>JAAGEH010000143.1:1148165-1286484 GCA_011751065.1 Lasiurus cinereus
TTTAGAATAGGATCTGTCTGCACCGGATCCACACTTACAGAAGCGTCCCGGAGCACCCCTTTAGAATAGGAACTGTCTGCACCGGATCCACGCTTATAGAAGAGTCCCAGAGCACCCCCTTTTAGAATAGGATTTGTCTGCACTGGATCCACAGTTACAGAAGAGTCCCAGAGCACCCCCTTTTAGAATAGGATTTGTCTGCACTGGGTCCAGTTACAGAAGAGTCCCAGAGCACTCCCTTGACAGGTACTGCATGAAATGCGTGGTGACTTCCATAGTGTCTACTTGACTGTTTGCTTTTGGTCCTGACCGAAGAAAACCCTCTTTTTGTGGGACCTTGGTAAAACCCTCGTTCTTCTTCTAGCACCCTTGGGGGCACCGAGTGTTCTCACCTCTGTGATTCCTTTTGCTCCCTGTAACAATCGATTTTATAGACAGGAGTCTGAGATTCAGAACACTGGAGTGCTTGCTCCGAGCCACACAGCAGCCTCGTCCAGCACAAACCTCATTCTAACTCAGTCCCCCTGCCTTTTCCCCATCACTCCAGCTGCACCCAATGCCTCAGGCATGTGCAGAGGCCACTGTGTCTGTGAGGGCACCTGCACACTGATGGGCAAGGAGAGGAAGAGCTGGGAGACTGAGGCTCCAGGCCAGAGTGACCTGCAGGTCACATTCTTTCACCTGGACTCCTTCACCTAGAGACTGACTCCCCTCTGAGCTTAACCTCCAGCGATTCTAGCTCTCGGTTCTTTCGAGGAGAACTGACCATGTGTGGGCTCTCCTGGGACCCCTTTTCTCCTCATGCCTGATGACATGCTGACAGACTGCTGACAGAATGCAGACAGACTGGGGATGTGCCTCCCACACCCCTGCTCCAGGCCCTTGCGGGTGGCTAGCTGCAGTAAAGCCTCTGATGAAGAGTTTGAAGCAATTTGTTCCCGTGAGTTTGTCTGACTTCCACTTAGCCGGGCACTCAGAAACCCATTTCCACGGAGAGTCAGAAGCTGGCCATGTGCCACTGAAAACCGCCGCAAGCGGGAAGTCCACAGCAGGGAGACGATTATAAAAATCCTGATACTGAGCATTAGAAGGATAGTTATTAGAAATGTGGGCATGGAAACGCACTTTGATAAAAAGTGAATTAAATCAGGTTGTAAAACTGCATGTTTGGTTGGATTTCAACTCTTTAAAATACTGCTCAGAGAGTAGGAAATACATCACAGGATAACCATGGTTACCTGAAGTAAGAAGTTGGCAGCAAGGCTGTCATTTATATATCCCCCAACAATCAGGAAGAAAACTTTTTTTAAATTTGTCAATAAAAGTCTTAACGTATCAGTAGTTTTAATCCAAGCTCGGAGTCTTTGGGACACATCAAGTTCCCCTCCACTATTGTAAGGAAAGATGGTGAGTGCCCCATCTTTAGATGGCTGCACACTGGGATCACCTGGGAGGCTTAGAAATATACATACCAAGCCTTGGCACAGACTCATAGCCCCTTCAGCATAGTCAAAATGCCCTCAGGCCCTAACCGGTGTGGCTCAGGTGGCTGAGTGTCATCCCATGCTCTGAGAGGTCACCGATTCGATTCCCTGTCAGGCCCGGGTTGTGGGGCTCAGTCCTTAGTAGGAGGTATGCAGGAGGCAGCGGATCAAGGTTCTACTCTCTTTCCCTCCTCTCCTTCTTCCTCTCTATCTCTCTCCCTCCTTTTCCCCTCCCCTCCCTCTCTCTCACATTCCTCCCTCTAAAATCAGCAAGAACATTTTTTAAATGCTCTCAGGTCTTGCAGCTCAATGTTTGCCTGTGCAAAAAGACATGTAAGGATTCCAGACTTGTAGCTTTATATTTCTAACTGAGGCTTTCCCTTCTTATGTACCTTGCATCCATAAAATGATGGTGTTAAGGAATTACTAGATAAACGCTTCCATATTCAATCAAGTTGGGGAAGTATTAATGAGCTTAAGGAGTTTTCTCTATGGAGGGTTCCCCAAGAGGGGATGTAGTATTTTTAATTTCCCCCCAAACCTTCCATTTCAGAACTTTTGGTCACAGGTGGCAGTTCTACTGGTGCAGGGATTACAGGGGAGGGGTGGTTTTGAACCCCAGCCTTCTAGCCCTGTGGTTCTCAGTCCTGGCTGCACACTGGGATCACCTGGGAGCCTTAGAAACACACCTTGATCCGGACCCCACCCTGGACTTGGTCTGGGGAGCAGACAGAATCAGGGCTGGAGCTGATTCCTCACACCCTCTAAGCTGTCCATGCTGAGAAGAGCCACCCCCAGGGTTGGAGTTCAGTTTCTACATTACTCACACGTCATCCATTTTTGGGATGAAATGCAGTCTCGGTGAACATCTGGTCCAATCGCCCATTTTACAGAGGAGGGTTCCCAGCCTCCTGCCTCTTCCTCTGCTGGGTCCAGCCAGGGCCTGGCTGCCGGGGGCCCCAGGCTTCTGCACCACAGGGCCCTCCCTTCCTTCCACGGGGGAAGCAACGGAAGCCTCCAGATCTCAAGGCCACTTTGCTGCCAGAGGCTGCCCATTGGGCCCCTAGCTCTGGCAAGTGGACCCTGACACGGTGACATCCTGACAAGTCCTCCTCCTAACACAACCCCAGGACGGAGGCTGAAAAGCCGGGAGGGGCTGGCTCCGGGGAACAGGAAGCCACACATAGTGGAGCAAACACATCCATGCCCCCTTCGGTGGCCAGAGCAGAGAGAAGGCACCTTCTCCCCTCCCTGCACTCGCCCTCCACTGCGGGGCACCTGACAGGCTCTGCCACAGACACCTTTAAAGCACAGAGACTCTGCCCACCAGGAAGGGCCCTCTGAGTGATGGCTTTGAATTCCACTCTCTTCTGGCCACGCTCTTGCTCCCGAACAGGGAATTTTGTAGGAAAAATCTCTACACTTGTGTCACATTCTGTTTCTCCACCACTCCCCCTTTTCAACCTGAATTTCTCTTTAGCTGCTTTGAGAAGAAAACTTAGGAGGATTGGGGACAAGGTGTTACTCGGAGGTGGGTAAGGGGGAGATGGCGCGCACACTTACACACACACACACACAGCCTCATAAGCACCCTTCCTGAGCCCCCAGTTCCTGTTGACCAGCTCTGGGCCTCTGGTGCCAACACTGCCAGGACACCCTTGCCCAGGGGGGCTGTTCTCCCAGAGACCCTCCATCCCACGTGGATCCCTTAAGCCCTTCTAAAACCGAAGCCCACAACTACACTCCCTGAGAGGTATCTCCTGAGCTCCAGTGTGCCCTCTGAGCAGGGGCTTGGGGGAGGGTCACAGAAGCAGCCAGGAGAGCCGTCCCAGGAACTGAAACCCCGCAGGGCAGGACAGTGGACTGTGGGAGCCTGTGGGATGGAACCTGCAGGTAGCTTCTACCTGGAACAGAGCTAATAAGCAGCCACCTAGGGGGAACCCCTTTCCCAAAGCTGCAGGGTCGGGGGGTTGGGGGGGGGGAGGTAGGGGGGAAGAGGTGCAGCTAAGTTGCCTCAGCCATGTTCTCAGAGGGTCTGACCATCTTTTCTGCTTGCTGGTGTCTGTGAGCTCTGTCAATGGAAGAGGTCCCCAGCCTCATGCATGGCATCCCAGACTGGCCAGCGCTGCCTATTCTGTGGTCCTGGGAGGTGGAGGGGTGGGAGCCAGGCATTGGAACCTTACCAGGGCTAATGTGATTCTATGGTAATAACCGTAAGGCATTACTTTTTAATATTCAAACATGGCTAAGCTATAGAACATAAAATTCACATGCATTTTCCAGCGGAATAAAGTGAAGTTAAGGGGTCTCACACCTCTGAGGCTGCCATGGGTGCTTGCCAGAATCTCCTCCTCTCCAGCCTGTGGATGGATGGAGTTTGTGCAGAGATGAGAGGTTATGAAAAGTGCTGGTCCACAATGAAAGCCCAGAATTACAGTCCTCCGCACCAAGGGAAGCAGCGAAGCTGAGTGCCCCCCATCCTAAGGGCAGACATGAAAGGAGCCACTGCCCCCATGGAATCTTCGGGGAACAATTCAAGCCTGGAGGTCCCAGGATGCGCAGGCTCCCTGTGCCCACTGGGGTGCATGCTGCGGGTGGCCACCTGTGTGGGAGTCCGCCCCACCCTCCCACCGCGCTTCCCTTCCTGCAATTCCTACCATGTCCCCCACGACGGCTGGACCCACTCCTCGGCGCTCAGGGTGCTCAGACGGCTCACCAGCTCATCCTGCCACCCCAGCCGCCGCCCGGGGGCTTGCCAGGCTGCCCTAGACGTGGGTCAAAGGTCCACGGCTTCCCAGCAGCCAAGTGGCCCCTGGACAACTCCTGGGCGTGCGCTGCATGTGGGATGCTTGCCGGTGGAGCTGGTAGAGAAGGTCTGGGCAAATGCACGTGGGCTCTGTGGGTCTGCGGGCGCTCTCCCACAGCCTGGAGCCTCCGCGTGATCAGCTAGGTCCTAGGGACGTTTGCCGAATTTGCAAAATCCCTGTGGCAAGTCCTGGCCCAGCCTCTCCACTTCCCCGAAAGCGCGGAAGGGGGAGCTCCTTTCACAATAAAAGCCCTGCCTGGGGCAGCTGCGGCCGCCTCAAGCTGGGGCCCAGGTGCTAGGAAGGAACTGTCCCCCTCCGAGGGCTGCTAAGCCAGGGCAGGAGGCAGGGGGCAGAGCACAGGGCCTGGGTGTATGGCCCAGATCCCTCCTCCAAGGTGTGCAGATGCGCTGCCAACCGGCAATCTGGAGGGACCTGCTGGGAGTGGCCAGAACCGTGGTTCCCCTCTCCTCTGGGAACCCTGGGAAAGAGAAGCCCCTTTTACTAGCATCTCAGAGTCCCTTTAGGGCAATGGAGTAACTGACTGATAGCAACCCCTCCCGGATAGCATCCTCCTCCACAGAGCCGCGCCTGGACCTTTGAGGTGCACTTTTCCACCTGCTATCTGCCTACTTCCTTGCTCCCATGCCTGCAACCCAGGGAACACTTGCCACCCACCCTGTTTGGTACTGAATGTCAATCACAAGCATGAAGCCCACCATGTTGGAAAACACTCTATCTATGCAAGTTAAATATCCACGTGCTGGGACCCAGCAAACCAGACCTGTCCCCAACGGAACTGCCTACAGATGCGCACCAAAAGCCAGGTAACAAGAATGCCCACAGCAACATTTTCTCAGTGATCCCAAACCGGAAACCACCCAAATATTCAAGAGAGATACCAACCACAAGACATGTAAATGGGTATGCACAGTAACTTTTTTCACAACAGCCCCAAATCTGGAATCACCCACATGTCCATCAGCCAGTAGTATATCCAGTCCATGGAATAGCAATCAGGATTTGAAAAGGTCTCTGCTACGTGCAACAACATGAATAAATCTCACAGATAAAATGTGCTGAACACATCTAAACATAAAAGTATACATACTGCCCTAACTGGTTTGGCTCCGTGGATAGAGTGTTGGCCTGCAGACTGAAAGGTTCCAGGTTCAATTCCAGTCAAGAGCATGTAACTTGGTTGTGGGCACATCCCCAGTAGGAGGTGTGCAGGAGGCAGCTGATTGATGTTTCTCCCTCACCGATGTTCCTAACTCTCTATCCCTCTCCCTTCCTCTCTGTAAGAAAAAAATCAATAAAACATTTATTTTTTAAAAAGTATACATACTGCTCTGGCTGACATTGCTCAGTGGTTAGTGTTGCGTTTCGATTCCCAATCAAGGGCACATACCTGGGTTGCAGATTTGATCCCCAGCCCTGGTCTGGGTGTGTGCAGAAGCTTACCAATCGAGGCAACTAATCCATGTGTCTCTCTCACATGATGTTTCTCTCTCTTTCTCTCCCTCCCTCCCTTCCACTCTCTCTAAAAATCAAAGGGAAATGTCCTTGGGTTTGGTATTAACAACAAAAAGTATAAATACTAAATTATTTCCTTTGTATGCAGAACAGATAACCCTAAACTATAGTATGGAGTAGAAATGGTTAACCCTGAGAAGAGCTTGGCTGGTAGGAGGCAGTGGAAAGCCTCCTGTGCCTTCTAGATCTGGGCATGGGGCACAATACCACCCACTGTTGGCCTCCACTGAAGACTAACTTGCCATTCACAACTTGCTTATTCTCACTTATCGATATATTCTGACCATTTCCATGTCAACAAAAGTAACTCTCTTTCATGAATTTTAAGTCACCGTCGCCTTATTTTATTACACACATATTTAGGAATCTTGTCTCCCTAAGTTAGTGAAAGATGCTGAAAGGGCGGGGGGCTCCATCTTACAGATCACATGGAGAAAGAGAACTTGGGACATGTGGAAACAGTCAGATCTGGGTTTAAAACAGAATTTTGCCACTTTGAGCTGTATGACCAAAAGATGTACCCATCCAGCCTGCTTCCTCATCGACAAAATGGGAGCAATACCTACCTTGAAAAATTTGTTAGAAATGTTTTAGACAATGAATGCAAGGAGCTTAACACTTCACAGGTGCTCATCAATAGTAGCTCTTCTATCCTCGCCAAGGGCTTGCTCAAAGAACCCTCGAGAAGGCTCTGAGCTGGGGGTAGGAGTAGCCGGGGAGAGATCAATGAGGGGGGGGTGGCGAAGGAGACATCTGTAATACTTTAAACAATGAAGAATTTAAATTAAAACATAATAATGAAAAGTGTTCCTGTACCCAAGCAGCAGTCCGGAGGATGAATGAAGGGCTGCATCAATTCAACATGCTTCCCCACGCCAATCACTTCTTCTCAAGGTCAGCCGACACTCAGCTGACGACATCATCTAAGATCTGAAGATGAATTCTGAGAACTCAGGTGATGCGGATCTCGAACAGCTCTCACAGTCACGGACAGTGATCTCCTTGGAGGAAATGCAGAGCTTCATGGCTGGCAGGCAGGGTCTGCCCCATCCAGGCTGGTCCCAGATGGAGGGTATACAAGAGAAAAGTTTTAAATAATGCGGATTTGAATAAGTAAATAGCACCACCGTGTGGTCAGCATTCCATGTTCTAGGCCTTGATTCGGTCTTGTGTTTTTCTACCTACTAATGTCCCAGCTTCACAAGGGTGGAGACAGAACTCAGAATTATCCTATGACCCAGCAAGTACAGGATGGGGCAAAAATAGGTTTACAGTTGTTCATATGGAAAATAATACAATAACTAATAACACAAAAAAATAAACTGTTTCGCATACTCACAATTACTTTTGCCCCACCCTGTATATGTCTACTGTACCCACAAGAAATGAAAACACGTCTGCATTAAAACCTGTACACTAATGATCATATCCTATATAAAGGGTAATACGCAAACTGACGAATGGCGGAAAGACCTGTTACTATGACGCGCACTGACCACCAGGGGGCAGACGCTCAGCACAGGAGTTGCCCCCGGTGGTCCAGTGGGCTCCCACAGGAGCGCTGCTCAGCCAGTCTTGCTCATGGCTGGTGCAATAGTGGTGGCGGGAGCCTCCGCAGCAGTACTAAGGATGTCTGACTGACGGGCCTACGCCTCTAGTTATTCATAGTGCCCAAACTGTGGAAACAGCTCAAATGTCCATCAACTAATAAATGGATAAGCAAAATGTGATATTATCCATCTAACGGGGATTATTCACACATAAAAGTAATGGAGCACCACATGTTACAAGAAGGAAGAACCTTGAAAACCTGAATGTCAGCTGAACATGACCATATATTGTATGATTCTATTAATATCAAATATCCACAACAAGTAAATCTGTAGAAACAAAGTTAATAGTGGCTGCCTAAAACTGAATGTGGGGGAAAGAGGGGTGGTGACTGCTAGTGGATACAGGGTTTCTTTTTTGAAAACAAAAATGTTCTAAAAGTAGGTTGTAGTAATGCTAACATGGATCTGAATGTACCAAATACCGCCGAACTGTACATCTTGAATGGATGAACTGTACAGTTTGTGAGTTATATCTCAAGAAAGCTGTTTTAAAAAGGACATGAAAGCAAGCTTTGTATATCAACATGAATAATTTTAATTAATGAAAAACATTAAATCTAGGAAATGCATGTCAGCAGAACAAGAAAATGCATACTTGACCTCATTTCAGATGGCTCTTAAATCAATTCCTTACTCTGAAAAGTGGTATTTAAACATAAGGAATTAAGCCTTTGTCCTGTCTTCCCAGAAGAGGCGATTCTTAAGAATTTTTAATTTGATGGCATATGACATCATTTTAGCTAAGTAGATACATCTTCTTATTTTTGCACTGTATCCTAAAGGAAAGGAAAAACCAAAGTATCTGTAAACTATCTTAAAGTATTTCAATATAGAAAATAGAATTTTAATATATTATGAAAAGCAAAAATAAAATTTTCTATCTGTTCTGTTGGTTAGTAGACAAGATAATAATACTACACTGAGTTTACCAATTTTGTAAAACTGGGGGAGACTGGAAAAAGGTAATCACACATAACCAGACAAGTATTTATTATTTTTTAAAAATGTTTTATTGATTTTAGGGGAAAAGGAAGAGGAAGAGAGAGAGAGAGATAGAAACATCAATGATGAGAGAGAATCATTGATTAGCTGCCTCCTGCATGCCCCCTACTAGGGACTATGCCTGAAACCCAGGCATGCGCCCTTGACCAGAATCGAACCTGGGACCCTTCAGTCCACAGGCTGATGCTCTATCCATTGAGCCAAACCAGCTAGGGCTACTTATTATTATTTTTAAAAATATTTATTGTTGAAAGTATTACATATGTCCCCTTTTTCCCCCATTGATACCCCCACCTCGCCCCCGCCTCTGCCCCAGGACTTCACCATCCTATTGTCTGTATCCATGGATTATGCATATATGCATACAAGTAGACAAATATTTAGAAAAAAGTTTCTACAAACCCCAGGCATAAAAGCATCCCAGTGCGTGAAACACTCAAGTAGGGTGTTTACTACAGTGTGAAGCAAGCATGTCAAACTCGCAGCGAGTGGGCCACATGTCTCATTGTACGAGTTTGACATGTGTGGTATAGAGATAGAAAGCAATGAATCACAGACTAGTCAGAGTGTGAGCAAGGATCCCAATGTACTCCACGATGCTTTTCACAAAGAATACATATTTTTCATTTTGATGAAACAAAAGCAAAGGAAAAGACACCGCTGGCAAGGGCACCCCTTGCTTAACTCACCTGCCAGGTCTGCTCTCCAATTCAGGGCTCCCTGTGGCTCCATGAAACACGGCTCTTTCCCTTGTTCCAGCTGAGAGATCAGAGCTGGTTTGAAACTGGGTGATGCTGTTTGAAGGAAAGACACAAACTGAGCTGTAGCCAGAGGTGAGGAGAGCAATTCCTAGGTGGACGGAGCTAGAGGTACTGTCTTTTTTTTCTTTAAATATATATTTTATTGATTTTTCACAGAGAGGAAGGGAGAGGGATAGAAAGTCAGAAACATGGGTGAGAGAGAGACATCCATCAGCACACCCCACACTGGAGATGTGCCCGCAAGCAAGGTACATGCCCCCGACCGGAATCGAACCCGGGACCTTTCAGTCCGCAGGCCGACGCTCTATCCACTGAGCCAAACTGGTCTTGGCTAAGACAACTTCTTAACCCAGGAAAATCTTCTCAAAAGTTGGGGGGTCGTCTTATACGCTGGGGTTTGTCTTATAGGGCGGGTATATACCAAACTCTATATTTTAACTGGAAAAGTTGGGGGTCGTCTTATACACAGTTGTCTTATACGCCGGAAAATACGGTACCCTAAATAGGGGTCCTGGTAAAAGCCTCAGGATCATGCTCCCAAGGAAGCCTATCATACCCTGGGGGGCAAATTTCTATTTAAGGGGAAACGAAAGTTCTTAACTTCTTTGCGAGGGGATGGAAAATCCTCACTGGGGGAAAACACACACATTGCTCCTAGGGGCAACTCCCACAGGGAGACTAAGGGGCTGAGTTCTCTTAAGATAATCTGGAGGTTCAATGCTAGGGTAAGGGTACGTACCTCTCTAAGGCAGAGAAGGAGGGTAGCTAGGGAGGGAGAGTAGCTTTTATGGTGAAAAAAAAGGAAAGCCTTCTTTAGGTCAGACAGACACCGGGCTGTCTGTACCTGGCAACTCTTGACATTGGCCTTTGGGGTCAGCTAATAAATAGAAGAGAGCCCTTTCACTTCTGAGGGCCCAGGCAGAGACCCATGGCAGAGGCCTTACCTATGAAGGCCACAGCCTCATAGTTCTCCAGCATCACATCCCTGTACAAGGCCTTCTGAGCAGGTAGCAGGCTGGCCCACTCCTCCGCAGTGAAGTACACGGCCACATCCTCAAAAGTCAGCAGCTCCTGAAACAACAAGCTCCCACTCTTCCAGGCCTCAGGACTTTGCTGATGGTCAGCACTGTCACTGAGAGGCCTGGGAAAGGCACCTACAATGGGACATATTTAGTATTGGGTCCCTCATGTGCATGGTGAGTTTTTGTGCAAATTTTGGAAGGTGTGAAGAAAGAGGATGCAAATTAAAGACAGCCAGGCAGCCAGAGTTCAGCATACTTTCCCAGTTAGAACCAAATACATGAGCTTCCAAATATAAGTGACCTCAAAATAGACTACTACATAGGAGCTGGGCTTGAGCCTGAGCGTGAAGTTATATATATGAAAGGAGAACTAATATGGAACTGGATATGGCTGACACCTCAGCTCTCAGCCCCTCCCCACTTTGTAATACAGTTGGGTGATTATTTGGGCTGCTCATTTTACTGTCATTCCCCAGTTCTGCTTTCATCCCAGTTCCTCCCTCATTCTTGTCTCCTTGTCCACTAGCCCAGGCACGGAGCTCTCCGATTTGTCAATGACTCCCCACCCTCATGCTGAGGTAGTGAGGTTAGAGATCCAATAGGAAAACACTGCTTACTTGGAACAGGCCAGAGGAAAATCTGCTTATCAGAGGACATCACTGAGGGAGTGAAAAAGCAAGCCAAGGCTGGGAGAAGATATTTCATAACACATATATCTGACAAAGGACTCATATCCATAATACACAACTACAACCAGGAGAAAAAAAATGACACATGGTGTATTAAAAAATGGGGAAAATAACTGAACAGGGACTTCACATAAGACAAGATCCATGCAGCCAATAAACATATGAAATAGTGCTCCATATCACTGGTTGTGTGGAAAAGGAAATTTAAAAATTAGTTAGCAATAATGAATGACAAGTGTTGATAAGAATGTGAAACAACTGGAATTCTGATGTACTGCTGGTAAAAAATATAAAGTGGAATAACCATTTCAAAATATTGTTGGGCAGCATCTACTAAAACTAGTCAAATGTATACCCTATGACTTAGTAACTTGTCTTCTAAAGATACACCCCAAGAGAAATGAGCGCTGTGTCCACCACAGGGCATATACAAGAATTTTCACTGCATTCCTATTCACTACATTCTGAAAACAATAAAAATATCCATCCACAGAAGAATGAATAAAGAAAATATAATATAATCATATAATGGAAAACTATTCAGCAATTAAAAAGGACTGTTATGTGTAAAGTTCATATACACATTGGTGAACAAAAAAAAAAGGCAGATACCAAAAAATACATGTTGAATGATTGCATTTACATGAAGTTCAGGAACAAATAAAATTAAACTATGGTGACAGAGGTCAAAATAACAGTCAACTTTGGGGTGGACTGCTTGGGATGGCAAATGATAGAGCTTGTGGTACTGATAATGTTCTATGTCTTAATATGAGTGATGGTCATACAAATGTGTACATATACATTTTTAAATATATTTTAACTGATTTTAGAGAGGGGAAAGGGAGAGAGGGAGAGGGAGACGGAGAGAAAGAGAGAAATATCAATTGGTTGCCTCCTGCACATTCCCTACTAGGGATGGAGCCTGCAACCCTGACAAGGAATCAAACTGGCGATATTTTGGTGCAGGTGTGTGTATTTCTAAAAAGTAAGCTATGCAGTTCAGATTTGTATTGTAAATAAATATCTCAATGTTAAATTTCTATATGTTATTTATACAAATGTATGTTGTATATGTGTATGTATGCATGCATACTTATATACAATTTATATGAATGTATAATTATATGTGCATATATAGGCATATATGCACATATAAATAAATATGTATTCATGGAGAGACAGAGGAAACCCAGCTCACCTGGGGGCCAGCTGCTAAGGACATTGCTGTCATTATCTGACCTCTTTTACTCAGGTCTTGAGGAAAGGTTAAGTCTCAGGAGCTGAAGGTAAAGAAAGAAGCATTAGTAACAATAACTCTTACTAACTATAACTCCTGTACACAACATCTGATCCACCCTGTTTTGAGGCCGTATCAACGATTCTTCATCAGTCATTGCCTTGTGTCAATGACAATACACATCTCACAGTGGCCAGATAGCAGGCATGCTGATAATCTCATGGAGGGGTTAAGTCCCAGGGTAACCAAAGCAGTGATTCAGACGGAGTAAATGGGTACCCCTTGTAGCTGTGTCCTCCAATTCTCTTAAATCACGATATTGTCACCCTATCTTTGTAATAAGTGTCGCTTGCAGAGGGTACTTAATAATACTGACATATTAAAACAACTTAAGCAAAAAGGTCTGATCTACACTGTTGATATAAAAATAGAATGGCATGCCGAAACCGGTTTGGTTCAGTGGATAGAGCATCGGTCTGTGGACTCAATGTTCCCAGGTTCGATTCTGGTCAAGGGCATGTACCTTGCTTGCGGGCACATCCCCAGTCGGGGGCGTGCAGGAGGCGGCTGATCGATGTCTCTCTCTCATCGATGTTTCTGACTCTCTATCCCTCTCCCTTCCTCTCTGTGAAAAATCAGTAAAATATATTAAAAAAAAAAAAATAGAACGGCAGCACCGGCCACCCTACAAAACAGTCCCTTCCACGTCTTCCTCTGGGGAAAAGCCCAGCCCTGGAGCTGGAGCATAAACAAAAGCCCAAGGGGGAACAGATCACAAGCCAATACCCTCCCACTAACGCATCACAACCCAACACACTGCACTAACAGGACCAAAGGCTTCATCCCGCCGGTCACCAACCTCAAGTTCAGACATTGAGGGAACGTTCAATGGATGGAATGACGAGAGAAATAACGGATTATTTCTTGGTCCAGAAATCTCTCCCTCTCTCCAAAACCGTATATAGGAAATTACATGCCAGACACTGGGCATTAGGTGCTGGGTGGATAGGACTCGTCATGAGATTTTTGGGGGTTTTCTTTTTTGCGTTAAACATTCCAATGGGCCAACCCAAATCCAGGAATCCACATTCTCCAATTTGTGAACTAAGCAGCCTCCATCCCGGAGGGTGGGAGGATAGGGGGGTACAGGGGTACAGGGTTAGGGAGAGGGGGAACCACTTCGGTACTTCCGAGACTCTGCCTGCTGGAGGGACACTAAGCTTTCAGGTGGGGCGCACACCAGGCCGGGCGAGCAGATAAAAGTGCTCGCAGGCCGACTTCCGGGGGGGGACCCCCTGGAGCGGGAGAAAGCCGTTACGGTGGCCGCAGGCCGAGGGGCGGGCCCGGGGTCTCCGCAGCCGGGACCAGAGGCGCCCAAACGGCCGAGGGACCCATTCTCTGGGGACGGCGTGTCCTGGAGCTCAACGAGGACGTCGGTGCCCACGCCCCTCACATTTTACCCTAAAGAAAACAGGCCGCTGGCCGCGCGGGGGCCCAGAAACCAGGCGGGCGGAGACGAAGGCTTAGCGCCCCCTCTCGACAGGGTCGAACGGCACCCGGGGCCGGGCTGAGGGCCCCCGGTGGCCGCCCGCCGCCCGCCGCTCTCGTCTCCACGCGGGGCCTCCCCTCCTGCCCGGGCCGCTCACCCTGCGCTCCGAGCGGCCTACGTACGTCGAGTCCCAACGACGACGAGAGGCTCCGCGCGCGGCCTGCGGGCGCTCGCAAACCAAACCCTCAGCGTGAACAATGGCGGCGCCCCGGAAGTGCTTCCTCACGCTGACCCGCCCGACCCCAGCCACCCTCGAGACGCCCTCTAGTAATGTTGGAGGACCCCACGTCTCGGTGGTGGTTCCTCCTCGTGTCTCGCGAGACAAGCCCCACAGGAGCCGGGAGGACGGACGGGCGAGATTAAAGCCCATCTGCTCCCCAGCCTCCGGGTTCGCAGCCCGGGGCCTGGCACCCCGCGCACCACCGAGCTGCCCCGGAAGGAGCGGGGTCCGAGGCGGGAGCTGGAAGCGGAGGCGGAAGCCACTTCTGGGAAGAGGCAGGCCCAGCCCCTGCGGGACGTCCTCTTCCACCTGCGGGTGGGCCTTCTTCCCCGTCAGGGCCTGGAGGAGCCATCTGGGGCCTGGAGGGGCGCCTGCACCGGGCGGAGGGGCTGCCCTGGACCCGGTGGCGGCCGCAGGACGGAGGAGCCTCAAAATGTTTGCTATGGAGGTCGAGGAACGGAGTAGTGACCTTATTCTATAGCCAGAAGACCCCCCCACACACACACACCAAGATGTCAAAAAGGCAGTGCTTTTTGGACCTTTAAAGAGAGAGCCACCGCGAATGAGCAGGGAGAAGTGGGGGTCTCCCACTTCCGGGGCAGCCAACGACCCGTGTCCGCCACTGCTGGTGGCCTCATTGGCTTAGTTCCCACCAGGCCACTGTGACGCCCCACGTGGAGCTCAGAGTTACAGCTCTTTTTATCTCACCTGTGTGCGCAGCCATGGTTTCCCACGAAACCACCGCTCTGGGTGCAGAGGGAAGCATCCTGACCTCTGCCATATCCTGTAGAGACCAACACTTCTCCGGATCCACCAAAGTCGTTGTGTGGAACTTAAGTCACATCTTACCTCTTTTCAAGGTTATGGTATCTCAAGTTCTGGATGGCATGCATAACCTGGGACCTGTATAGGAGCCGCCTCTTGATCACGCCCCAAAGACTGAAATACGGAAGAGCAGGGGTGAGGATCTCATTTCCCTCTAACAAGAAAGTGCCTCATCACAAGATACCTTGTTGGTGGGGGTAGGTATGCTAAGGCAAAATCAAAAGAAGCTCTGCCAGAGTGGTTGGCATAAATAATATTCATTTTAGAGCAGTGTAGTTTCACAAAAATAAAATCACTGCCCCTAACATAAAATAATACAATTTTAATACTGTCATTAGTGATACAGCTTCATCTCTCTGTTTTCTTGACTCTGCTCTCTTCCTTCTTGCCCTCACAGGCTAAGCGACCTTAAATGAGCTTTATAACCTTTCAACCTCAGATTTCTCATTTATAAAATGGGGATGAATATCTACCTTAATCAAACTGAGAAAAATTAGAGGATGTATGTATAATGGTCAGCACAGAGTAAGTGCTCAACTAAATGTTGCCTAATATGAGCATGGTTGAACAGGGGGACTGATCTTGCTAGAGTACAGGGTATCTGTTCAGGAGAAGAAAGGCAATACTGACTATTAGAGCCATAGCAAATGTGGACAGTCCTCTCATTTTGTCCCACAGTCATTACATTTATAGGGTCTTTCCCCAGTATGGATTCTCTGATGTCGGATAAGGTTTGCCTTGCAAATGAAGCTTTTCCCACAGTCAGTACGTTCATGGGGCTTCTCTCCAGTGTGGATCTTCCGGTGCTGAGCGCGATCTGAGTTCCACGTGAAGACTTTCCCACACTCCTTACATTCATAAGGCCTCTCCCCAGTGTGGATTCGCTGATGTCGAAGAAGGGCTGGGTTCTGAATAAAGCTTTTCCCACACTCCTTACATGTATATGGTTTCTCACCGGTGTGGATTCGCTGATGCTGTAGAAGGCTTGCATTCTGACTAAAACCCTTCCCACATTCCTTACATTCAAAGGGTTTCTCTCCTGTGTGTATTATCTGGCGCAGAATCAGTTTTGACTTTCAAATGAAGGCTTTAGCACATTCTTGACATACATAGGGTTTTACGCCTGTATGAATTATCTGATGTGCAATGCAATGTGATCTAAAACTGAAAGCCTTCCCACATTCCTTACATCCATAGACCTTCTCTCCATTATGAATTCTCCGATGTTGATATAAGTCTTCAGTTTGATCAAAACACTTGCCACATTCTTCACAGACACAGAATACCTGCTCACTTAGAATTTTCTGATGTATAACCAGGTGGGTGTCAACATCAGTATTTTCTGAACTCTCTTCTACTGAGGTCATTTCATCTTTGGCAGTCACTTCCATAATACCATTTGTAGTGTTCTCCACATTTCCCCCATTGGGGTGGTCACACCATCTTCCTAACCTGCATTTCTCCTCTTCATAGGTTTTTCCAAACCAGAATCTCCGGGACCCACACCACGCGGGTCCTCTTGATGGTACCATGGGGTCCTGTGGCTCCTCAAAAAGTTCCTCCTTCAGAATAAAATCTTCCTTCTCATCCCTCTGCAACACACCCTCTGAAAGAAGAAATCAGAGCTGCAAATGCCTTGGTTACCCACGACAGAGTGACTAAAGTCACCAATATATCCATTTCTCTTCAAGTGCCAGAGGCCTGCCCTAGCAAAAATGACAAAACAGAGCTAACACACAGAAAGCTACCCAAAACAAAAGACAACAACTAGACAGAGAGTTCCCAAGGGCTGTGAATCTCAGCACCAGACCCAAGCGTGGGGGCAGTGGTGCTCTGGGGAAATAGTTCAATTGAATCTAAGGGGGACACATCAGAATTACTTCCAGGCGGTCTAGTTTACAAAATGAGAACAAGCCAGGATTCGGGGAAGGAGACCCGGTCAGAAATCAAGAATCCGCCGAGACCGGTTTGGCTCAGTGGATAGAGTGCTGGCCTGCGGACTGAAAGGTCCCGGGTTCGATTTCGGTCAGGGAAATGTACCTTGGTTGTGGGCACATCCCCAGTGCGGGGTGTGCAGGAGGCGGCTGATCGATGTCTCTCTCTCATTGATGTTTCTGACTTTCTATCCTTCTCCCTTTCTCTCTGTAGAAAATCAATAAAATATATTTTTAAAAAAATAGAAAGAAAGAAATCAAGGATTCTTGTGGTATAGCTGCAGAACCTGAACTCATCACACAGAGAAGGGAGCAGCAAGAAGAATCTCCCTCATCCTTGTTAACATTAAAAGGAAGTGTAGTCTTCTCATTCAATCCAGTCACCTTCTCCAAAGCTAGTGAAGAGATAGAAGAGAGCTAGGCAGTCAGGGATGGGACCACAGGCGGGGTGTGCGGAAGAGAACACTGCAGATCTGGGCAGAATGCAGCCTGCTGGCCACGCCCTGCTCCGACAAGACGGGCAGCCCAGCCGAGCAGGAAAGAAGGGTTGGGGAGCCAGCCCAGCCCAGCAGGAAAGAAGGGTGCGGGGAGCCGTGAGCTGCACCAAGCATGGATGTCACCGAGGCAGAATTCCTCGAAAGAACCGAGCAGCAGCCAGCAATGCATATGTCTACCCCTAGACCCAGAAACTTAACGGGTAACTTGGTTGGGCCCCCTCCCTCTGCTCTCTCTGGCAGGGAGTCTGTCTACAAATCTCTTAATAAACTTTGCTTCCGCTTAACGTTTTTGTGCGGGAACTCATTCTTCAGTTTTGCAAGACAATGAACTCGGACCCGAGCAGAAATTTTGACATCACCAGCCCCACCACTGCCTGACTGACGAAATGACAGACACACAGCGCCTTAGCGCTAACTACACCCTTCCCCCCGCCCCCCCCCCACCAGGGGCAGGCTGAGAGCGCCTACGCATGGACCCCTAAACTATAGCATAGACTACAGGGCCGGAAGTGCATCACCGCTTTTCTGGCCGTGGGGACCCCCCCTTTCCCGAGCAACCGCTCTAGCATGCCCGGAGGCCGCCTCTGCGTGTTGATGGTCCTTTCAGACCATCCTGCCCCTACGTTCTGCAGAGTGGGAGGCAGAGACCTGTCTCGGGGTGCCCTGCTCTGTCTAGATCGCTGACTCGGGTCAACTCGGAGGAGTTGGGAGGCCTTGTGCCGGCAGAAGAGCCAGGAATCCCTGCCGGTCCTTCTGGCGGCCCCCAAGTCTGAATCTGTTGGCAGCAGCTGGAAGGGCACCTGGGGGGCTAGACTGGGACCTGGGTTCCTGCAACCTCAGTACTTGAGCTCTGGCTGGGAAAGAATTCAGAGCCAAGACTCACACTATAAGAGAACATTTATAAGATCACAGAGGTAGAAGAAGTGAATGGTGGAAGAAATGGGCTGAGAAAACAAGTTGTAGAGGCAAAGGAAGGGCCCTTGGGGCTTAGGAGAGAGAGGTAAAGGGGACAGGCCTGGAGGGGTGGGGGGAGGAAGTGGGTGCAGGAATGCTCCCAGGAGGAAGAGACTGGGTCCTCCTTCCTCTGAGTTTTAAGGATGGAGCTTTTAGGGGAGGTCCCAGGGCAAGATCTCAATAGAATATTCTGCAGCTTTCCAGGTGTTGTCCTTTCAGGGTTCTAATCTCCACTGACTGGTTGGTGGGCACCAGGGCAGGGGGTCATTATTCCATGCAGCTGGTCCCCAGGTCAGTCTTGGTGTCCATTGTCTGGTGCTGCTGCTTTCTGAGGCCTGGAGCTGAAATCCTAGTACAACGGAGGCCTCGATGTTATCTGTAGGGTGGAAAAGTCAGGAGGTCCAGACCACAGGACAAGACGGTGATATGCTAGGGAAGGAGAGGTCAGCCTGGGGATGAGGTCCCCACCTACAATTGTCGGTTGCTAGGCACCTGTGGCTTTCCACCTGGTGACCCTCTGTACTTGGCCCATGGTCCTTGCTCTGCTCATGTCTGTCTGTCTAACTGGTCTACCACAGATCCAGACACCCCGTGGCTGGCGAGAAAGGATTCAATGCAAAGATCAGAGCATGAATGCAAACTGAGCTGGGGAGCCACACCCCCTGCTGGAGGCTCTTCCCCTCAGCTCTGCGGCAGCCACCCTGTCTGCACCTTAGGACAACCCTGATGTATGCTTTGAGCAGCACACCCCTCACACCTTTATCTCCGTCTCTAGCACCACCACCAACCAGCACCCCTGGCCTTCATTTCATTACCACCAGATGAGTGTAGCCTTCCCGCTCTGCTCTTCTCTGTGCAGAACTTAACACAACTGTAATGATATACTTCTGTGGGTGATGCTTTAATATATTTCCCCCTTAGAGTCTAAGGCCTGACCATACACGCCAGGAGGGCAGGGACTATGCCTGTCTCATTCAGGTTGTGGCAACATTTCTGGCAGTAAATGACCAGTAAGTATCTGTTGAAAGGATAGGTGGGGCTGTTCCAAGGAAGGAGGGAAGGCATAGATGAGTGGGTGTGAGTGAATGAATGAGTGAATGAAGGTGAGAATGAATGTAAGGTGGTGCCGCCACCCATTAAAAACTGGGGGATGAAGTTCAGCTCATGGGAGTTGGCCCACAATTTGCCAACTGGGTTCTAAGGCTGGAGAGAGCTAATGGTGCTGAGTTCCTGCTGTGCCCCAAACATGAAGCGTGGGCGTGTTTCCGGCTCCCGTGGAGTGGACCTGCACACGCAGAGGCAGGGCATGTGGGAACCCTGTGGTTATCTGAGGAGTCAGAGTCCCTGTTTGCAGGTCATTTAGGAAATCAGTCATTCGGGGGTGATCAGAAGTGGTTGGGGATTGAGCCGAAACCAGTTTGGTTCAGTGGATAGAACGTCGGCCTGCAGACTGAAAGGTCCCAGGTTCTATTCCGGTCAAGGGCATATACCTTGGTTGCGGGCACATCTCCAGTGGGGGGCATGCAGGAGGCGGCTGATCGATGTCTCTCTCTCATTGATGTTTCTAACTTTCTATCCCTCTCCCTTCCTCTTTGTAAAAATTCAATAAAATACATTAAAAAAAAAAAAAAAGAAGTGGTTGGATTGAGTCTGAACTTCACCTGTCGCAACCATGGGCTGGGCTGCTTGACTGGTTAGGATGCCAGTCCATACCAGGCCACCACCGGATGAATGGGACAGCTTTTTCCTCCTGGGGCCTGCTGGCACCTCACGGAGGCCCCCATCAGCTGATTCTGCCTGATCTTAAACAAACACCAGCTGCCTCTCACGTCGGCTTTTTATTTTTAGGTTAACACTGATATGTGTGATGTGGGCCGGTTGCCAGGTGCCATAAAGAAATTGCATAATATCTCAAGATGTCCACGGTGTCCTTGCAAGACAAGTATGCAAACCAGTTGGGCCAGGGCCAGGCCCCCAGGCCAGAGGCTCAGAGACTGAAGTCAAATAAGGAAGGGGTGGATGTGAAACTTAGTCATTGCTTGGTACATTTCTGAGGAATGAGAGCAGATTCACGAATCATGGCACGCGAGTAAATAAAGGGGTGAGGGGTCAGGAGATCCTGGAGGTGGGAGTAGAGGCAAGGAAGGCTTCGCAGAGATGCTGCTGGAGCTGGTAAGGGGCTGTGACCCTAGGCTCTGGGCTTCCTCCTGGTCCCACCTCCTCCTCCCCCACATGATCTGGCTCCAGCCAATGCTAATTTCACTTCCACCAACCGTCTCACCAGGTCTATTTACTGTAACTTGCAGCCAAAGGCCAAGGTCCGTGCGGGCAGACCTTTTCATCCCCAGCTTGTCAACCTCTCCGGACAGTGTGTCCAGAGTGTCACCTGGAAGAGCACAGCCATGGTGCTCTGGGGTCCCGTGCTGGGAGCCCTGCTGGTGGTCATCCTAGGGTACCTGTGCCTGCTGGGGCTCCTCCGGCAGCGCAGGCCCCAGGAGCCCCCTCTGGACAAAGGCCCCGTGCCCTGGCTGGGGCACGCCATGGCTTTCCGGAAGAACATGCTCGAATTCCTGAAGCACATGCGGGCCAAGCACGGGGACGTGTTCACGGTGCAGCTCGGGGGCCAGTACTTCACCTTCGTCATGGACCCCCTCTCCTTCGGCCCCATCCTCAAGGACACCAAGAGGAAACTGGACTTCGTGGAGTACGCAGAAAAGCTGGTGCTCAAGGTGTTTGGGTACCGGCCCACCCCAGGCGACCACCGCATGATACACTCCGCCAGCACCAAGCACCTCATGGGCAACGGCCTGGAGGATCTCAACAAGACCATGCGGGACTGCCTGTCCCTGGTTGTCCTGGGGCCCGCGGGCTCCGGCCCGGCTGGCGGCAGCTGGCGCGAGGACGGTCTCTTTCGCTTCTGCTACAATGTCTTGTTCAAGGCCGGCTACCTGAGCCTGTTTGGCTGCACGAAGGACCCGGAGCAGGACCTGCTCCAGGCCGAGGAGTTATTCACGCAGTTCCGCAAGTTCGACCGCCTGTTCCCCAGGTTTGTCTACTCCTTGCTGGGGCCCCGGGAGTGGCTGGAGGTGGGCCGGCTGCAGCGGCTCTTCCACAAGACCCTCTCAGTGAAAGAAAACCTGGAGAAGGAGGGGGTGAGCAACTGGATAGCCTACATGCTGCAGTTTCTGCGGGAGCAGGGCGTAGCCCCGGCCATGCAGGACAAGTTCAACTTCATGATGCTGTGGGCCTCCCAGGGCAACACGGGGCCTACCTCTTTCTGGGCCCTCTTGTTCCTCCTGAAGCACCCCGAGGCCATGCAGGCGCTGAGAGACGAGGCTGCCCGGGTCCTGGGGGAGGCCAGGCCATCTTTCCACCTCGACGTCAGTGTCCTGCAACGCACCCCGGTGCTGGACAGCGTGATGGAGGAGACGCTGCGGCTGGGGGCGGCGCCCACGCTGCTCAGGGTGGTGCACGATGACCACGTCCTGACCATGGCCGGCGGCGAGGAGTACCGGCTCCGCAGCGGGGACATCGTGGCCCTCTTCCCTTACCTCTCAGTGCACATGGACCCCGAAATCCACCCCGAGCCCGCGGCCTTCAAGTACGACCGCTTCCTCAACCCCGACGGCAGCCGCAAGGTGGACTTCTACAAGGCGGGCAAGAAGATCCACCACTACACCATGCCCTGGGGCTCGGGCGTCTCCATGTGCCCCGGCAGGTTCCTGGCCCTCAGCGAGATGAAGCTCTTTGTCCTGCTCATGATCACGCACTTTGACATGGAGCTGGTGGAGCCCGACACCCCCGTGCCGCCCGTGGACCCCCAGCGCTGGGGCTTCGGCACCATGCAGCCCAGCCATGAAGTGCGCTTCCGGTACCGTCTGCGGTGCCCTGAGTGAGCTCTGCCCAGGGGCGCGCCAGCCTGCCCAGAGGGGATCCCGGGGGGTCTTCGCCTCCTCTTGCTCCTGTGCAGCTAAGGCCCCCACCGACTACTGCTCCCTGGGGTTCTGCGCCCCCCCTCCCACCTCTGTCCTGGTGGTCCTCCTTGCTCTTGTCCTCACAGGCTTACCATTCTTGCTAAAGCCCCTCACCGTGTGCTCAGCGGCCCTCCTTCCACAGGAAGGCCAGAGGAAGGGAAATGTCCCGAGGCCACTCAGGCTGGGGGAGAACACAGGCCCCCACCAGGATAGAAGCTGGATAGAAGCTGGCACCCACCCACGAGGAGCTCAGCATCTTGCCAATGTGACCTGCACCCTCTCCCCTTAATTTTTCCCCTCAATACTACTCCATGTCTTCTGGAATTCACGTTCTAGAACCATGTTGTCCAAGAGCAATTCAAGGCAAGCCACAAGTGTAATTTTTAATATCCTAGTTGATATATTCTTTAAAAATAAAAGAAGGGGTGAAGGGGTAAAAGATCAACCAAAGGACTTGTATGCATGCATATGAGCATAACCAATGGACACAGACAGTAGTGGGGGGTGAGGGCATGTGCTGGGGTTGGGAGCGGGGCCTGGGAGAGGTCAATGGGGGGAAAAGGAGAGTCATGTTATAAACAATAAAGAATTTAAATAAAAAAATAACAAATAAAAAATTAAAGGAAGCAAGTAAAATTTGTTTTTATGATATACTAGAGATCCGGTGCATGACATTCAAGCAGAGGGGGTAGGGAGGAGTGTCCGTCAGCCCAGCCTGCACCCTCTCCAATCTGGGACTCCTCAAGAGATGTCTGACTGGACATCCCTCTTACAATTCAGGACTGCTAGCTCCCAACCTCTCGCCCCCTTGCCTGCCTGATTGCCCCTAACCATTTCTGCCTGCCAGCTTGATCACCCGCTAACCACTCCCCTGCCAGCCTGATTGACACCTAACTGTTCCACTGGCAGCCTGATTACCCCTAACTGCCTTCCCCTACAGGCCTGGTCTCCCCAACTGCCCTCCCCTGCAGGCCTTGTCCCTTCCAACTGCTCTCTCTGCAGACCTGGTCGCTCCCAACTGCCCTCTCCTACAGACCTGGTTCCCCCACAAATGTCCTCCCTTTCAGGCCTGGTCCCTTTCAACTGCCCTATCCTTGTGGCTAGATCACCCAAAACTGCCCTCCCCTGCCAGCCATCTTGTGGTGGCCATCTCATGTCTACATGGGGGCCGCCATCTTGTGTGCTGGAGTGGCAGTCAATTTGCATATTACCTCTTTATTATATAGGATTGTACTTACCCCCCATACTAGTATATCCAAAATATTAGTATTTCAACATGTAATCAATATAAAGAATATTTCTAGATTTCTTTTTGATATCGTCCTCCATATCTAGCATGTACTTTTTTCCCCCTGGTATGTACTTTTTAAAAAATTGAATTTTGGGGGGTGACATTGGTTAATAAAATATATAGGTTTTAGGAGTACAGTCTTATAAAACATCATCTGTATATTGTATTGTATGTTCAAAAATCTGATATGCACTTTTTACCCTTCTAACACATCTCGGTTCAAGCCACCCCCATTCCAAGTGCTCCACGGCCACGTGTGGGTAGTGGCCACCAGACGGGATAGCCGGCAGAGAAATGCTGCCTTCCTGTGGGAGTGATTCAAGCATTTCTCTCCACACCCGGCCTGCCAGGCCCTCTGCTCACTCTGCTGCCAGAGACCTTTTTCTAAAAGCATCTCTAATCGTCACTATTTTATTTTCTGGTTCCCCATTCCCTTCACACACCTGATAATTTAAGTTTTGCCTTAATTGGTCTACAAATGGTCCATCCAGTGCAATTCAACGTCACCAGCTTTCCCTAGTGGAACTCGCTAGGTCTGGAGAGCATAGCTGCTCGCTTGTCCTGCCAACCCCAGTGCCGGCTACTCCTGAAAGCCTTCTTAGGCCTGGCCCCATCCCATCCTCTGGTCTCCAGCTACTGGGGCTCCCCGAGTACTGTTTGCATCGCAGCCCATCTGTTATGTGTCCTTGCTGTCTGTCCGGGGATTTCTCTTCCTGTCCTCTCCCCACACTGGAGCCCATGGGGCTTGGTATCGTATTCCTCATCTCTGACCCCCCAATTCCCCAGATACGGGTTAAATTATAGAAACCGGACTTCCAGTCTCGGCTAATTTACTTCACGTCCTCAAATCACTTCCTTCCCGCCGTGCTCTCACTCTGCTTTCTGGCATAGAGACAGTCCCTGTTGCCAGGCATGCTTAGCAGGGCTGGGAGAGGGGGAGGGGATGCTGCCAGAGCTGCAGCTGGCTGAGGGCAGGGCCTGGCTGGAGCTGTGATCATGGGAACTGGTTTAGGGTCCTGGAGGAGGGAGGCCTCAGCAGGATGGACCCCTTGCAAGGACCGCCCAGTGGGGCTTCTCTCTACTCCTCCTCCCCCACACCCCTGACTGGCCTCTTCCTTCCTGTTGAGGTTGCCAGTTCTGCCCTGAGTTTTGCCCCGACAACAGACTAACAGGAGTCTGTCCCCCCCAGCTCTGTGACTCTGGGTCAGGGCCTGCCTTTCTCTGGGTCTAGCTGCCCCCAAATGATGACACCTACCTGGAGCCCCACAGGGCTTTCACTGGTTAGGAGAAGGGACATCCCATCCTATCCCATGAGAGGCCAGCAGGAAACAGTTAGTAGGGCGCACAGGAGAGGGAGAAGGGGGCTGAGAGGCTGGGGGCTGACCATGGGGAGCTCCCCAACAACCTGCTCCCCAACAACCTGCCCACATAGCCAGGCCTGGAGCCAGCACAGGTGTGGAATACAGCAAAGTGTCAGGGCCTTCACATACCTCCTTGACCCCGCCCAGACCTGGGTGCTGCATCCCGTCTTCCCCCACACACACACACCCAAAGGACCACGGGCCAGGAGCCTGCCTGTGTACGGGCTGGGGAAGGGCTGAGGCCTCCGATCCACTGAGTCAGGGCCAAGAGTCTCAATTGAGAGTGAACCTCATGGATCCTGGGACCGGTCTGAGGGATTGGGACCGAGGGAAGCCTCGGTGGTCGGGTATGAAGTAAATACAAGTGTCCCATCCCACAGCCAAGTTCGTCCACATAACAGGCCTCCCAGGAGGCTGAGAGTTCTCAGAATTAGAGAGTGCACTTACAGGCCAATGCCCACCACTGCCCCCCCCATGGGGACCGCTGCAGACACCCTCTGCAAGGGTCCCCCTTCCTTCTTTGCAGAGGCTTGAGGCAGTAGGAAGACTGAGACCTGTCCTCACCCAGCAGTTCTCATTGCTGCATCAGTTTTTCTCTCCCTCAGAAAAAAGCCCGTTATGTGCATTCTCTGAGGAAAGCTTATCACAAAGCCGGTCAGGAATGACGTGCCGATGGTGCAATTCCAGGCACCCTAGGAAGAAAAGAGGTGTTTTCCTGGGTCGCAACGCTGTGAATGCCCTTGCCACACTTCCCAGGGTGGAGGGTGGGCAGCGCTGCTCCTGGACTGAGCTGTGGCTGCCCTTTCCCCTTAGCAGGTCCCCACGTGCTGCATCTCCAGAGCCTCCGGATGGCCAGGCCCTGGGGCCATCGCCAAGGTTGTAACATGAAACCAAACGACACCAGTGTTTCCCCAGCTGAACCAGAGGGCCAGGAGCAGCCTGGTGGGCGGGTGGCCTCAGGCTTCTGGGAGGGAGATGGCAGTGAAGGCCGAGGATGTGGCAATCACTCTGGCTGCTGGGTGCAGATTAGATGGTGGGAGACGGTGACAACAGGGCACAGAGGTCAGTTGGGCAACCACTGCAGCAGGTCAGGGTGTATGACGTCCTGAAAGAAGGGAGCGGGTGCTGCTGAGGGTTGAGAACTGAGAACTGAGCTCTGGCCTGAGCCACGTGGTCACTGGGGTCCTTGGAGAGAAGACGGTGGGTGGGTGTCCGGCTGAGCTGGGTCCCCTCCGCTCTCACCGGACTGTGCCATGGCCGCTGAGGCTTTATATGCCCCCTTGTTGGGGGAGTCCTCAGATTGCCTCTCCCCAAGATCATTCATGCTGGTCATTTCTTGGACAGTGAGGCTGCTACTCTCACAACAGCTGGACAGCGGGGCTTGGGCAGGGCATGGTCCCTGGCGCCGTCCAAACAGCTCGGCCAAGAAAGCCTTTAGGTACTGGCAGAAGCCGCGGATGGACAAGGCGTAGAGGATGGGTGTGAAGCAGCAGTGGAGGAAGGCGATGCTCTCTGTGACCTGCAGCGCGTAATCCAGGTAATCGCTGGTCTTGCAGTCCCCAAAGACTTTCAGGTCCATGAGCGAGTGCAGAAACAAGGTGAGGTTGTACGGGAACCACAGCACGAAGAAGGCCACCACGAGGGAAACGGCTACCTTGAGAGCCCGGGCCTGACCCGGGGGCCTCAGCCTGACCAGGGCAGAGCCGATGCGGGAGTAGAAGAAGATCATGGCGAAGAGTGGAAGGATAAACCCCAGGATGTTCTGCTGGAAGCGGAGGATGAGCTTCCAGATGGTCCCATGCCCCCCGAAATCCGCATGGCAGTTCCAGACCCCCTCGTGGTTTTCATGCATCCGCACAAAGACCATGTCAGGGATGGAGACAGCCAGGGCCACGGCCCACACTAGGACAGCGAGGAGCCAGCGCTTGGCCCGGGTCCTCAGCTTGTGGTGAGGCCGCGCGTGGACGATCTGCAGGTACTTGTCCAGGCTCATGCAGCTAATGAAGAAGATGCCACTGTAGAGGTTGATGGTGTAGAGAGTGCTCACCATCTTGCACAGGAAATTCCCGAAGACCCACTGCCAGGCCACGCTGATGATCCAGAAGGGCAGGGTCACCACAAACAGGAGGTTGGAGATGGCCAGATTCAGCAGGTAGACCTCCGTCATCCTCCTGCGAGGCACGTACCGGAGCAAGACCACCAGGAGAAGGAGGTTCCCGCTCAGGCCCAGCACGAAGACCAGGCTGTAGAAGACCGGCAGGAAGACTCTGGCAAAGGCCAGCACCTCGTCCTTCATGCAGGGCATGAAAGCCGCTTGGTCCCAGTAGTACTCATAGTCATAGAAGGTGCTGCTGTTCTCAGAACTGGCGACCTTGGTGGTGGGTGGCTGAGGGGAGGTGGCCATGTCGGGAGGATACATCCTGTCCTGCAGAGTAGTGCGGAAGAGATAAGATGAAGCTAGGCAATCCCTCCCTCTCTTCAAACCCAGTGTCTCCTGCTCCAGGATGTCCAATGGACCCTTCGCGTCTACATCAGTGCCTGTAGCCGAGCAAGTATGAGCAAGTGTGGGAGCCCGAGTCTACACTGAATCGTGATGTCACCTTGGGTAGGTATTCACTTCTTTCCTTATGGTTCTCTTCTTTATTTTCTCCCTCGTCATTTCAAAAGACTGGTACTGTCTTTCTGGCTTTTCTTCCTTATTTAGAGCTACCAATTCATCTATTGATTCTGTCTCCATACTCTTCCTTGGGTGTGGCTTATCATTATTCTTCTTCGTGGGGCTTTTATATATATATATATTTTTTTTTTTTGAATGAGAGCTTTTCTTCAGTGGGCTTGATTTATCTATAAAAATCTAGTGTGCCCACTCTGGCTTTGAGCCTTCTTTACTTCCATTACCTGAGAGTGTCCCTTGCTTTTATTTACAGTATTTTATTTATAAGTATAGCTTTATATCAATATTTTCTTTTATATTTAATATAAATATACAGTATTTTATTTATAAGTATAGCTTTATATCAATATTTTCTTTTATATTTAATATATTTTATCAAGTATTTTCAGGTTTGTAGCAGAAAGGAGTGATCCATCATGTTGATAGAAACTACTAGACTTTCCATCCCTCAGTCTCCTCATCTTTAAAGTGATCATGATAATTAATATGCCTATTCCTGGGGTCCTTTTGAGGCTAGTGGACCTTCCTGTGCAGGGCTATCATGAGGCGATGGCCAGGCCCTGACCAGTCGCATCACACCCTCCTTGGCTGGCTTGGCACCAGTGGGTGTCATAGTGTGGTCCTGATGGTCGTATCAGTGTCAGCCATTGGGTCAATTTGTGTGTTATGCTTTTATTATTATAGATCGTAAACATTTCCCCTAGTCCTTTCTAATATAAGTTTTGTCTATTTTACTTTTCTAGCTAGGATCTTGAAACAGATATTGACTCACGTCTTTAGCAGACCCTTCTAGTTTCCTTGGGTGCTGTGATTTCATAGCTGATGGGAATACCCAATCCTGCTGAGGCAGAATCTCTCCCAGGGCAACCCTGGCATCCTCCTACAACTTGTCCCAACCTTGGGATTCTATTTACATGACAACTGGGCCAGATGCTGAGAAAATCACAAACACACCCTGTTGCTATGCCAGGAGCTCTGGGCTTGATCCGGGGCTCTGCTCCTGACTGGCCTCAGGAACATGATGGCCCTATGCCTTCCTTTCCCGGCCCTCCATTCAGCTCCCGTACCTCTGGGGTCTCTTGTCCCCCAGCCCCTCCCTTTCCTGAGCAGCAGCAAGCACTCCCCCAGCATGTGGCCGGCGCTGGGAGTGTGTGAGCTGTGGGGCTGGGAGGAGGAGGTGCTCTTCTGCCCTGGGACCTGATTGGAATTCATGAATCAGGAGTTGTCACCAACTAAACACCAGCAATTCTGCTCTATCATCACTGAACTTGGTCCTGACATGGTTTCTCAGAGTCCTTGACTTTTGCCTTAACAAACCAAATCTGACGATTGCTTCGATCAAAGCCAGATGTCAGGAGGAGCAGGCCCTAGGCTGGCCCACACCACCTGGGACACTCTGTTCCCTTTCCTCTCGGCCTCCTCGTCCTTCACTCTGGGAGTCTTTCCAGGTCCGCTGGATCTCTGAGGCCACCAGCCAGCCCCTCCCACCACTTTCATCAACAGCAGCAACCACCCGCCCCAGGGACACATGGGAAATGGCCAGGCACCTTCACACCCCCTGTGGCAGTCCTGTAAGGCACTCACTCCTGGAAGGAACTGTCAGCACCATTTAACCCACAAGCAAAGCAACTTTTTCACAACCTCAGAGGAAGGCACCGGCTGTGCTGCATCTGAATCCTGGGGACAGTCCCTTGTCCCATCGTTCTGGTCCCAATCACCTCACCTGTCCAGCTTACCAAAAGGAGCCACCTGAGAGGTGGGATCTGGACTTAGATCCCAGAACATTGCCTTTATTGGCTGGTGACCTCTGTAAACTCCACCTTTGACAGCCCCAAGACTTCATTGAGCCTCCTTGCAAAACACAGCCTCTCTATAATCAGCAGGTAAGGGCCTCGCAAAGATATCCACCTCCTGACCCCTGCAACCTGTGACTATGTTGCTTTCTAAATCAAAAGGGATTTCCCAGAGGTGATTACGTTAAGGATCTTGAGAGGCAGAGAGGATCCTAGGTTATCCAAGGTAATCACAGGTCCTCATCAGGAGGTAGGAGCGCTGAGTCAAAGAAGAGGTGAAAGGGAAACAGCAGGGAGAGGGATGCAGTTAGGATGAAGGCAGGCGTTCTCTGGAAGTGGAAGAGGCAGTGCACAGACTGTTCCCGGGGCCTCTGAGAATGCAGCCCTGTTGACCCATTTTTTAAATATATATATATATTTTTTTTTATTGATTTTTTACAGAGAGGAAGAGGGAGGGATAGAGAGTTAGAAACATCAATGAGAGAGAGACATCGGTCAGCCGCCTCCTGTACGCAACCCACTGGGGATGTGCCTGCAACCAACGTACATGCCCTTGACCGAAATCGAACCTGGGACCTTTCAATCCGCAGGCCAACGCTCTATCCACTGAGCCAAACCGGTTTTGGTGACCAATTTTCTTTTTCCTTTCTTTTTGTTGACCCACTTTAGACCTCTGACTTCCAGAACATGAAAATGATAGTTTTGTATTGTTTCGTGGGTTTTGATGCAGTGGCAGTAGGGGATGGACTTCCTGTGACCTTTTGTGCCCTCCGAATCTCAGACTGAGGGACTAAGAGTGAATCCTGTCCACCTCCTTTAACTTATAGGTGGGGAAACTGAGGCTCAAAGGAGGGGAGCGACTTGTGCAAAGCATACAGTGAGCAGTCAGTGGCTGGACTGAGCCATGAACCCCATGCTCCTAGCTGCCCTCTGGGTCTCTGTTACCTCACCCCTAACTGCCCCTCTAGCCCCGTTCTGGTTCTTCTCTTTTGGCTTTCACATTTCCTTATTGCCTGAATTCATCCAGCTTACCCAGCGACACCTTAAGAGGAATGAATGGGGGAGGGGGTGTCAGTTATTCACATCCTCATATGAATTAGCAGGTAGGAAGGCAATCCCGAATGAAGCTCTGTGGTGGAACTTTAGGGGAATCCAGAGAACTCCACACAGGCTAGAGAGGGGGCCTTTTAAAAAGAGGAGGGTTGCCCTAACTGGTTTGGCTCGGTGGATAGAGCGTCAGCCTGCGGACTGAAGAGTCCCAGGTTCAATTCCGATCAAAAGCATGTACCTGAGTTGCAGGCACATCCCCAGTAGAGGGTGGGCAGGAGGCAGCTGATGGATGTTCCTCTCTCACTGATGTTTCTAACTCTATCCCTCTCCCTCCCTCTCCGTAAAAATCAATTTTATATATAAAAGAGGATAGCAAGGACAAGGTCAGCCGAGCTCTCCCTACAGTGAAGCCAAGGGCACAGACAAACCATAGCTTATCTCTAGGGCAATGACATTACCCTCTTGGTGACTTTGGTGACTTCCTGAGGCTGCTGCCTGGGCTTGCTCCAGCTTTGATTCAGCAAGAATGTCTCCTCCTGAGGACCTCAAGACCTCTCAGAGGAGTCTCAGGGGAGGCGATGAGGGAGAGGATGGTCTCCATCCATCTGGACAGGAAGGCAGCCATGCTAGCTGAGCTCTTTCTATGAGCTGCACCCTCATGTGCAGTTCCTCCGAGAATCCTCAGCAGAGTTCTGGGAAGCAGTACTCTTATGACCTCCCTTTTCCAGATGGGAAAACTTGAGGCTTGGAGAGGTGACGCCCAGTTGTCCATGGCTCTGCCTCCATAGATGATGGAACCAAGATTGGATGACCCAAGGGACACAAGTAGATCCGGTGACTCTTTCTCCCCAGCTCCCCTTTCCACACGGACCAAACTTGGATCTGAAGGATGAGCCTCTGGCTGCAGGACTTCTGGCCTCAGCAACGAGTGGCCCAGAAGATTCACAGTCAGTCGTGACCCGGAGCCAGCTCTGTGGCGTCTGAGAGGCATTCCACACACACTCACCGAGTTAACCAGTCTGCACTCAGTGAAGTCGGTAGCTGGAAACTGGTCCTGGTGGGAATGTCTACACCACGGCAAGTGCTACAAATTGGAGGCCCCCCCCTCTGTGTGTGCCCCCTACCCCACCACCATAAGAGAGCTGATCGTTAAACCTTTACTGGCACAACCCTCCTCAGAACCCTATGGAGCTTGAGCCAACCCTGTCTCTGTCTCCCTGCCTGTGTCTCCCTCCTCCTTCCCTCTTCCACTTTCCACATCTGTGCCACAGTTGCCCACCACCTGAGTCAAGAGCTCTTGAGGACAAGGTCACGTGTAGGTCCCCTCTTGGTCACAGACACCCATGCTGAGCGTGCCAGCCACAGGGCATGAGACCAGTGAACAAATAAACAGCCTCGAACATGACTCCGAGAGGCCATGCCAGCTTTCAAAAGAAAAACCAAGGAAAACATTGGAGATCACGGCTAGTGGACAGTCATTTTTGCTGGCTTCCTTACAACTGAAAACTCGTATCCTTTCAAATGTAACCCAAACCCTCCCTTCCCAGAAGCCGGTGGGGGCCACTGACCTGGTGCAACCCCTGCCCCAGCCTCTTCCCCTCCTCACCCTCTCCCCCCGCCCCCCCCTACCCAGCACTCACAGGTCACCTGTCAGCCTCAGAGTCCACCTCCTGGAAGCAGGATGCCCATTTGCCCAGAGGCTGGCATCAATCAGCACCGTCACCTGTCTCCCACCCCTTCCCTTGCCTCATTTTCCCTTACCTGGCTCTCTGCCTCCCCCACTGACACCCTGGATGCAGCTGAGCCGGAAACCGCCTGAAAACTGTTCTCTTGCCAATCCTGGCCCCACAGCCTTGGGAGCCAGTGACCATGCAGCGTGACCCGCCCAGAGGCCCCGCTATTTCCACTTGAGTCATGTTCAGCAGCCTCCGCAGACCAGTGTCACGGAATGTGCCCTGTGGCCACCCCAACACCCCTGAGGCTCCCCTCGCTGCTCCAGAAGGACTGGGGTAGCATGGAGTTCCACCTAGACCCCGCCTGGCTAAGCTTGCAATGGGCACCCCCCTGCCTATGACCCTGGCGTTGCCACCCTGCATGCCCAGCCCAGCTGCGGCTAACCAGGTTGCATCAGGAGTCGAGAAGTACTGTATCTCACAAGCTGACCACAGGCTCTGGCTGCGGACAGCGCTCTGGTGTTGGGGCCCGTGGCAGAAAACCTGCCTTTGGTGGGACTGGGACCTCCTCCTGGGACTGCGAACACAGCAGCTATTAAACGCTACTGTGGCCACTGCAACCACAACAACACAACAGCAGTAATAGCCACCACATTCGTGGCACCAGGCTGCGTTCTCAGACCCTGACCACACGCACCAATTCGTTTCATCCTGGCAAAAACACTTTGAGGCGGGACTATCACCCCCGCTCCCCTTCAGGGGAGGAACTGAGTTCCAGAGAGGCTAAGGCACTTCCCCAAGGCCACACAGCTAGGAAGTAGCAGAGCTGGGGTTTTGAAACCAGGCCCGGAGTCTGGGATGCTTATTCAAAAATTGGGGTCACATCCCCAGTAGGGGGTGTGCAGGAGGCAGCTGATGGCGATGTTTTGATCTCTCTATCACTCTCCCTTCCTCTCTGTAAAAAATCAATAAAATATATGTATTTTAAAAAACAGGGGTGAAGGATGGGGACTAGAGATGGAGAAGTGATGGGAGAGCGGGTGCTGTCGCTCAGGCGGATGGTGTGGGAATAGAAAAACAGGAAAAGGACGCCCGGAGTAAGATATGAGGAGAGAGCTCATGAATGGCCACTTAGGGGCGGAGCTGGGTCTCCCTCCCTTCTCTCCCCTCCTCCCCTCCCCGCCCCCCTATCGCCCTACTCTGTTAGCCCTGCTGGCCCTGAGGCAAAGTCAGGCTTCCATCCTGGAGCCCCTGACTTCCAGGAGCCTTTTTTTTTTTTCTCACCCATAAAATAAACACAGCTGGGGGTCTCCTGAGGATCAGGTCTGATACAAGTATTGTCACAGCTAACACCCCGGAATCCTGTGTGGGATGCTGGATATTCACTCACCTAGCCTCTCATTTACTTGACGGGAGGGAAGTGCTCTGTTTTACAGCTGAGGACACAGGCTCAGAGAGGGCAGGGAACTGGCCGGATGTCACAGAGCAACTGAGTAGCAGAGCCAGGAACTGAAAGCCGGAGTCCATGCTGTTAAACACTGAAGTGACATTACCTCGCAAAGAAGACAGTCAGCCGGCTGTGGTCCCCTCAGCCAGGCTCTTTAAATATTAATGCACTTACTGCTCCCAACCACTTTAAGGGACAAGCACTGTTATTGCTATTCCTATTTTGCAAATGAAGAAATGAGGCTCAGAGAGGGGAAGTAATTTGCCCAAGACACACAGCACGTGGACGTCAAGGCTAGCTATCAAGTCCCTGCCATCGGCTCCAGAGTCGGAGTTCTGACCACAACCTGGGAGCTGAGCTCTCTAGTCAGGCTCGCAGGAGCTGGCTGCCTCCTGCATGGTCCACCTGCTGCATTTGGAGTCAATACGATGCAAAACAAACAAACAAACAAACAAACAAACACCACAAGGAAAACAGCAACACCCAGTCCTGGCATTTAGCTGGGGATCAGCACTTCCTGAGGCTCTTACATTCCAGTCCTCGAAAGCCTTCCTGGCTCTTTGTGAAGAGGCTGTGCGGTGTTACCTCCCCCTGGTTTCACAAGAACAAGAAGCGGGGTGGGGGGCGCCGGGGGGGAGGGAGAGACGCAAGCTAAGCAGAGCTGACTCTAACCCTAGCCACTGACCACATACTCTCTCTTTCCTTTTTACCGTGTCTCTTTCCTGATTACAATAGTAATATAGGCTCGATATAAAACGTGCAAATACAAGACAAAAATATGCCCCATAATCTTACACTCCCTTTCCCCCATTCCGAAATAACCTTGGGGACGTTTCGGCATATCTCACCAGTTTTCTGCTGCACCAAACCTCCCCAGACTTGTAGCATCACAGAGTGGAGCTGCAAGAGAGTGGCCCCGCCCCAACTCCTCCTGATTGACATGGCGCCTCCTGCTCCCAGGGAGATGTGAGCCCGCCAGTTCCCCATGCTCTCCGGGACCCCACATCACTCCCCGTTTTCCTGGTTCCTGTCAGGAAATGTTTGCGACCTCGATAAATCACAGGCAACCCCTTCTTTCAGATAATGAAATTCAAGCAGTTTTGGAGCCGACTGTTCAGGGAGCTGCTGCAAGAAGAAACATTTTCTTATCTTTCCCCAACTGTTTTTTTTCTTTCTTTCTCTCTCCCTCTCTCTCCCTCCCTCCCCCTCTCTCTCTCTCTCTCTCTCTCTCTCTCTCTCTCTCTCTCTCTCTCTCTCTTCCTTTCTTTCTTTCCCATCACTATTGCTAAAAGTCTACCACTAGAGCTCCTCGGATGTATATTTCAGCATTACGCTGGTTCAAAATGAAATACAACCAACACCCCCAGGGACAGGGAGGTGGCGCACTCAGCACGGACACAGGGAGGTGGTGCACTCAGCACGGGACAGCATGGAAGGACAGGTTGGTCCGCTTCTTAATGGCTGAGTAACCCTGGGAAAATTACTTAGCCTCTCTGAGCCTTCGTTTTCTCACCTACAAAATGTCTCCCTTGGTGGAATTTTTATAATAATTAAATGAGTGCCTGGCCCGTCACTATTGGTTCCCTTCCAGGCCCTAAAATGACACTTGGCTCTGGATGGGATGGAAGAAGGCGGATCCTGGGACTGTTTGGGGCAGGAGGAGGGGCTGAGCACTTGGAGGGGATGGTCATGAGAAGATGAGGAGCACGAGGAGAGAGCGTGGACGTGTGTCAAGGAACAGAGCTGGGGAACCTCTGACCTGGGAGGGAGGGACCCTTCAAGACCATCTCATCTGCCCCCATCATAGCACAGCTGGGGAAACGGAGGCCCAGAGAAAAAGGGAAGTGCCTGAAGTCCCCTAGCCAACTATAGGGAATTTTCAGGATCCACAAAGCAGATTCTTAGAGCTGGAATCAACAAAGGAAGGGGCCAGCAGACTACACTCCCCAGCTGCTGGGGCAATTACCCCAACAGTTGCCCTAAAGAGAAAGCTCCACACGACCCATCAGCACCTCCCTCTCCCCACACCTTCCCCCAAGCTCCAGGCCACTGGATCCCGTGTCTCTCCCTGGTCAGGGCTGAAAGTGGCCCCAGCATCCCGGAGCCAGACCCACCTGGCTGGGGGTACGCGCCCGGTGCGCGGGAGAGCAGCAGCGCCTGGTCCTTCCTCAGGGAAGTGCAGGGGGGGTGTTCATCTTCCCGAGCTCTTCCTCTCTCTGGGCAACATCCTTTACACATCCTCCTTTATACATCCTGAGCCCCACCTCACCACACAGCCGCAAACTGTTCGCACGGAAAACAAGTCAAGCTCAGATGACCGGTCCCCACCCTCCCCCAGGAAAGAGTATCCACCCTTGCTCCCCCCTCCCCCCCCCCGCCAATTATTTTGGGAAAAATGCGACTCCACCCACACCTCTTTGGAATATCCCCAGCAGTTTCCAAACTGGGGACAAGGGATGGCCTGTGGAAGAGGAATCTCTGGGTCATACAGACCCCAAGTGATCTATCTGCTCCACTCGAAGCTCGTCCCAGTGCCTACTTAGCAGTGGATTTGGGGGGACAAAGAGGCTTTGGCCAGTGAGTGGTGCTTTCTCCCTGTATGCTGATTTTCAGAAGGGCTTTGGTCTCAGCTGCAACTGTGCAGCTGGCCACTAGAGGGTGCAGAACAGGATGTCTGATCCTAGAGGCCCTGGTGCTGTGAGGGTCCTGACCAGTGTGACCTCATGTGTTTGTCCTTGCCTTCCTCCAGTGTGTGTGTACACAGCACGCGCGCGCACACACACACACACACACAATTTGTATTCCTGGGAGTGCCTCCTGCCACCACAGGGGGCTGTCTGTGGTGCACTGTCACAAAAGAACGGATGCAGAGGGTCCGGTCTATCCTGCCTCCCACCCCACCAGAGTTGGAGTTTGAGTGGCAGGTTTCTGTCAGGGGAGTCAATCAAGGCTCCAGGGTTAGGGTTAGGGTTAGGATTAGGATTAGGATTAGGGCCTTCCAAGAGCAGGGAGTTCCAGGAAGGGATGAGTCTGGCCAGGCAGGCCCAGGGCACCCCACTGCTCTCCAGTCAGTCATCCTGCCCTTCACAGATCCACCGCAACCCTGATTGGTCCCGCTACACACCAGCCAACCTCACACCCTGCCTTTTTCCTTCTTGATTCCCTTTCTGTGCCTTCCTCAGACAGGCATGGTGGAAGGTCCTGTTCCCGGAGAGGTGCACAAGGACCTAGACATTTGCTTTTCTCTAGAACCCACAGGCCACAGAGAGTGGAGGCCAAGTCTGGGATGGCGAGGAGGGACCTTCCAAGTGGGTGGGCTTGTAAGTCTCTAGTCCAAACGGCAGATACCAACAGGGAGAATGAGGTCCAGGGAGCTGCCCAACAAGTCACGGAGTCCTGGTTCCATCCTGGGGAATGGCCAAGTTCTAGAACCTGGGCTCTTTTCCTCATACCCTCACTCCCCTTTATAACTTTTTTATTTCAAAACTTGTGGCCCGGTGCACAAATTCATGCACATGGAAAGGAAATTAGGAGAAATATTTTAATGTTGCTTTTTGCCCTTTCTCTATAACCGAAGTGTCAACCAAATTCATAATGGACAATGAAAGACTGAAACACAAGCCAGCGAGAGCTTTAGATAGATAGATAGATAGATAGATAGATAGATAGACAGATAGATAAACTTGCTTAATTAGACCTGCTTTCTGAATTAGCTAAACATTTTCCAGCCCAGTGAAGCACCCCAACTTTTCTTTCAGGTGACTGTTAGCAACACAGTGGTAAATATCAACAATGAAGCAGATTATTATTGTAGATCATGCAGGGAGAACAAAGGTTAAAATATTTAACTGAAGTTTAAAATATTTAACTGTCCTACTTTATGTCCTTTCTCTGGTCTAGGATCTAAAGCAGAATCTCATATTGCATTTGGTGGCTGCATCTACTTAATCTCTACATTCCATGACAGCTCCTCAGTCTTGCTTCATCTTTCATAATCCAGACCATTTTGAAGAGAGCTGTAGAGTGACCCTGAATTTTGGTCTGATGTCTCTTCATAATAATATTAAAGACATGCACTAAGATAGGCCCACCACAGAAGTGACAATGTGTCCGTCTCAGTGGGTTATATGGAAGTACATGATTTCAGTGTCTCAGGAGTGATAATGCTAACTTTGATCACTTGGTAACATGGTGCCTGCCAGGATTTCCTTTTCTTTTTTCTTTTTAAAAAATGTATTTTATTGATTTTTTACAGAGAGGAAGGGAGAGGGATAAAGAGTTAGAAACATCAAAGAAAGAAAAACATCAATCAGCTGCCTCCTGCACACCCCCTACTGGGGATGTGCCCCTAACCAAGGTACATGCCCTTGACTGGAATCGAACCCGGGACCCTTCAGTCTACAGGCCAATGCTCTATCCACTGAGCAAACCGGTCAGGGCAGGCTGCCAGGATTTTCCACAGTGAAATTACTATTTATTCATTTGTAATTACTGAGCATCTTGTGGGGAGGTAATTGGACACTGCACAAATATCCTGCTACTTCAACATACTTTCGCCCACTAACTTCAGCATCTGTCAATGACACTTTGACAATTAGGACTACAGCATTTGCCAAATGGTGATTCTCTATTTCCTTCATTCTTTCTACATGTATTCATTGTAATTTTACTCTCAGAAAAGGTTGACCTTTCTCCCGATTTATTTATTCATTCATGTCTAGCAGTGTGGACTCATGGGTATCCATTCTATTCCATGAACATCATGACTTATTTTTCTGTTCAACTTGTCTCATCCTCTTTTGAAATTTCAAGGCCATCTGTTTCCTGTCGAGCTGAATTCATAGCCAGGGTCCATCAAACACCTACAAACACCTCGGAAAACAGGGCAGGTTGTCGGTGGGAGCTCCGAGCCTTTGCAACCTCGTTTCCCTGGAACTCACGGAGGCATCTTCCCAGCAAGGGCTGGGCCTTTTTCCTATAACTGGGCAGCTTCCAGTCAGGGGAAGTCAGTCAAGGTTTCAGGTTTAGTATTAGGGAGTTCCAGGAAGGACTGAGCCTGGCCCGATAGGCCCAGGTCACCCCACTGCTCTCTGGTCAATCATCCTGCCGTCCACAGATCCACCCCAATCCTGACTGGCCCAGTAGCAGCACCAGCCAACCTCACACCCTGATATTTTCCTTCATGGCTCCCCTTCTCTGCCCTGCTGCTGAGAGATGATTGCTTACGAGCCCAAGTGGCAGACAGCTGGGCACCACTTATGCAAATTCTTTCATGCAGAGGAAGTGCTCTCCACCCAGGGGCGGTGCCAGCTGCCCTGCGCCAGCTCTGATGGCAGCATCTGTCAATGATACTTTCTGATAGCACTGTGGTGTTTGCCAAATGGTGATTATCCGTTTCCATAATTCTTTCTCTCTTTATTCGTTGGAATTTTACTGTAAGAAAGCAGAACCCTGCCAGGTAGCTTGGTTGGGTGGAGCATTGTTCCGTAAATCAGAAGGTTGCAGGTTTGTTATCAGGCGAGGGCACATACCTAGGCTGGGGATTTGATCCCAGGCTGGGATGTGTATGGGAAGCAACCCATCCATCTCTTCTTTCTCACATCAATGTTTCTTTCTCCCCTGACCCCTCTCTCCCCATCTCAAGCTGAATTTTCAGTCCGAGCTCATCAAACACCTCTCTCTCTAAAATTAATAAACATGCCCAGCCAGTGTGGCTCAGTGGTTGACCGTCGACTTAATGAACCAGGAGATTATGGTTCAATTCCCAGTCAGGGCATATGCCCGGGTTTTGGGCTCGATCCCTAGTGTGTACCATGGGCGAAGCAGTCAATCATTGATTCTCATCACTGATGTTTCTCTCTCTTTCCCCCTCTCCTTTTCTCTCTGAAATCAATAAAAAAAAAATTTTTTTAAATACAGGTAATTTCTTTTAAAAATTAAATTAAATAAATAAACATATGCTTGGCAAGGGGTTTTTAAAAAGCAGAGATAGCCTGGTGCACAGCAGCAAGAGAAACTAGTCACAGAGGAAGGGGGTTTGTCATCTTTGCTGTCTGTAAGATGTGCAAGGAAGATGGAGAAATATGTACGCTGTGCTCACCTACTCCCATGACGACATCAAAATTACAACTAAATTATAGAATAACCACCCTTGAGAACCACCTGAAGAGTAGCTGAACAGAAAACTCTTATAACTAAGGATATACAAAAGAAGGCTCATGGACACTGGCAGGAGGGGTGGCGATAAGATGGACTGGTTCCCCACCCAGGAGTGTCAGTTAAGCATCAGGATATCTTGACTGCAGATACCCCTGTGAGGAGTTAGCAGTACCAGCTCCATACCAGGCTTCCCAGCCTGGACCACCAGTGCTGGGGAGAGAAGTCCCCACATCTGGCTGTAAAACCAGCAGTCATTCCCTCCAGGACAACATGAGGAACTGCATTAAAGGGACGTGGCATTAGGAAGGTTGAGAACCACTGCATTAGAGGGAATCAATAGCAGGTTAGATGAAGCAGAGGACTGAATCAGCAACTTGAAAGGCAAGGAAGTGGAGAGTACCCAATCAGAACAGCCAAAAGAAAAAATAATCAAACAAAAACAAAATAGGATAGTTTAAGGGGCCTCTGGGACAACATCAAGCATACCAACATTCACATCATAGGGGTTCCAGAGGGAGAAGAGAGAGAGCACAAAGGATTGAAACCTATTTGAAAAAATAATGACTGAAAACTTCCCTAAACTTTGGAAAGAAATAGACTTACATGTCCAGGAAGCACAGAGTCCCAAACAAGATGAGCCCAAAGAATCCCACACCAAGACACATCATAATTAAAATTCCAACGGTCAAAGACAAGCAGAGAATCCTAAAAGCAGTGAGAGAAAAGCAGTTAGTTACCTACAAGGGAGATCCCATAGGACTGTCAGCTGATTTCTCAACAGAAACTTTGTAGGCCAGAGGGATTGTCATGAGTTATTCAAAGTGATGAGAAAGAAGGACCTAAAAACAAGATTACTCCACCCAGCAAAGCTCAGTTGGTTGGAGCATTGTCCCATGCACCAAAAGTTGTGGATTCAATTTCTCAGTCAGGGTACATACCTAGGTTATGGATTTGATCCAGGTCAGGGTGCATGAGAGGCAACCAATACACAAATGTTTCTTGAGCTCTCTCTCCTGCTTCCTCCATCTCAAAAGAAAAAAATGAAGGAAGGAAGGGAGGAAAGAAGGAAGGAAGGAAGGAAGGAAGGAAGGAAGGAAGGAAGGAAGGAAAGGCAGGAAGGAAGACAGGAAGAAAGAAAGAAAGAAAGAAAGAAAGAAAGAAAGAAAGAAAGAAAGGAAGGAAGGAAGGAAGGAAGGAAGGAAGGAAGAAATTCTCCTGGTGTAGACACAGCTGATCCTCACAATCAATTGACCTGGAGGTCAATTCCCCCCAGTGATACCAACAACAATCAAAACTTAACTACAACAAGGCTGTACACACAGTCCATCAAGGGGTGCACCAAGAGAGTCCACCTCAGGTAACTGGGGAGGCGGAACTACTGGCCATATAGGACACCTAGCACACAAAGCTACTCTACCAACTCAGGGAAGCAGTGAAAATGTGGAGACAAAGAAACAGATCCCAAACGAAAGAAATGGAGGAAAACAAATTACTGTATATAGAGTTCAAAACCACAGTTATAAGGTTTTTCAAGCATTTCCTAGAAAAGATGGATAATGTAGTGAGACCCAAAAGGAGATGAAAAAGGACCAACTAGAAATTAAACATACACTGACTGAAATAAAAAATATTATACAGAGACCTAACAGCAGACTAGAGGAACTCAATAATCAAATCAAAGATCTGAAATAAAAGAAGCAGAAAACATTCAACTGGAAAAAGTATCCAAAACTGTGAAGATAGTGTAAGGAGCCTCTGGGACAGCTTCAAGTGTACCAACATCAGAATTATGGGGGTGCCAGAAGAAGAGAGAGAGCAAGATACTGAAAACCTATTTGAAGAAATAATGACTGAAAACTTCCCCCACCTGGCGAAAGAAATGAACTTACAAGTCCAGGAAGCACACAGAACCCCAAATAAAAGAGAATCCAAAGAGGACCACACCAAGACATATCATAATTAAAATACCAAGAGCAAAAGGCAAAGGGAGACTATTAAAAGCAGCAAGAGAAAAACAGTTAATTACCTACAAGGGAGCACCCATATAAATCTTAACTGATTTCACAACAGAAACTATGCAGGCCAGACGGGAGTGGCAAGAAATATTCTAAGTGATGAATAGCAAGAACCACAACCAAGATTACTCTAGCCAGCAAGGCTATCATTCAGAATTGAAGGGCAGTAAAGAGCTTCACAGAAAAAAAAAAAACTAAAGAAGTTCATCAACACCAAATCAGTATTATATGAAATGCTAAAAGGTACTCTTTAAGAAGAGGAAGAAGAAGAAAAAGGTAAAGATAAAAATTAGGAACAACAAATACGTATCTATCAACAAGTGAATGTAAAAATCAAGTGAATTAAAAATCTGATGAAAGAATAAACTGGTGAATATAATAGAATCAGGGGCATAGAAAGGGAGAGGACTGACAATTCTCGGGGGGAAAGGGGTGAAGGGAGTACAGGGAGAGACTGAACAAAAATCGTACACCTATGGATGAAGGCAACGTGGGGTGAGGTAAGGGCAGAGGGAGGGGTGGGAGCCGGGTGGAGGGGAGCTATGGAGGAAAAAAGAGAAACAATTGTAATAATCTGAACAATAAACAATTATTAAATTAAAAAACTATTATAATAACTATATATGGTATCAAGGGTACTATACTCATAGAGGATCATTTGTAAGTTATACAAATGTCTAACCACTATGCTGTACACGTGATACTAATATAATATTGACTGCAATTGAAAACAAATTTTAGAAAGGAAAGATGTGCAAGGATTGTTTGCCCTGGAAGGGAATGGACCCAGCCTCTGAAGCCAGGCACCCAACGTCTTCACCACTCTGACCTGCTCCTGACACACACATGTTGCACACATGGACCATGCCAGTGAAAAGTGGCATCACTTTTTCACAACCCCTGCTTCTCCCTTTAGGCAGCGCTGACTGAATCTGTGAACCTTTGCCTGCAGCCTCATCCTGTACTCCACGGCCCTGCCCTCCCCTCTCCCCAGAAATCTTTCTAGATCTCCCTGATGCCCTGCTCTGAGCTGCCCACGTCAGAATAGGAATGAGCTCAGGGGTAATTTGTCTCTCTACGAGAGCGCAACTTCCTCCTGGTCAGAAGCCTTGTCCATCTGCACGCAGAGGACCTGGCACTGCCCACAGGGAGCAGGAAATAGTGGGCTACCTTGGCTGAGCCGGCCCTTGACACCCTGACTTTTTCATGGAACCGCCCCAGCTTGGCTCCCATCCGATCTCACTCTGTCTCTTTCTCTCCATTTCTATCTTCCTTGGGCAAAGGTCACCCCATCTGGGCTGAGCCCACCAGAAGGGGTCGGTGTGGTTGGTCTCTAAGTTCTTAACATTGAAGTCGCTGAACCACAGATGTGCCCTCCAGCCCACCAGCTCTGCAGGAGCCTGTGTTTACTCACTTTGAATAGATGTTGTGCCGGAATCTCAGGCCCCCTCCTCTTCCCACCATGCTCCACTGATGGCACAACAGGAAGCAAATGGTGCTCAGCTCACCTCTTTCATTTTCTCTTTCCGTGTCGCCCGCACCAGCCACCCAACATGTGTGGTCTCTCCTTGTGTACATCTGCCCATATGTGCTTAGAGGGCCTTGCCGGGGGGGAGGGGGGGTGTGAGGGGGCTGCTTTCTGCCAAAGTTGGGGGAGATGGTTTTGCAACCTCTTCGCGACTCACCAGTCCCTTGCCTTGGTACAAACATATTTGTTCAAAATCCATACATTTCTTCCTTTGTCCAAAGATCTTCAACCACAGTTTACACGTAGAAGTTCTTGTAGTCATTCTCCAAACGTTTCCTCTGTGGGTCAGGCCAAGCTGCGGTGATCACCCCCGTTTTGTCGACAGGTTGTCAAGGCTCAGAGAGCGGTAGTCGCTTGCTCAGAAACACAGGTGACAGGAGCCTCCTGCCCCTGCGGACTCCTCCTGCCCCTAGTGCTCTCTTGCCCACAGGTGCAGGAATACCCTGTTTACTTCTTCGCTCCCTCTCTCTCTGGCCAGCCCCCTCCACCTCAGATCTAGGAAAAAAACTTACTTCTTACTCCTCTTGAGGGTCCCTCCCAGCAGAGCCCCGCCAGTAGCTGACAAGCAGTGAGACACGCAGTAACATGGACTGAGTGAATGCGTCCTTCCTTCCCACATGACCTTCTCTGACCAGAGGCCTGGCCCAGGGCTCTCTGTGCACAAGGACTCCGCTTCCTGGGGCTGTTTCCCTGTCTGCGGAGTGGGGACAGAGGGCTGGGCACGATGATACCGGTTCTCCATCGGCGCTGCCGCTCTCTTGTTGTTGGCTCCGGAACTCTGCCCACGAGGACTGCTGTCTGCTCCGGGGAGCAACTGACTGGAAACCAGGATGTCCCCCAGCCAGACATCTGGGAAGGCAAACAGCGGCAGCTGGTCCGTGCCCTCAGGAGCCAAGCAAAGAAGACAACACGGTGGAGAGCTTTGGAAGCTGCTGCCGTAAAAAAAATAAATAGATAAAAATAAAATAGAATAAAAAGATCAACCTTGAAAACTCTACCAGCAGACAAAACCAATCGAATCCTACAGGCAACGTGAATCTAGCTTATTTTGGAAGATTCACTTGACCTTGGTCCTACCTCTGAAAAATCAGGAGCAAAACTGGAGCTGTTTCCCCAGAGAGAGGTAACCACGGATCAATGCCCTATCACGTAAGAAAATTCTAGTATCACAACGAGTCGCTGTGGAAGAAGCCACCGCCTCCTCGCTCTGTCAGCTGCTTTGTAACAACACACCCTGAGCTCCATTCCACGCGCTGGCTGGTGCCCTCCCCGTTTGCAAACTGTCTTGCTGGGGTGTGCACAATGATCTTTCACTCCTTACTGGTGAGGGGCTCATGGGTTTCCCTCTGGCTATTTATGACTCACCGGCGGTGTTCACAGCTGAGCCTGAGAGTGGGTGGGAGGCGTGGAAGGCTGAGTTTCCCGCTTGCTGCAGCCAATTTCATTCCTCGTATGATTTTCTTTTCAACACTTTCAAAGTCTTGGAAACTGAAACGTCTACTGCCAATCAACAGTCTAGAACTGGAAGCCTTGCCTGACACTCCTTCACCTTCCCACCCCATCTGTCCATCCGGGAGGCCCTCTCCCCGGGTCTGTCCAGGGCCCAGGTAGCCTGATTCCCCCACTCCTACCCTCGACCCCCAGCCAGTTGGCTGACTGCGCTTCCCTTCCAAATCCAGATGTTTCCCTCTCCTCGCCAAACAAGTTTTGTAGTTTTATTAAGTGGCTTATTGCATTTGAGGGTATATCAAACATATACCCTCAAAGTGCCAGAACAGTATAACGAACATCCATCATCCGCTTCAACAATATCAAGTAGTGACCCATCTTTTTCGCCTACACTCCTATCTGCCTACCCCTTCCTATATTGTTTTGAAGCAAATACTGGGCATCATATCATGTAATCTGTAAATATCTGAGTATGTGCCTTTATATTTTTTAAATATATTTTATTGATTTTTTACAGAGAGGAAGGGAGAGGGATAGAGAGTTAGAAACACCGATGAGAGAGACATTGATCAGCTGCCTCCTGCACGCCCCCCACTGGGGATGTGCCCCAAACCCAGGTACATGCCCTTGACCGGAATCAAATCCGGGGACCCTTCAGTCTGCAGGCCGACGCTCTATCCACTGAGCCAAAGCGGTTTCGGCAGTATGTGCCTTTAAATGATATTAACTTTGATCATAGTCACACCTAAAAAAGTGAACACTAACTCCTTAATATCATCAAATAGCCAGTCACTGGCCTCATCAATTTTTTCCTTAAGTTTGATTGTTTGAATCGGGATCCACATTAGATCCACACACTGAGTGGTTGCTGTTTTTTTTTTAAACCTGTAAAACTCTATGGTTTTCCTCTCACCTCCATCTTTTTGCTTTTCCTCACAAGTTACTGAAGAAACTGGTTGGCCACCCTGCGTGTAAAGACCCACACAGCCTGGGTGTGCTGAACGCATCCTCGGCGTGTTTAACACGCCTCCCTGCCCTCTGTTTCATGGTGTTTACGCACCAGGAGGCACAGATGGCCTCATCGTTGCTCTTCTTGTGGAGGTGAGTGGGGTCGACACCAAGATCCCTTCTTTCTTTGCCGGTTGTACCATGGTGGCTGGCTTACTTTTGACCATTTATGTCCCCTCCTGCAGACTCTTGCTCACCACTGACCTAGCTCTTGCATCTTTCTCCTAACTACAGTGGTACCTCGAGATACGAGTGCCCTAACATACGAGATTTTTGAGATACGAGCCCGTCGAGCGAGCGATTTTTGCTTTGAAATACGAGCAACATTTGAGATAGGAGTCATCGCGTGGATCGGCCGGCTGCACATGACCCACCAGTTTACCGAGACTCGAGTGTCTCATAGTTTCCCACGCCTCAAGGTTACGGAACGAATTAAACTCATATCTCGAGGTACCACTGTACTGGCATTTCTTGACACTTGGCCACTAGACTTCTGTCAAGGCCGCCGGGTACCAGATAGGGCTGGGCATAACAAGCAGGAGACAGGACAAATCCCACCTGAAACCTCCCAGTCAGGGGGCTGTTCTTGGGGGCTGGGATGCTTGCTCCGTGGCCGTCACAGCACGCGTCCTGAATCCTCCAGATCCAGTTAATAAATTAAATTTAGTTCGGTGTCAGCTGAGATCATAGATTGGGATGAGTTTATCTCTGGCAGGGAATCACCTCGCTACAATTCCCAGGAGCTGATGTCATCACAATCACCTCTAGTTCTGAGGATTTGCTTCCTGGAATTTTCCACCCACTCACAGCTCACCCCCCGCCCCCCACAGCTGTCCCCTGACCCTGCAGCTCCAGGTGTGGGACTCAGCGTGGTCACTACTTTGTCTCCTGAAAAGCACTCACATGGTGGCTCAGTGGTAAGTGTGACAGATATTCCTAAGGTTGTGGACAATGGTGGGCTTTCAGGTTGCTGTGTGCCTGGGCCCCTCTCATTCTTCCTCTGTCTGTCCTTGTCCTCTGCCTCTCGCCCCCAGCCACTCCCCTCATCACGGTGAAGGTCAGCTCAGTGATTGGCTGACCCAGGTCTTGCCCAGCAGCACAGGAGACCCGGCCAAGGCTCTGAAACACTACCCTTCCCTGTCCCCCTTCCCACCCAGCTCCTCTGGATAGAAGGGAACAGAGTGGAGGTACAGATTTACAACTACATTTTTGTGCCAATGGACCCCTTGGGCGGTATAGCAAAGCCCTGGATTACATCTCAGAATAATGTTTATAACCCATAAAACAAAATATGTTTTAAAAAATTATAGCCCAGGACTGGAAATCACCCAAATGGCCTTCAGTGAGCAAATGATTGAACAAGGTGAGTACATGCCTACCATGGAACGCTCCTCGAGGACAAAAGGAACAAACCGTTATTTACACAAGAAGCTGGACAGCCCCCCCGGGAAGTATACAGAATGAATCAAAAGATTACATACTTCTGAAAGTATGTAGACCTCAAAAGGTCACAGATTCTGTGAAAGGACATGCTTGAAACTACAAAATTAGAGATATGGAGAACAGATGAGTTAATGGCAGAGCTGAGGGAGGGCGAGCAGGGGAGTGTCTGGCTATAAAAGGGTGATTGCCCGAGGGATCCTTGCAGTGATGGAACTGTCCTGGTGATCACACAAATCTACACGTGACAAAATTGTATCCAACTAAATACACACACATATATGTACACCAATGAGTGCATGTTCCACTGGTGAGACCTGCAGATGGCCCATGAGTTGTGCCCATGTTAGTGTCCTGCTGTGGTGATGTGCTATAGTTTCACAAGATGAAACCATTGGGGAAAACGGGGGGGTGAGGGGAGGAAGAGAGGTACATAGGACCTCTCTGTATTGTTTTCCATAAATGCAGGTCTACCATTATCTTAAGGGAATTTTAAAACAAAAAGTTTAAAATGTTTTCTGAAATAGTTATTTTTAAACACATTTATGATATACTAATAAATGCATCCCATTATTATTAACACATGTAGAAGATCTAGTGACAGATCTTACGGCTACCATGACAATAATGAGTGTGAATGATAATTCAAGATACCTGTGACAAGGTCCTGCTAATACTGCTGTCTTTTGTTGCCTACATTCATAATCGAAGGAGATGCCAATTTTGCCAATGAAAATAAAAATGTGCATTTTCTTCCTATCCAAATTCAGCGTTCCCTGAACTATATCACTGATCCCCAAGTTAAGAACCCTTACCTTGTTTAAAATGGCAACGTTTGCCCGCTTGTGTGGCTCAGTACTTGAGCGTTGACCTATGAAACAGGAGGTCACAGTTTGATTTTGGTCAGGACACATACTGGAATTGCAGGCTCGATCCCCAGTAGGGGGCATGCAGGAGGCAGCCGGTCAATGATTCTCTCATCATTGATTTTTCTATCTCTTCCTCTCCCTTCCTCTTTGAAATCAATAAAAAAGTATATTTCTAAAAAAAAATTGTGTATACACACACACACACACACACACACACACACACACACACAGTGGCCAGATCTCTGAACGCATAATAATCTGGCCACTCAGTGTATATCCTATATAATAAAAGGCTAATATGCAAATTATCCCCTCGACTAGAAGTTCGACCAGCAGGCAGGCCAGCCAAATGCCCATATCCCCTCCCCCTGGCCAGGCTGGCTGGACCCCACCCATGCACAAATTCATGCACTGGGCCTCTTAATATGTGTGTGGGTATACATATACACATACACACATTGAGTGACCAGATTATTATGGGTTCAGAGATCATAATAATCTGACCACTCAGTGTATATACATATATACTTTAAAAAATTAAATGGCAACTTCCTCTCCTCTGTTACACAAGCTGTGACGAACACAAAAGGCAAAAACTAGAGAGAACATCTGTGTAAGAGACAGTGGTCACATTGCACTGGTAATGGATGAGGGTGGGGGGCGGGGGGGAGAAGGGAGGAGGCATTTTTGAAATGTTAATTGATGTTTCCCTATATTCAGCATCCCTCCACTCAAACAGCCTGACCTCAGGAATGCTTCTCAAATTCTATTTTGTTCAGAGTACAGGAGTTTAATGTACTGGACTTATAAGCATGACTTTCTGCCTGGGAAAGCTCTGTCTAGTAAGTTAAAGCAGTTGAAGTATGTAAAGAGAAATGCTTGAGAGGAAGCAGTCAGCAGGTAAATATTTATGAGTACCCGCCCTGTCCCCATCCCTAGACCCGTCATTTCCCAGTGTAGAACAATAACAAAATAGGGTCACTGTATAGAAAAGGCTGCTGGAACACCAGCAGGTCGCTATCTTGTCCTATCTATGTATAACTTCCTCTAAAATGGGCAACCCACGGTTTCCGGGGTCCCTCCTTCCTTCTCCTGCTCATCAGATCCGGCATCTTAGTGCACAATTGGAGGAAGGAGCATAAGAGAATAAAACATGCGAGGCATGCCCCCGGGTTTTCCTATTTATTAGTTTTTCATTGTGTGCACTGCCTTTCTTCTGCCACCGGTAAGGGGGATAGGAGGGAAGCACCCCATAAGATATGGTTGGGACACTAAGAGCCATCCATTGGGTCTGAGTTGTTATGCTTTTTCTCTGGGTAGTCTACAGCGCCCCCTACTGGAAGGCAGATACTCTCACAGAAGAGCTCCAAAAAATGCATTCTTCCCCAGGAAAAGATAGACTCACATCTAAACTCAGACGAATATTCTCATTTTATGGAAAAACGTTTTCAACATGTGTGTAAGTTACAAACCACACATCCTTCCAACCTCCAAAGCTCTAGAGAGCTAGAAGCAACACATAAGCAAGTTTTATGCGGCCTAAAACCTTTCCCAGGATCAAGATGAACACTAATGCTGCAATCCCACAATCCACCAGATGTTGGAACTCAGGCCATGGCAACATCATTCTAGCTGGTATTCCACTGGAGTCACTTCAACCATGAGCTTTCTTCTCTGTTACTATCTCATTGTCAAGTACTCACTGACATCCTGGATTCATTTGCAGCCCAGGCCATCCTAGACGACATACAACACACAGGTTCTGGCAGGACACAGGGTCCATGACAAGCAATTTCAACGAAGAACCCAGATGGAAAGAGCTCTTGACCACTGCCCTGACTCTGTGGGGTGCTAGACCATCCCTGGTAGATACAAGGGGACAAGCCACAATTACATCAAAACCAGCAGCAAACAAGGCCAGTAGGGAGACAGTTCATAGAGCCCACTAAAGCCCTTGGCCTCAGTGATAACATACCTTTGGAATGTCAGAGTAACCTCCTTTTCCAGAAGCCTCAGGGCACAACCTCCCACCAAAGCACCAACCCTCAATGTTATCTTGGTGGCCACATACCATCTGCATGTACTGTAAGTGTGAACCATTCTGTGCCCAGCGATGATGTAAAAGCGGTATGTATCTCTCCATTTTACTTTTCATCCAACCTCTGAGATTGCTTTCGCCTGCTTCCCTAACCTGCCACCAATGAATGTCTTGTTAAACTCTCCGTGTGTCTTGATTCTCAGGCACAAAATAAGCTGTAAAACTGTCCTTCTCCAGAGCATGTTCTCAGTCCATTGAGATTTTGCTTCCTGGCGATTGCCATCAGTTTGGCTCAAATTAACTCTTTTAAGACTTCTTCTTAGGCTGGGCATTCTTTTGTCATTATTAGGAATCTAAAGGTCTCTTAGATGTTTCAATATTAAGGACAATTTAGTAAAATTTCACCTTAAAATAAAATCACCTATATTGCTCAAATATTTCAAATCAGTTACAAAACTGTCATTCTACCAGACCAAACCCACACTCCTGTGACAAATAAATATGAAAAGCCACTTTCTTAACAAAAATAGTAATACTGAGTCTCTTCTTTTAAAAAAAAATATTTTTATTCATTTCAGAGAGTAAGGGAGAGGAAGAGAGAGATAGAAACATCAATGATGAGAGAGAATCACTGATTGGCTGCCTCGTGCACGACCCCCACTGGGAAATGATCCAGCAACTAGGGCACATGCCCTGACTGGGAATGGAACTGTAACTTCCTGATTCATAGGTCAACTTCAATCACTGAGCCATGCCCATTGGGCTGGGTCTCCTCTCTTAAAGATTTCTATGCTTTATACTAAAGCTTAGTAGGTTAACAGATGTTTCTGCACCTAAAGAAGGCATTATCACACCAGTGAACCGGAGCTATTTGCTGGCAGCTATGTGGGCTGGGAAACTAAGATTCTTGCTGGAGACCCCATGGGCAACACTAAACTCTCTATATAATTATGTTAATGACTCCATAACATCAAGGTGGTAATAACTGGGGAAAAGATATGATATCTTGGATTTGCTTCAAAACACTCTAGAAAAAAGTTAGTACAAAAATTTATACCTAAAAACATAAATAGGGGAGTGACTACTTAGCCTACTTCCTTGGATTCAAGTTTTGTGTTACATATTTTTTCTCCTTAAAAGTCTGCAGCTCCTAGTCAAGTTGATTATTTGAGTTTTGAAATCAAGATTTATAAATGTACGTATGTTTAGATATGTAAATATTTTCACATAAAAAAGTTATATAAATTTCTCAAGACTCTTGAACTTCATATTCCATAGTATCTTTTTTAAAAAATATCAATATTTGTATTGATTTCAGAGAGGAAGAGGAACAGAGAAAAAGAAACAACAATGATGAGAGAGAATCATTGATCGGCTGCCTCCTGCATATGCTCTTGACTGGAATCGAACCCAGGACCCTTTAGTGTTCAGGTCAACACTCTATTCACTGAGTCAAACCAGCCAAGGCCATAGTGTCTTTTCCATTTAAGATATGAAGAACTGATGGAATTGTACATTCTTTAATATTCATAGGACTAGGTACCCCACAATCCTAAGGATCTTTAAAATTAGATCCAATTGAATTTTAAATATTTCACATGGTTTCATCTAACTCAAGGTCAGAATTTATAGACTCATTCTATTAATATTCCCTTTGGATCAGAAAAATGTCTCCTAATTGCTATTTTTAACAGTTTCTTTACTCTTCAAAATATCAATGCCCAGGTGAATATCAACAATAAGAAAATAAGATGGAGTAACAAGGTCAAATAGTAATGCCCAGCATTCCTACTTAAATTATTGATTCTGTGATTGGACTTTTCATACTGAAAATCTTGATTCCTAAAATAATACACATAATCACAACTATGTTCATTTTTATCTAATACAAGAAAATGATTGTATTAGTACCCTAATACAACCTAAATGGTTAATATTAGTATCCTATATAATAAAAGCCTAATATGTTAAGTGTCCAATCATCCAGTGACTGGTTTACTGTTCAACCAAACAAAGTGTAATATGCTAATGATATAGTAAGGCTGCTCAACCGCTCGCTATGATGTGCACTGACCACCAGGGGGCAGACACTCTGACCTGTAGGTTAGCTTGCTGATGGGGTCCAACTGATTAAGACTGAGCAAGATGGGCCAGACACTCCCTGGAGCCCTCCTGTGATCCCTCCCCGACCCCAATTGTGCATTGGTGGGGTCCCTTGGCCTGGCCTGCGCCCTTTCACAATTCAGGACTCCTTGGGGGATGTCGGAGAGCTGGTTTCAGCTGATCCCGCAGGCCACTCCCCTTGGGAGGGTGCCAGACACAGGGCTCACGGCTGGCGAGCACTACTGCAGTGGTGTGAGCCTCTCCCGATGGGAACTGAGTGGGGCCAAGATGAGTGGGAGCAGCAGGTAGGAGCTGCAGGCGGTGGACTGTGGGTTTCGGACCAATCTCTGCAGACCACCCTGAGGGACCTCACCCATGCACGAATTCATGCACTGGGCCTCTAGTATTAATATGATCAACAAAGCTACATAATTAAGTTCAATATTTTTATGCAACTTTTTTTAAAACTGTCCCCTAAAGTATCCCTCCCATAAGTATGTGTCAAACCATGATGTAGAGCTGCACTGTCCCACACAATAGCCACTAGCCATACATGGCCATTGAGCCCCTGAAATGTGACTAGTCCGGATTGAGAAGTGCTGCATTTTCAGCATCATGGTCTGTGAAAGGACAGTGAGGAGACAATAACCACAATGGTTTGAAGAGGAAAGTTTCATACAAAGAATGAGTAACTACTTAAAGGGAACCACTATGAGGAAATAAAAGCACACTGTAAAGAATACCCTCCAAAACAAGGAAATAACTTGGGTTGGGAGGGAGCGCCTCCCTAACCTGGGACACGGGTCTCTTTGGAGGGTGTGCTTGCTGCTATTGGATGAGAGAGAAGTTCACTGGGTCGTCTGGGCCAGAGCTGGTACACAGGCAGAAGCTGAGGCTGGCAGGCAGAATACCATGGGTCTTGCCTGGCAAGCAAGAGTCCCCTACAACTGGAGTTCTTAGTAAGTAGAGTTTAGAAGGTTGGACACCACCTACTCCTATGGATGAAATTTGCCCTCTAGCACCCCCTACTGACAACATTGAGCCTGCTGGCAATGAAGAAATGTTCTAATATCACAAGAAAAGTAAAGAAGGGTAGATTTGGAATAAGGAGGCATTAAGTAACAACTGGGCACACCCCCTTCTAAAGGTTGAAAGCTTGATATTTTGCTATCAGGGTGTTTTTTTGTTTTTTTTTTTAATATATTTTATTGACTTTTTACAGAGAGGAAGGGAGAGGGAAAGTTAGAAACATTGATGAGAGAGAAACATCGATCAGCTGCCTCCTGCCCGCCCCCTACTGGGGATGTGCCTGTAGCCAAGGTACAAGGCCTTGACCGGAATTGAATCTGGGACCTTTCAGGCCGCAGGCCGACGCTCTATCCACTGAGCCAAACCGGTTTTGGCATGTTTTTTTTGTGTGCTTTTTACAGGGACATAAAAAACTTCCCAGACAAAATTTTACTAACATCCTTAATGAGGTTTTCCAACTTCTTCTGGGTGGCAATTAAGGATTTAGCCTTTTACTTTTTAGGCCTCATTTTCTCATTGATCTCTGACTCAGTGTGGCCATGATGAGGGTTTCCTTTTTTTCTTCCTTGAACATTTTAGGAAAGTATGGTCCCAGGATCAATCTCTGGAGTTTTGGGTTCTCTCTGGTACACCAATCCTAAATTACACAGAAGAAGCAGGACCAAAAATGTTTAAAATTAACTGACTCAGGGGAAGTTGGAGTTCCTTTCCTGACCCAGACAGAAACATCCGTGGAACATTTATCCAGTCCAAAGAGAACTAGAGTACATCTGATTTTGAAGGGTCTGAGAAGGAAGGGGTACAAGAGAGGCCAGACAGTTAAACAGGTTTAGTTTATGATGCTTGCCTGAAGCAACAAAGACGTCCTGAAAAGAAAACCAGCCCCAGGACAGAAGTTAGATATGGCATCACCAGGCGTGGAAGGCAAGGGAGGAGGGCACAAAAAGAAGACATTAAGGGATCTCACTGGAAGTGGGGTGGGGGGCAGTTATCAATTCATCCTACATTACATCTCTGCTCTTCTGGGAGGCTGGTTGCTCCAAAGCTTGACTATGTCAAGTTGTTGGGGGAGGGGGATACAGACAAAATTTAAAAGCAACATTTTGGCACGGCTGGTGTGGCTCTGTGGTTGAGCATCGACCTATGAACCAGGAGAAGGTCATGGTTTGATGCCCAGTTAGGGCACATGCCCAGGTTGTGGTCTTGGTCTCCAGGGTGGGCCATGCAGAAGGCAGCCAATCAATGATTCTCTCTCATCATTGATGTTTCTCTCTCTCTCTCCCTCTCTGAAATCAATAAAAATATTTAAAAATATAAAGGCAAGATGTTGTACTTGTAGGGACTGCATTGTAGAAGTAGAAGTGTGCTTATTGGCCAGAGGTCAGAGATCAACACCTCCAACTCTTTGTGGAAATTACACCCTTCCTTTGATACACGGATACAACCTAAGCCTCCCTCCATGATGGCCTCGTGGTCCTCAGAGGAGTCATTAAGACATTCAGTCCTCATCACATTCATCAGGGGAGAGAAATACAGACCTAGTTAGCTGTAAGCAAACGAACTTCAAAAAAGCTATTTAAAAGGGGGTGCTAAGCCGAGACCGGTTTGGCTCAGTGGATAGAGCGTCAGCCTGCGGACTGAAAGGCCCCAGTTCGATTCCGGTCAAGGGCATGTACCTTGGTTGCAGGCACATCCCTAGTGGGGGGCGTGCAGGAGGCGGCTGATCGATGTCTCTCTCTCATCAATGTTTCTGACTTTCTATCCCGCTCCCTTCCTCTCTGTAAAAAATCAATAAAATAGATTTAAATAAATAAATAAATAAATAAATAAATAAATAAATAAAAGGGGGTGCTAAAAAGAAAACATTTAAAGAGGTCCCAGTATTTGTTTAATAAAGTATTAAGAGACCTATGAAAGGGTCACAGAATTTGTTAGTTCAGAGTTTACATTTTAAAAAATGTGACCTAAAACGGGCTTTCTCTTGAGAATAGGGTCATGGAAAACAAACCTCTGCCCCCCAAACTTCTCCTGCCTCTGCAAACGTTACAGTTGAGAGACCACCCCTTCAGGTTTCTGCCATGCCCAATTCTGTGTCTGTGTCCCTTTTGCCTCTTCGTTGGTACAATGGGGGGAAGACTCAAAGAGGAAAGCCTGGTTGGTAGAAGACAGAGTGCAAAGAGCTGGTAGCCAAAGGGCCTTCTATTCCCAGCTCTGAAAGCAACAGGCTGTAGGAATAACGGCAAGTCCCTTCTCTCTGGACGGCAGGGTCCCTATCAATCAAGTTAGAGCTATTTCAACTCCAGAGCCCTATCAGAAAAGTCAGAGGATGAGAGAACGGAGAAAACTAGAATTTAGGAAAAAGTGAAGAAAATGAGCAGCATAAGCCCTTGGCCTGCTCTCCGGGTATTAACCCTGGAGCAGGTGACTCACGCTGGCCCAGCCAGAACTGCCCATCATCCCTGGTGCGCCACTCCCATTTTCTCCCCTGACCTGGTAAAGTCACGTAGGTGGATTGCCTTAGTTATCAGCTCAGCAGGCCTACTGCCTAGAGTACAAAGATTTGTTGGCACCTGTTGAGTTAATCTTCCTGTTTGAAAACTTTGAGAAGTCTGACACACCTATGTGCACATAAGGGCAGCAATTTTCCCGAGCCTTGCCTTTGCCACAGCCCAGGTTTACAGTCTTCTCAATGTGTACTCCGTCTGCATTGACCAAATAGTGTATCTTACACATTCCAAACTCTGTGGCTCTTTTACTGACCGTTATCTCTTTTCCCCTTCTTTCTATCCCAAGCTCACCCACACTTCCATCTTGCTTAAGGTTCAGACAGGAGATATCTCTCTCTCTCTCTCTCTCTTTTAATATATTTTATTGATTTTTTACAGAGAGGAAGCGAGAGGGATAGAGTTAGAAACATTGAGAGAGAGACATCGATCAGCTGCCTCTTGCACGTCCCCTATTGGGGATGTGCCCACAACCAAGGTACATGCCCTTGACTGGAATCGAACCTGAGACCTTTCAGACTGCAGACTGACGCTCTATCCACTGAGCCAAACTGGTTTCGGCTGTCCCTTCTCTAATTGGCCAGTATGGGATGGCTTGATGCTCCTCTCTCCTGGGAATGCTTTGCCCAAAAGTATTCTGACTGGGACAACAAAAAACAGCCAACCTGTTGTGTAGAGTGGCTGTACCGTTTTACATTCCCACCACTAATGTATGAACGATCATTTCTTCACATCTTTGTAGTGCTTGATAATGTCACTATTTTTAAAATATGTTTTTGTTGATTTAAGAGAGGAAGGGAGGGGAGAGACAGAAATATCAATGATGAGAGAAAAATCACTGAGAGGCTGCCTCCTGCAAGTTCCATACTGGGGATCGAGCCCACAACCCAGCACGTACTCTAACAGGGAATTGAACTGTGACCTAGGAATTGAACCGTAATCTCCTGGTTTCATAGGTTGATGCTCAAGCATTGAGCCATGCCAGCCAAACCACTGAATATTTATAACATCATTCACGGGCCCTACAAAATTATCAATTTAAATACTCTCATCATTGAAGTTTTTCTCTCTCTCTTTCTCCCTTCCTCTCTGAAATCAATAAAATATTTTTAAAGAAAAAAGTATCAACTCAAACAGTGGCATACTATATTTGATTAAACATTTAATTAACTCACCCCTAATGCCTTTCAGCAAGGCCAGACCAAATGATTTTGGGGTCTTATACAGCCCGTGGGCTAGACATTCCCCATTCCTGCTCCATGGAAACCCAAGCAAGTTACTTAGCCATGCTGCATCTGTTTCCTTGTATGTCCAATGGGAATGGTAACATTGACTTGATGGACCTCTTCTAATGATCAGTGACACTTTAGTATGTCAAATGCACAGCTGTATGCCTAGAGCATGTATGCCTAGAGCATGTGCTGGTGTTGTACAACAGGCTGTTTGGATAGTTGCATGTGGTTCTGCTTGCTTCTGGCTTAAGATATTTGCAGGTTGCCAAAACCGGTTTGGCTCAGTGGATAGAGCATCGGCCTGTGGACTCAAGGGTCCCAGGTTCGAATCTGGTCAAGGGCATGTATCTTGGTTGCAGGCACATCCCCAGTAGGGGGCGTGCAGGAGGCAGCTGATCAATGTCTCATCGATGTTTCTCTCTATCTCTCTCCCTTCCTCTCTGTAAAAAAATCAATAATATATATTTTATAAAAAGATACTTCCAGGTAAGGGGAGGCCGTGGACAGTTCACTCACTACAGCCCAGGGGTCACAAGGGTTCCAGATCCCAGCTAAATGTAAGAACAAATAAACAAGAGGTGGTCTTTTTAAGTTATTGGTAAACTGCCTTTAAGCAGCAGCCCATCCAGTTTCTAGGGAATTTACAATCTGGACAGGACATTTGACACCTCTGGCTGCCAGTGATTTCTCTCTGATCAGCCACACTGTGTGCTAGGCAACAGGTTTGCTTTTAAGAGAGGAAGGGAGAGGGATAGAAACATCAATGATGAGGATCATTGATTGGTGGCTGCAAGTCTGCTGCTCCCTGCTCCTCCCCTCCTGGGGATTGAGCCCATGAGGGCGTGTGCCCTGACCGGGAATTGAACCATGGCCTCCGGGTTCACAGGTCAATACCCAATCACTGAGCCACACCAGCCCAACACTAGCTCACTTTTTTAGTGCTTGCGTAACACTCATCATTTAAGAACCTTTCCTGGGCCTTACAAAGTGGCCAGACTCTGATGGCGAGCACTTGACTGCTGATTCAGAAGTGAACTTGGGTCAGGCAGGAAAAAAACCTTTCTTTTCTGGTTTTCTCCGAACAGGGCAGGCAGGTTCCAGTCCTTAGGCAAAAGCATCAGCGCACAGAGGGAGTCCCTCGGGGCCACCAATTGGAGTGAAGAGTCTCTCTTGGTATAATCCATTTTTCCTCCCAGAGGGATAATAAAAGTGATTTTTCCCTTCCATTATTTTTGTGCTTACTGTAACTGGATCTAAATTCGGATGCCAGCTAGCTTGAGGAGCCCTCGATTCATTAAGCCGTCCAGATGAGCAGCCGGTGCTTGGCACTCAGTGTATGAGGGCAGAATGACTGGGAGAGCGCAGAGATCGGCCAATAAGCGCCTGTTTGCAGTGCCATGGAGCGTGGCGGTGCCGCCCGGCAGAGGCACTCAGTCCCGGTGAGTGAGCGGACCGTGAAACGGCCCTCGGTCGTCGCTGGGAGCAGGCGGAGAGGCCATCAGTGTCCAGGGCAGTGGGTGGAGCAGAGAGAGGGGGTAGATATTATCGATATTTATAGATATAGATATACATGTCACAGGCAATTAGTCGTGGGCTGAACAGGGACCGTGGGCCACGTGCACACAAACTCCCCAGGGCAAAGAGCCCCGGAATAGGCGCAAAACCGGGGGAAACGCAGAACCCAGCCGCTGGGGAAACCTCCCCTGCCCCCCAGCAAATCGCTGGCCTCGTGGTTTGGACCCTCTGACCTCTCACAGCGCGCGGGCCACGCGGCTTAGACAAAACTGACCTGGCAGGCGGCCCGGGGCTCCGCACCCGCGTCCTCCCCCCCGCGCCTGTCCCGGGAGGAGACGGCGAGAGTAACCGGAAGTGCCCCCGGGCCGGGAACCTCCAGGGGGCGCTCACCTATGACGAGATCCCCGAGATCCCCGAGATCCCCGCGCGAGAGCTGGGGGACGTGGCCTGCGGCGCCCCAGCCAATCGGGAACCCGCTGCGGGCCGCCCCACCCACCGCGCACACGCACGTACACACACCGGCCGCTTCCGCCCTTCTGATTGGCTGGACCCGACTGTAGGCGGGACCGGGGGGGTGGGGGCGGGGGGGGAAGCCGACCCGACGGCGCGCGCGCGGGCGGGGGCAGAAGCCGGCTGGAGGTGGAGACGGCCGGTTGGTTGGGTGAGTGACGCGTGTGGAGGGGTTCTGGGAGCTGGGACGCCCGGTTTGGGGCGGGAGGCCGTGGGGTCACGCTTGGCTGTGCCGAGAACACTTGGAGAGGAGTTGGGGGGAGGGGGCCCCACGAGGCTGGGCGTGGGCCGAGGCCCGGCGTAATCGGGGCGAGGTATCGTTTTGGGGGCTCCGGCCGCACCGCGTGGGGTTGAGGGAGTTGGGGGGGGGCGGGTTCAAACGCCAGGCCTGACGCCCTGTGTCGGGTGAGGAGAGACGGCGCGCCCCACGCGGAGCCGAGGCCCGGAGGGCGGGCTCCCGGATGGGACAGGAATGAGTGACGGGCGGGTGGGAGGGCCGGCGCGGGGCCGCGCGGCGGTGGGTGCGGACGGGCCGGGCGGCCGAGCGCGCTCCGGCCTGGGAGTCCCCGGCAAGGTCACCGGGAGGAAGAGGGCGAGGCGAGGTGGAAAGGTGCGGAGGAGGGCGTCCGCGCGCACGGCCTTCCTCCCGGCCCGCGCCGCGACCTCCCCGGACCCCGCGCTCCCTCCCCCACGCGCCCCGCGACCCTCGCCCGCCGGGGGGGCGGGGGCGAGGCCTCAGCCCCGGCGTGAAGCCTCAGGGACGGGGTTCACGCCGCTCCCGGTGAGCGGGGAGACACAGACCTCGGCCCGGGGGGCGGAGAGGGGCGGCCGGGACGAGCCGGCGGCGCTCCCCGCCCCGCTCGCCTGGCGGGCGGCGTGGGGAGCAGCGCCCTCCCCGGCCCCGGGCCCTGCGGGGCGGGATCGGTTTGCATGAGAAGCTGTGTGAGCGACCCCCAGTCCCGGGCCCCCCCCCCCCACCCCGGCACCACGAACCCGTTTGCGTCCCGTGTTCCCGGGTGGGGGAGCCTCTCCTGGGTCCTCGCCCACTGGTGTCAGAACCTTCAGGGTGGGGGCCCACGGCAGCCATTTTTCAACAAGCTGACAGGTGACCGATGCAAAATAAAAAAAATAAAAATAAATAAAACACTCGGGATCGCTGCTGGTAGGCTGTGGTAGTTCTGGGGTCCGGAGGGGCAGCGGTGCAGAGCCGGCAGCAGCCGGCCCGGTGCTGCCCAGCTCGTCTCTCCCTTCGCGCCGCCTCTAGCTTCCTGCGCCTTTGGAAAGGGTTTGCGGTGGTGGTGGTGGTGGTGGTATCTTACTCCACGGACAGTGTGTTTTTTAAACCGGCTGGTTACTGGGTGCCTCTTTTTCACCCCTGTTAACTCCCTGGGAGCTGTCTGTGTCAGTGGCGGCGAGTGGAGGAGGAGGAAATGACTAGGGAAATCTAGACGTGGAACACACACAACAGCCCAGCCATGTCTGTCCATGCGGTCCCCACCCTGGCCACTGGCTGGCACGTCCCCCCCCCACCCCCCACCCCCTAAGGCACACACCTGCCCTCCTCACAGCCCATGATGTCCCCCAGGCTACGCCTGAATCCCCTAACCCCCTCCACCACTGACCCACAATGCATCTTTTCTCAAGTCACAATTTAAATAGTTAGCTGAGAAGCTGGGGAAGAAGGTTCCACTGAATGTTAGGCATGACTTACATGTTTGTTTGTTTTTTACTTTTTATAACAATTCACGGGAAGAGATGCAGGCTTCTGTTCTGGAATGCATTTTAATATTTTTTCCAGATTAAACATCCACCAGCATCCTAAGAAGGACGTTTTTTGGCAATAGAGTGTCCCATCACAAGCACCCTGGGCTCTGTGTCAGCAGAGCTTGGTTCGAGTCCCCTCCTGCCAAAAATGTATTCCTGTTGTTGAGCAAGTCATCTAAGCCTTCCTAACCCCTTTGAATTAATCATGAGTCGTTATTTTCAAATTATATGATTTATGGTTGCTGACCCTGGTACTTTAAATGCTAACCACTTTCAGTTTAGGTGGCTGTAAGTCATGAGTTCTTGGGAAACTTCTAGGTGGTAATCAGAAAGAGTTATAAAAATCCTATATTCAGAGAACGTTATAACACAGAACTTATAAGAGAGTATAAAATATAATTTAAGTGTTGGATTTTTAACGTTTCTCTTAATATTATCCTGAAATGTTCACACAAAGTATCCTGGATCAGACAGATTATCTAGTCACTTAAAGGAAAATGTCCTACCCATACAAACTTCAGAGTCGTGTCATAGGTGAGGCATGGAAATCAGTGGATTTTCTCCTGTTCTTTTATATACAGGACGAGACAGCCAGCCTTCAGCCCTCTCCCTCCTGAAAGGACGGGGGGACTTTTGCTCCATTGGCAGAGAGGGGGGAGTGAAGAGGGAGGCTTTTGCTCCATTGCTTAGTGGACAATTAGTGAGCCAGATCTAAGACCAAAACCACCTACTTTCTTGCTTTTTAAAAAATATATATTGATTTTAGAGAAGGGAGAGAGAGAGATAGAAACATCTATCTCTGGCTGCCTCCTGCATGTCATACACTGGGCATCAAGTCCCAAACCCCAACATGTGCCCTGACAGGGACTCAAACCATGGAATCAAACCATGACTTCCTGGTTCATAGGTCCACGCTCAACCATTGAGCCATGCCAGCCAGGCCTACTTTCTTGCTTTTAAATACAATTTCCAAATGACTTCTTAGTGTAGGAATAATTAAAGCAAAGGAAGAAAACATGCTTTTATAACTGCAAAAGAAGGTGCTAGATTTTAAAAGTAGATTGTGGTATATAATAGTTTTGTCTGTGATTATAAGAAGCCAAGAGGTTACCATTTTTTTCCTTTCATAGATAAAATATAAGAATTAGAAAACAGACAGACACTTAAGGTATATATGGTTCAGCATTCTTACCAACTGATTAAACCTGAGAATAATTTTAATCGTTGTTAAATGTACTCAACATTTTGTGGTGTACTTACTGCATCTAAAGCATTGTGCCAGGCAATGGAAATACTTGTCGATACAAGCAGGACAGGTATGGCCTCCTGACTTCAAGGATTCTAGCAAAAGAAAAGTTAAATAGGTGTTTATAAGAAAGAGTTATGACAGAGAAAACAGCATTCTATGAGACAGCATAACCAAAACACCTTTAGAAGATTTTCTAGAGGTCAATTAAGATAAGAAGCTAAAAAATGGGAGGAATCAGCTATGAAGGAGATGAAAAGGGAAACGTGTTAGAGGAGTCAGCTTCTGAAAGGCATGGAGGTATAAAGATCATCTATAACAGTGGTTCTCAACCTGTGGGTCACGACCCTTTTGGGGGTCAAACGTCACTTTCACAGGGGTCGCCTAAGACCATCGGAAAAAACAGGTATTTACATTATAATTCATAACAATAGCAAAATTACAGTTATGAAGTATGGTTGGGGGTCACCACAACATGAGGAACTGTATTAAAGGGTCGCGGCATTAGAAAGGTCGAGAACCACTGGTCTATAAGATGTTTAATGTGATTAGAATGTGGCTTTTGCAGGAGAGGTGGAAGGAGAATTTATGATAATAGTTATGCATTTGAGAAGTTCATGATTAGTTATGAAGGCAACTAATAGAGTAGCCTAAAATAAATACAATATTTAATTTGTATCTAGTCCATTTATGTAGTTTCTTGAAGGCCATCCTCAAATATTTCTCTGTGAAACCTTCCGATCCCATTTTAGCTAAAAGACATACCACTCTAAATTCAGTTCTAATTGTCTCTGTTATGCTATTGACAAGTAAATCACTCTGTCATGTCCTTTTTTAAAAATCTAATTTTTGAACCACTAACCATTTTTGTGTTTATGTGCTATCGCTTCAGATAATATAGTGAGTGTCCTGAACATTGAGCTTGTTGAACCTTGTATATAGTAATAAAAAGCTCAGTAAGTAGGGGTTTAGTCAATTAGCAGATAGTGTAGTACAAAAAGGAGTCTATTCTAATCTGAATTTTCTTTCATCTCACTCTGTGATATTGCATAACTCCTCTGGATTAAGGGTGTCTTTTCTGTCAGGTGACAGAATCAACTCTTCCCAGTGGAGGGTTGATTTCACTTTTCAAACTAAGTAGGCAAACCTCACCTCTCGAGTTGGTTTTCTTTGAGGGCCTTAGCCACTCTATCAGACCTTGAAGAGTGACGTGTTGACTGAGGGCTATTGTATGTAAGGGATTATAATGCACATGGAACGCCCAGGAGTGAGGGTAAGATTTTACATGGGTAGTTGACTTTTGACTTTATTGTAGTTGACACCAATCAGAGACTTGTGCCACACGTACTATGTTTGACACCCTTATTTTATCTATGGGTAAAGTTTATAGGCAGTTCAAATTAGATTGGTGAAGAAGGAAGTGTATACACAGGTAACTGGGACTAAGGTGAAACTGTGAACTTATTACCTCATTGTGATGAAACGCCTGCTAGCTTCCTATGTAAAGTAAAGGAAGAGGAATGAAATGGGTGATAGAATCTTTAGTCCCTGTGATAATTGAAAATAATCTTTTTTTCCTGCCCCCTTATTTGTATAATGATCAGGCCAATATCTTGCCTTTTTTGATATTATTTAAAAAAAATCCTGTGTAATAAAAGGGTAATATGCAAATCAACTGAACAGGGGAATGACTGATCACCATGACACGCACTGACCATCAGGGGGCAAATGCTCAACAGAAGAGCTGCCCTGTGGTGGTCAGTGCGCTCCCACAGGGGGAGCACTCCTCAGCCAGAAACCCTGAGTCTGGCTTACAGCTGGCTAGTGCAGCCGCTGTGGCAGGATGTGCTAAGGATGTCACAGGCCAAGCTGAGGGATCTCCCGCCCCACCACCACCACCACCACCACCAGTGCACGAATGTCATGCACCAGGCCTCTAGTAATAATATAAAAGCATTTTAAGAAGCCCAGGGAATATAAGGTATGTAAGGAAAGACAGCTAAAGCTTGAGAGATATTCTTTTATTATAAAAGAATATAGTTTGGCCCTAAACAGTTTGGCTCAGTGGATAGAGCGTCAGCCTGTGGACTCAAGGGTCCCAGGTTCAATTCCAGTCAAGGGCATGTACCTTGGTTGCAGGCACATACCCAGTAGGGAGTGTGCAGGAGGCAGCTGATCAATGTTTTCTCTCTCATCGATGTTTCTATCTCTCTATCCTTCCCCCTTCCTCTCTGTAAAAAATCAATAAAATATATTAAAAAAACTAAAAATAAAAGAACATAGTTTGATTTTTATGCTGTAGTATTGTTAAAAATTATAACCCTGTTATAAAAATCTATTAGTTCAACTGAACATGTTTAAAGTAGGAGACATTTCTAGCAATGATATTAAAATAAAAGCTTTGTCCTTAAAATATGTAAACAATGAGTCAAGTAGAAATTTTGGCTATTCAGAATAATTGTATCTTCCCCACAGACAGCCACCAACAATAACAAAGGTAGTGTAATCGGTTGGAAACTACTCAGAGGCAAGAACTGAAGCCGGGTAGCATGTTGGAATAAGTCAGCCAGTAGTAATTGAAAGCAATAAAGACTACACCCAACTACACTTAAAAGTGCTTAGTAGTATTTTCACCCTGATATTGAAGAGGCAATAAGGAGTATCAGTTTGGTTTGAATAAAGTTGTCAAGTTGAATTGATTAAGGATGAATAAAATAAAACTTTTTTTAAAAGATGAAGATAGAAAATTAATAGCTAGTATTTTAATTGACTTAAACATGCACTGTTATGAACAGTGACGTGCTAAAAAGGAACTGGTATATGGAGAAATGTTCTTTAGAGTTCATGGATATCAGATTATGGAAACTAGGATTATTTTAAGTACATACAGTTACTTAATGTTCTAGTTGCTTTTAATTGCAGAACCTCATGGAATTTCTCTTTCAGGAAGATTCTTCAATCAGTATGTCATCCAACACAGATGTTTCTCTTTCTTCATATGATGAAGGTCAGGGATCTAAATTTGTCCGAAAAGCTAAAGAGGCACCATTTGTCCCTATTGGTAAGTTTGGCTTTGACATTCTGATGATCTGTTGTATGCTGTAATACAATTGAAGTGTGATCAATTCGTCAGATACATCCATAAGCCTTATTTTCAAATGTTTTTTCATGTGTGGTTGAAATATGCTGGGATTGGCATGATATGACTATCATCATAAAAGTGCTTCTGTGTGTATTTAGACTTCTTGCTTTATTGACTCTTCTTTCAGTGAATGTGTTGGGGACTGGACTCCCTTAGTCTCTGTGGTTTGCTAGAAGGACTCAAAGAGGCTTATCTTTTGTTTTTTCATTCTTTATTGTTGAAAGTATTACATATGTCTTTTCCCCCTCTCACGAGGCTTTTTTAAAAAGCTTTTGTACTCATAGTTATGGTTTATTACAGTCTCTGTTATATTAATTGATTTTCTTCGGAGAGGGAAGTAGGACAGAAAGGAGGAGTTTCCCTGGTTCTCTTAAAGGAATTTATCTACTGGCTTCACAAGTCCACATTTTGAAGATCTTAACTTTATGAGTCTGTTACTTTTTGCTACTATCTCAGGCTTTTTGGTTGAATGGGGGGAATTAAAAACATGACATGTATGTTAGCTAATTAATGGTCTCATAAGCATCCTATAAAATAAAGAGCTAATATGCCAATGTTCATCGAACCAGGGCTGGGATGGGCAGTGGGGGGTGGGGCTGTGCCCTCTGCCCGGTGGGGCTTGACAGGGCTGGGCCAGCCGGGTCTGGGTCTTGTATGATTTCGAGGTGCGCACGGGTGGGCGGGAACTTGACTCTGGGTCACCTGGCAAGCCCGGACTCTGACGGGGGAGATTTTCATATACATTTTATTAATTTTCTTTCATCTCTGACACTTTTATTATAGAGAAAGGGCAAATAGAATATTAAAATATTTCCTCTAATTAATTCCCTTTTAATGTGCACAAATTTCATGCACCAGGCCACTAGTTTTTATATACAATAATAGAAAGTACATTGATTGGTGGTGAAATCATCTTGGTTCCCTGTCCCCATGTATTTAACATAATTGTGACTATTTGTTTCTCAGGAATGGCAGGTTTTGCAGCAATTGTTGCATATGGATTATATAAATTGAAGAACAGGGGAAATACTAAAATGTCCGTTCATCTGATCCACATGCGTGTGGCAGCCCAAGGTTTTGTTGTGGCTGCAATGACTATTGGTAGGTACTTACAGGAAATTTCAAATTTGTGTTTTCCCATTAATTTCTTTGTTAATAAAACAAGGTACATACTTTTAGCTAATTTGAAGCAGTTTTCAGATATCACTAATATTTACTTTCCTAGAAAAGTGATTAATTAAAAATAATTCAATTAGTGACATAAATTTACTGTGTATGATATAGGGGCAGAAGTAGGTTTATAGTTGTTCATGTGGAAAATAATACAATCATAAATAAATAATAACTGGCCAGAAGAAAATTAGAGCTTCTAGATAATGAAACAGTAGAGAGTCTTAATTCATCCGGCCAAACATATCATAAGGTACAGTGGATGAAGGAGGAAAACATAAAAATTATGATAATACATGTAAAAAAAATAAATAAAAATACAAGAATGTACTCACAACTGTAAACCTACTTACTAAGGTTATAAGGAAAAAAGACAATCCTGTCCAACACTGAGTTTATAATTTCACTGAAGAGCCTAGACATGCATAGGGCTGGAAGTAAGATCCATTATCTGGAAGAGACCTCTGATTGCTGTTTTATTAAGTTGAAAAATATTTTTTTAATGTAGGTATTACATGCTTTTATTGGCTTTATGATTCATTGATTTTTATCTTGGTATTTATCTTGGTATTATGTAGCAAGAGCAGTGCCTTTTAAACTTGCCAGATAAATATTGAACAGTCCGAGCTAGTCATACTAGCTTCAAGCTTCTTGGGAAATTAAGAAGAATTTTAGAAATATAAATTGTTTAAGAAGGCAACCAGGGGTCTCATTCCCTTATAAAAATTGCATGCTAGCAAAGATGCTACTGTTAGGTATTTTACGAGCCATTTTTAATTTCTTAATATTGAAAAAATATATTTAAATGCTTAACCAGCATTCTTTGTTGTTTTCTTTTCTTTTTTTAAGGTATGGGCTATTCCATGTATAAGGAATTCTGGGCAAAACCTAAACCATAGAAGAAGAGATGCTGTCTGGGTCCTGGTGGAGTTTGCTATAGTTAGACATCTCATATTGAGGTTATATGTTTATGTTGAAAATAAATCATTTGAGAGGGTCAGACGATAATACGTTAATTTGAATATTGGCTTCCTTTTTTGCAAGCTTGAGTTCCCAGGTGACAAAATTACTAGTGACGAGTTCACTAGCTAGGTCATTCAGGGGAGGCAGGTTAGCACATAAGAAACACATCGTTTTAAGTGCACTTGATGTGGTAAAATGTCCACCTTATTAAACTCTTCTGGTGAAATTCGTTCTAAGCAAGAACATGCCAATCCTGAAGTACTCCCAGTTGTTGCGGAATCTCACATGCTTTTGATGTCACGTAGGAATCCTCCTTCCCCAGTTACTTTGACTTACTCTGCCTGCCTTGTGGACTAAATGAGGACTTCAGTTTTTAGGGCTGATTGGATCTTAAGGAACCCTTTCAGAACAGTGCATGGCATATGATGTTACAAACCCCCACAACTGAAGGGGTGTGTGTTTAAACCAAACCTAACATGCTGATAACAGCTGCTAGAAGGTAGTATTTATTTTAGAGTCATACTTGTAAATGTAAAATAATTTTGTTTCCCACTTTAGCTCTTTTCTAATTGCAGAATTATATTTTTGCTGCTGTTATATTAGAATCATTTTTAAATGTCACCTTGAAATAGATATATGTATTTTAAGTGCTAACACGAAGGTAATGAAAAACAGTTTTTAAATATTTGCTGTATGTTCATTTTCTCTGTAAAAATCATGAAAGTTAAACTAAACAAATCACTTAAAATGGAAATGATGACTGATTCAAGAGCAAGCTCCGGAAAGACAGTATACAAAAACTCTGGTGTGCTACAGAAGGCTTTATTTCACTTGTGAAATTCTAACCTGAATTACATTCCATGGTGTTAACATGGTAAATGTAGTGTTATTAAAATAAGTGAACACATCAAATGGCTTGTATTTATTTCAATATGGAAAAATAAATCATTCCTCAAAGTAGCAAAAAAATTATTTCCAAAGAGATAACCCAAAGAACTTATATACTTACTAGAGGCCTGGTGCACAAAATTTGTGCACGGGGTGGGGCGGGGGGTGTCCTTCAGCCCAACCTGCTCCCTCTTCAATCTGGGACCCCTTGAGGGATGTCTGACTGCCCGTTTAGGCCTGATCCAGTTAGGGCAGTTGAACATCCCTCTCAATCCAGGACTGCTCGCTCCCAACTGCTCATCTGCCTTCCTTCCTGATTGCCCCTAACTGCTTCTGCTTGCCAGCCTGATCACCCCCTAACCACTCCACTGCCAGCCTGATGCCTAACTGCTCCCCTACCACCCTGTTTGCCCCTAACTGCTCTCCCCTATGGGCCTGGTCACCCCTAACTGCTCTCCCCTATGGGCCTGGTCACCCCTAACTGCCCTCCCCTGCAGGCCTGGCTTCCCCTGCCCCCAACTGCCCTTCCCTGCAGGCCCAGTCACCCCCAACTTACCTTTGCTGTCCTGGTCACCCCTAACTGCCCTCCCCTGTAAGCTTGATCGCCCCCAACTACCCTCTTGCAGGCCTGGTACTTCCTAACTGCTCTCCCCTGCTGGCCTGATTGCTCACAAGCTGCCCTCCCTTGCAGGCCTGGTCCCTGCCAAATGCCCTCCCTTGCTGGCCATCTTGTGGTTGCCATCTTGTGTCCACATGGGGGCAGCCATCTTATGTGTTGGAGTAATGGTCAGTCTGCATATTACTTTTAGAGGCCTGGTGTACAGGTGGGGGCCAGCTGGTTTGCCCTGAATCAGGGTGGGTGTTCCCTTGGGGTGTGAGGTGGCCTGGGTGATGGGCCTGTGGTGGTTTGCAGGCCAGCCACATCCCCCAGTGACCCAAGTGGAGGCCCTGGTATCGGATTTATTTATCTTCTACAATAGAAACTTTGTAGCCTGGAGCAGAGCCAAGCCTTCTCGCGCAGCCATTGAAACTTCATTGCCTTAGGCAGAGGCCTGTGCAGGCCAGGGTTTGCGGAAAGCTTGGCTTCTTCCATTGCCAGGGGCAACCCAAGCCTCCCTCCTACTTTCTGTGGCCATAGCCATCTTGGTTGGGTTAATTTGCATACTTGCTCTGATTGGCTGGTGGGCAAGGCTGATGGGTATAGTGGAGGTACGGTCAATTTGCATATTATTTTATTAGATAGGATATGCATAGCCCATGGACATGGGCCATAGGGTAGTGAAGACCTGGGGGGTGGGTAGGGGTTGGGAGGATGGGGGAAGTAGGAGATACCTGTCTCTCTCTCATTGATGTTTCTATCTCCCTCTCTGTAAAAAAATAAAATATATTTAAAATAAATAAATAAAGTTCTCACGCGTCAAATACTGAGACTGCCTGTTAATGTATATACTCGGTCCTGTTTGAAAGTGCTTCGAATAGGAGGGAGAAATTTGACAAAGGACACGGAACAGGCACCAGCCTGGGCGGGCTGGCTGCTGTCTCAGGGGTTTCCCTGGTCCCCGTTCCCCAAAGAAGCAGCCCTGCCCAGGCATCCTTGGTGCAGTCTTCCAGAGCCTATTTCCTCCCCTTGGTCTCGGAAATGAGGCCAAAGAATGTGTTTCTAGCGAGACGAAAGTTGTACAGTTTTCTCCTAAATTCAGTCGTGCTGAATGGGTCCACAGTGGAGGCCAGCACCCATTTGCCCCCCTCAGCGGAATGCAGGAATGGGCCCTTTTGAATATTTTGAGCTGCTTTTTCTTTCTTTTTTATTTTATATATTTTATTTATTTTCTTATAGAGAGGAAGGGAGAGGGATAGAGAGTTAGAAACATCGATGAGAGAGAGACATTGATCAGCTGCCTCCTGCACGCCCCCTACTGGGGATGTGCCTGCCACCAGGATACATGCCCTTGACCGGAATTGAACCTGGGACCCTTCAGTCCGCAGGCCGGCGCTCTATCCACTGAGCCACACCGGTTTCAGCTATTTTGAGCTGCTTATGCCTTCCGGCTAGAGCCCTATTACCTACACGCAGCCTGTCCACAGCCACACTCAGGTCCTCCCCATTGGTGCTCCTCCCTAGCTCACCCATCTGTCAGCGATGCCCTCCGGCTCCCGCTGGCACACTCTGGGCTCACACCCCAGCACCTTCCTTCCTCCTGTCATGGGTCACTATGAAACCAGTCACCGGGGCCGGCCAATTTGTCCTCAGCGAAGCCTCTCAACGTTCAGATTTGTCCCTTTCCTCTCCCTGTTGCCACCACTGTCAACCTAGGTCCTTCACCCCCGTTCTGCCACCTACCTACCTAGAATGGTGCCGCTGATGCCAAAGCCCTGTGCCCAGCACTGCCCGAACCCTTTCTGCTCCTTTCCCGAATGCTCCCCCTCCCAGGGAGTTCGGTGCACGCCTTAATTACAACACTACTGCCCACATTCTACTTCTGGGAGAGCTTTTGAAAATTCTTCTGGGCCACCATGACCTTTACCTTTTTTCCAATTTTGTCACACTTGAGCTTAAAACACAATGCATGCTCCACGATGATAATCCTTCACTTATAGACACAGCTTTGCTGTATATAAAATACTTTAAGGTTCTTCCCTACTAGTTCCTCGGAAACTCTGAAGTGCATATTATCCCCACTTTTTCAACGAGGAGAGCTGTGATTTACTCCGGGCCGCACGAGTGAAAAGCGACAGAGCTGGGCACAAAGCCAGTACTTGAGACCCTCGGTCATGCAGAGAGACTGCGTGATGAAGGCAGGTTACACAGAGTCATGTCTGTTCACCAAGTACTTGTCCTACCTTCTACCACACACATACACACTCCCCATCCAGGTCCCAGGTCTAGTATTTTTTGCAGTATACTTTGGCTATTTTATCCTCAGATTTAAATTTTTTAAAAATATTTTATTGATTTTGTACAGAGAGGAAGGGAGAGGGACAGAGAGGTTAGAAACATCAATGAGAGAGAGAGACATCGATCAGCTGCCTCCTGCACGCCCCCTACTGAGGATGTGCCCGCAACCAAGACACATGCCCCTGACCGGAATCGAACCTGGGACCTTTCAGACTGCAGACCGATGCTCTATCCACTGAGCCACACCGGTTTTGGCAGATTTAAGTTTTTTTTAAACGCTGTCTCTTTATGATTGTTGTTTAAGATTTTAAAAATTGATTTTTAGAGGAGAGAGGAAGAGAGGAAATAGATGTGAACGCAGAACATCAATCAGCTGCCTCCTGCATGCCCCCCCCCTACCAGGGATGGCGCCCCCAACCCGAACCTGTCCCCTGACTGGGAGTCAAATCCAGCAATCCTCAGGTGTATGGCATGATGCCCAACCAAGTCACACCAGCCAGGCTCTCCTCAGATTTACTTATTTATTTCCATAAATTAAAATCCTTAGCCAGTATTTGTCTTGGCCTTTATAAGAAGGAAGATGAGATTCCCATATCCGAATGGTCTTGACTGGAGGAGGTGAATGAAAAAACCGGGACGCACACAAGGCATTGGGGACCTAATCAATAGGTGGAAAAATGATGATCACCGAGACCGGTTAATTTCCATCCATGTGTTTTGAAAGACCAAGAGTGACATGAACCAGGAGTGAACCCGAGAAAGTTTGGGGCAAAATCTAAATTATATTTCCAGTGCGAGGTGCTGAGAGCTTGAAGCAGAGCCAGGGGAGATCTCATCCATGAGAGCGATCCCTGGGAACTAAATAAAGACTAATGAGTCCTGGCAGAACATTGTTTCCTAAGAAAATCAGCGTATGATGAATGAGATGGCCACATACACACAAACACGTCTTAGGCAAAATAGCTCCACGGGTAAAGTGAGACCGGGAGTGGCATTAAGTGAGAGGCTGATGGTCAACAAAGCCCAAATCCTTGGTGAGTCGAAGAGGCAGGACTGACAGTGTGCATCCAGCACCTTCCCACCCACAGGCACTTGAACCTGGAAAAAGTGAACCATTTTTATCTCTGCGGGAGCCCCCTTGCTAAGAAGAGGCATGTTGAATCAGACTTAACCCTGGGGCACAAATATCTCAGGGCAGTCTGCCTCTGTTTGCTCTGAGTCGGTACCTGCCATATCCTTCTGGTAAACGCTTGGCTTCTTGGGGTGTCTGATTCCGGGAAGGGAGGGGCTCTGGATTAGGGTCACGTCCCCTAAAGTAAACTAACTGGTGGCTTAGTGTTCTGGGTAATACCACGACTGGCGTAGGTCTTGCCCTAAGAGACATTCCGGTACCAACGACCAAATCGGATGATGGAGCATGGCTTTTAGCCACAGCAAAGCTTACTTCCATTTTGAGACAAAACAGCTAAATCTGGAGTTGGTATTTCATTGTGAGCTTATGGGGCTTTAAAAAAAAATTTTTAATCCTCACCTGAGGGTATTTTTCCATTGATTTGCAGATAGAGTGGAAGAGAGGGAAAGACAGAGAGAAATATCCATGTGAGAGAAACACTGGTTTGCCTCCTGCACGCACCCCTGCTGGGGCCTGGGCCAGGGAGGAGCCTGCAACTGAGATATGTGCCCTTGCCCAGAAACAAACCTGGGACCCTTTGATCCACAGGCCGACGCGCTATCCACTGAGCCAAACTGGCTAGGCCTTTTAAATATATATTTTTTTATTGATTTCAGAGAGGAAGGGAAAGGGAGAGAGAGACAGAAACATCAATGATGAGAGAATCATTGATTGGCTGCCTCCTGCATGACCCCTACTGGGGATCGAGCTGCAACTGGACAAGTGCCCTGACCGGGAATCCAACTGTTACCTCCTGGTTCACAGGTCAAACCTCAACCGCTGAGCCACGCTGGCCTGGCTCATTGTGGTTTTGATTTGCATTTCCTTAATGGCTAGTGATGCTGAGCATTTTCCATGTGCTTATTGGCCATTTGTATATATATTCTTTTTTAAAAAATATATTTTATTGATTTTCTACAAAGAGGAAGGGAGAGGGAGAGAGAGCTAGAAACATCAATCAGCTGCCTCCTGTACGCCTCCTACTGGGGATATGCCCACAACCAAGGCACATGCCCTTGACGGGAATCGAACCTGGGACCCTTCAGTCCACAGGCCGACGCTCTATTCACTGAGCCAAACCGGTTTCAGCTGTAAATCTTCTTTGGAGAAATGTTTATTCAAATCCTTTGCCCAGTTCCAATTGTTGTTGTTGTTGTTGCTATTGTTGATTTTTAAAATATATACATATTTTATTGATTTCAGAGAGGAAGGGAGAGGGAGAGAGAATCATGGATTGGCTGCCTCCTGCACACCCCCTACTGGGGTTGAGCCTGCAACCGGGTATCTGCCCTGACTGAGAATAGAACTGTGACATCCTGCACACTCCCGGTTGAAGCTCAACCACTGAGCCACGCCAGCCGGGCTGCCCCACTGATTTCTGACAAAGGTTCGAAAGCAATCCAATGGAGGAAGGATATCTTTCAACAGATGGTGCTGGGCATCCACAGGCAACAAAACAAAACAAAACCTCCACTTAAATCTCACACCTTATGCAAAAATCACCTCAAAATAAATCATGAACGTAAAACTCGGGCACTTTTAGAAAATTATAGGGAAGTCTTTGAGATCCAAGGCTAGGCAAGGAGTTTTTACACTTGACACCAAAAAAGGAAGAAATTGGTCAATTGGACCTAATAAAAATGTAAAATGTTGAAGTCCGTGCAAAGAGAATTAAAAGACGAGCTACAGACTGGGAAGAAATCTGCAAGCCACATACCCAACAAAAGACTAATATCTGGGACATACAAATAATTCTCAAAACTCAACAATTAGAAATGGGGTGAAAAGACATGAACAGACACACTTCACCCAAGAGGATATACAGATAGCAAGTAAGCACAGTGAGAAACACGTTCAGTCTCATCATCCATCAGAATGCCAGAACCACAATGAGATTAGAATGTAGTAGAATGGCTAAATTCTAATTAGAATGGCTAAAATAAAAAATAGTATCAGAGTGGTTAAAATAAAAAACAGTGACATCAAACACTGCAAAGATGCAGAGAAACGATCGCTCACACATTGCTGGTGGGAATGTAAAATGATACAGCCACTCTACAGAACAGGCTGGCTGTTTTTTTTGTTTTTTTTTTTGTTTTTTGTAAGACTAAACATGTGATTACCACACAACTGTACTCCTGGGCCTTCCAGAAAAATGAAAACTTAGGTTCACACAGAAACCTGGATATGAATGTTCCCATCAGCTTTATTTGCAACAGCCCTCACCTGGAAACAGGCCAGAGAAGTACTTCTATGGGTGAAAGGTCAAACAAACCCAGGCACATCCATACTATGGAAAACAGATCAACGACAGGAAGAAACAAATGATTGATACAGCAACTTGGATAAAACCTCCAGAGAATCATCCTGAGGGAGTCGATCCCAAAAGATTACACTCTATATTATCCCACTGAGAAAACGTTTTGGAAATGACAGCATTTTAGGACTTGAGAACAGAATGGCAATCACCAGGGGTTAGGGGCTTGGCAAAGGAGGGGGCGGGGGGCAAGAGGGAAGTGGGTGTGGCTATAAAAGCCCCACCAGGGGATCCTTGTGATTGAAGTGTTCCATGTCTTCTCGACACTTGGGTGATCAAACCGACACGTGATAAAACTGGATAGAGGACCCTGCTGTACCCTAGGGCTAGGGCTGGGGCTGGGGCTAGAAAGAAAGAAAAAAAAAGAAAGAAAAAAAACTGGATAGAGCTACATATGCACACACATGAACACCGGTCAGACGGGGAAATCTGGATAAAACAGGTGGATCGTATCAATGTCAATTTTCTGGTTGTGATCCTGTGCTCAAGTGGTCTGATGCTGCATCTTTGTGCATGGCGATGCGGGACTGCCTGATGAGGGGGAAAAGAGGGGAGGAAAATCAGATATCTGGAGATTTTCACATTTTTATAAAAGCCTGGGTAAATATTCAGAAAGCTTCCTCCTAGACATTTGTCTCCCATCCTCAGATGGCCCTGAATATGGCAGTGACTTAAATGGGGAAGTGCCTTAAAACACACACACACACACACACATACACACACAACCCAAGCGTTTTTTTATTCTGAAGATAAACCACGTCCATTATAGTCACACTCCTCTCAAGGGCAAACACGAAGCCAGCACTGCCGTTCCAACACCAACATGGAGTAACTCTTCTTCCCGTTTCCGTGCATCCCTCCCAGGCCCGTTTCTGTGCTCCGTTTTATTTTATTTTATTTCATTATTTTATTTTATTGATTTTTCAGAGAGGAAGGGAGAAGGATAGAAAGTCAGAAACATCCATGAGAGAGAGACATCCATCAGCCGCCTCCTGCACGCCCCCCACTGGGGATGTGCCCGCCACCCAGGCACATGCCCTTGCCCGGACTCGAACCCGGGCCCTTCCAGTCCGCAGGCCGACGCTCTACCCACTGAGCCACACGGGCTCCGCCTGTGCTCCGGTTTGAGGAACACAACCTTAGCGATCAGGAACCATCGCAACGTGACCTTTGCCCCGCTTTCTTTTTGTTTGTGTTTTTTGTGGTTTTTTTTTTACATTTCCCAATGACATTCAAGGTGGGACCGTCCACTGTCTCCACGCACCGCCACCACATGACCTTTCCCCCCCGACACGGTTTCTACATTTTTCTTTTTCTTTCTTTTTTTTTTTCTTTTTTTTTTTGGTTTCTACATTTTTCAAAGACATTCAAGGTGGGACCGCCCCCTGTGCCCCTCTGCAAAGCTGTCACTTTTCCCGAACTTCCGGCCCCGCAGGCTCGCGGTGACGTTTCGGGGCGGCGTGGCTTGGTTTCCCTGGCGACAGTTGCCGGGGCAGCGCGAGCGGCGTCCGGAAGAGGCGACCCCGCCGCGGTGGCCCCAGGACCGCAGGAGCCGAGGGGCCGTTGTAAGTGCGGGGAGAGGGGCGGAAGGGCGCGGGCTGGCCCTCCCCGCCCCCCCCCCCGGGGGGAAGCCCGCCGCCCCGGGAGCCCGGGGTCGGAGCCGCCGCGCACCCGCTCGCCCGGCGCGCAGACCCTGGCCGGACGCTCCCGGCGCGCCCCACGCAGAGCGAGGACTCGGGCTCGGCTCCGGGAATCCGCACGCCCCGCCTCCTGCCTCTGCGGGCCCTGGCTTCCGCGCGGCGCCGGGGTGGGTGAGGCTCCGCGGGTGGGTCGCCTGCCCGGTGGTGGCACCTACCCGGGGGCGGACTCCGGCCCGGCGGACCTCCAGCGCCCTCCTCTGGCCTCTGCGCCCCGCACGCGGGTGGAGCGGGAACTGCGCCCCCTGGCGGCCGCCGCGGTCCCGGTCCTCCTCCCGTTCCAGGCCCAGCCTCCCCGCTCTTGTTCCATCTCTAGTAGACACACCTTTTCAGGTGAAATTCCTCCAAAGGGGGCTTGGCAAACGGAGGCTCACGGATCAGATCCAGACCACTGCCCATGTTCGTAATAAAGTTTTGTTGGGACACAGCCGCACCTGCCCACTCACGTCTTGTCGGTGGCTGCTTTCCACCGCAATGGCACCATTCAGTAGCTGCGACAGAGCCCTCTGGCCCGCAAAACTTAACAGGTTTACCATCCGGCCCTTGGCAGACACAGTACGTTGGACCTCAGTGGTTGAGGTGTAGGAGCGAGGTGACCCAGAAGTGGCATTATCAAGGGGAAGGCAGGCTGGAAGGAGAGACGGCAGCCAAATCCCCCAAAAGCCTTGGATGCCTTTGGACTTGGTTTGAGGATAATGGGCATCTACTGAAGCTTTTATTTTTATTTTTAAAATATATTTTATTGATTTTTTTTAGAGAGAGGAAGGGAGAGAGATAGTTAGAAACATCCGTCAGCTGCCTCCTGCACACCTCCTACTGGGGATGTGCACACAACCAAGGTACATGCCCTTTACGGGAATTGAACCTGGGACCTTTCAGTCCCCAGGCGGACGCTCCATCCACTGAGCCAAACTGGTTAGGGCCATCTACTGAAGCTTCTAAACATCACGATTGAGTCCCATCCCTAGGAATTGGGGTTTAATTGCTCTAATACGTGCCCAAATCATCTTTTGGGAGATTCTAATGTTGGGCCAGAGTTGAGAGCCCCTGTTTTAGGGACAGGACGAGGCAAGCATTGAGTCTGAGTGATGGAGGGTGTTCTGAGGCCATGCAAGGTTTGGGGGGCATAGTCCAGGCTAGAGGAGGATGCTCCGCCCAACTTCGGTTTTCAGGGGATGGAGATGGGGTGGGGGGGTGCAGTGTCTTCTGAACTGCCACGCGGCCACCTGCAACGCTAAGCAGCAACCTCCGGGGTCGGGGGCTGCAGACCCGCTGGCTGTGTGCCGAGCCCTCCTGGGAAATGTGCATTTTGTGAGGTTCACTGCATGCAGCTCGGGCCTTTGGTCCTCCTCCCAGGGCGCGATGGCCGCGGAGGAAGGCTCGCAGGACACGTTGCGGCGCCAGTTCCAGGCCATGCAGCAGATGCAGCAGCGGCGGCTGCAGCAGCAGATGGAGAAGCAGAAGGAAAAGGAGCGCAGCCTCAGCAGCAGAGGCGAGGACGCCGAGGAGCCCCTGGCCGTCTTCGACGGCCTCGGCCTGCTCCCCGCCGCCGGGGAGCAAATCTCGCAAAGCAGCTTTGAGCAGGGGTACGTGCGCCGAGACGCAGGGGTATATGCTGGCCCAGGTTGGTAGCGAAGACTCCAGAATCTGGTAGGTCTGTGGGCGAAATGGGGTGTGAAATGTCCTTAAGACCCACACTTGAAGTTTCGTCGGCATTTTGGAACTCGTCAGGGTGTAGTTTATTCACTTGGATTTTCTTTTTCTTTTTTTAATATATTTTATTGATTTTTTAAAGAGAGGAAGGGAGAGGGATAGAAAGTCAGAAACATAGATCAGCTGCCTCCTGCACGCTGCCTACTGGAGATGTGCCCACAACCAAGATACATGCCCTCGACCAGAATTGAACCTGGAACCTTTCAGTCCGAAGGCTGTCGCTCTATCCACTGAGCCAAACCGGTCTCGGCATTTTTTATTTTATTTTTTTATATGAGACTGTTGATTTAAAAAAATATATATATATATAATATAATAATCAATAGGAGGATGGGAGAGGGATAGAGAGTTAGAAACATCGATGAGAGAGAAACATTGATCAGCCGCCTCCTGCACGCTCCCCACTGGGGATGTGCCTGCAATCAAGGTACATGCCCTTGACCGGAATCGAACCCGGGACCCTTCAGTCCACAGGCCAACGCTCCATCCACTGAGCCAAACCGGTTAGGGCTCAGGCCAGCTGTTACCACCACCTAGTGCCCAGCGAGGCACCCAGACCTGGGCGGGCCCTCATGCTGCGGTGCCTTGCAGGGTGCTGGAAGACGAGCTCGAACAGCTTCGCCACCAGCTCAGGGAAACGGTGGACGAGAACGGGCGGCTGTATAAGCTGCTGAAGGAAAGGGACTTTGAGATCAGGCACCTGAAGAAGAAGCTCGAAGAGGACCGGATTGCCTTCACAGGTAGCTCCGCCATCGGGCGAGGGGCAAAGCATTTGCAAGGGGAAGGTCAGATGAGTCCTGGACATGAGGGGAGGGGAGGGGAGGGCAGCGCAGGCCAGGAGGCCAGCACAGGAAGTGGCGGGGGTGGGGTGGGGGGTGGAGGTGAGGGAAGAGTGGCAGGGATAGGATTGGGGTTCAGCTGGGACTCCTGATGAGGGTTCTCGCTGTGTATTCGTTCCCTGGCCAGCAGGGCCCATTTTCTGTAGGTGCTCTGCCCCCGAACTTGAATCCTGGACGTGGCAAAGCCCCAGACGACTTTTTAACCCGGAAAATCTTCTCAAAAGTGGGGGGTCGTCTTATACGCCGGGTGTCATCTTATAGGGCGGGTATATCCCAAACTCTATATTTTAACTGGAAAAGTTGGGAGTCGTCTTATACGCCCCGTCATCTTATCCGCCGGAAAATACGCTACTCTCCTTGCACTGCTGCTCCTGAGAGGTGGGCGAGAGGGGGCAGCCAGCTGTTCCCGGGGGTTTCCTGGGACCCAGCACAGTCTAGAATGGACGGTGGCCCTTCAGGTCCAGGCTGGACCGTGGCTGTGTGGGTGGAGACCTTGCCCCCGGGGCCTGGGAGGGACCGTGGCTTTGTGGGTGTAAGACGGACCTTAGCCCTGTGGGTGTGGGCGGGACGTTGGCTCTGTGGTTATGCGCTAGACCTTGGCCCGCAGGCCTGGTGGGGACCTTGGCCTCTGCTCCATGTGCGCCCGTTGAGCAATCCCCGGGTGGCTGACCAAGAAACCGCAAAGGCCGGGTCACCCCTGGCAGAGAGCGCGGGCCTGGCTGACACCTGCCGGGCCGAACCTCCCTGCCTTTGACCTTCAGAGCCTGAGCGGGTGGGAACACCCAGAGGCCCAGCTCCAAACTCAACGGCAAGGGACTGGGGCCTCCTGACCGCCCTTGGGGTTCTACCGCGCCTCCCTCTGTGCTCTGGCCGTTCTAACACAAAACACGGGAGACCAGGCTCGGAGTTGTGAGAGCGGAAACGCTCATCCTGGCTCGGGGCTCAGACGGGCAGGGCAGCTCGCCCTCTTGCGAGGCTGCGGAGAAGTGACTGCTCCACCGCCCGCCCTCTCCAGGCCCCACACCCAGCGGCCTCCTCTCGGGCATCTCTCCAGCCGCCCCTTCTGCAGCCCCTGCCCTTGCCCAGCCTTCCAGCTGCTTCCCCGGCCACTCCGTGCTCTCTCCTGCCTCCGGACCTTTGCACGTGCTGTGTCCTCCGCTGCGAACACTCCTCTGCCTGGCTGGTCTCTCCCTTCACTCATCCGGGTCTCTGTGCACACATTTCCTCCTCAGAGAGGCCCTTCCTGAGCACCCCCAGAGCGGCATCACCCCATCACTCTCACCCCCTTTCCCCAGTTTACTCCATAACCCTCATTTCTCCCAGGGAATGGAATGCATATTTGTGCTGGTTTTTATGCTCTATAAATCTGTCTCATTCACCACTGAGTCCCTAACACCACGAGGGTTCGCCACTTGGTAGAAACCAAGTTCTGACCGAATGAACACGTGTGTCTGGATTGCTAGGTGTTACCGTGTGAGAAACAACCGCATCCCCTCGGCAGTGCTCAGCAGGAAGCGTTGATGTAGCTCCCACCTCTGGGTGTAGGTTGGGGATCAGCCGGTCTAGGCCGGGCCGGGCTGGGTCAGCTTTGTTCTGTGCGACTGTCTTCCTCTTCCTGGGGGCGCTGTTCCTGAGGAGGTGGCACAAGGACAGGGCCTAGGTTACCTGCACGAGGGCTTCCCCAGCCGCCACCGCCACTTTGTCTGCTAGCACCCCACCGGCCGAAGCCGGTCCTTGTCACCCCCAGAGTCAGCTCTGGAGGGCACAGGCAAGACTCGAGGTGTGGATGCATAGGAGGACATGAAGGATGGGCACTTGGCCATCTTCCGAGGGCATGCCGAGTCTCCCCCGGGCTGCAGTGCGTGCTGGAGCGGGGTTCCAGGTGCCCGGTGTGCGGGGACTCCCCTGAGCCCCTCTCACAGCCCTGGCGGCTGGCCGTGGAGTGTGCCTCGTGGGCCTGTGACCCTCCCTGACCTCACCGTCTCTCCCTTCACCCCAGGGTCAGTGGGCGTGGCTGGGGACGCCATCGCCACCAAGATCGTGGAGCTGTCCAAGAGGAACCGGGTGCTGACGGCAGAGTCGGAGGGCGCCAAGACCAGAGTGAAGCAGCTGAGCAACCGCATCCGGGAGCTGGAGCAGGAAGTGAGGCGCCTTGGTCACCCCTGTCTCTGCCGCAGGGGCCTCAGCACCCGGAGCCACCCCTCCAGGGAGGGAGCCGCACAGGGAGGGGGGCCCTTTGGCTCCTTCTGAAGGGCTTGTGGGTCAGTGTGAGCAGCGAGTTCCCCAGTCTGTCGCGTCCTGAGAGGGGGGAGTGTGTCGGGGTGCGAGGGGGACAGAGGTCTTGGCACAGAGTTAGGACGCGGACCCAGAGGCCTGGCTGCCTGGTGGGAATCTCAGCTCGGTCACTGACTCGCTTTGTGATGCTGCTGAGCAAGGTGGTCTCCCTGTCTGTCCCGGGGCGGTGGTAGCAGGCTCCCCCCGAGGTTTCCCGGGGAACAGATGACTTCCCATGGCAAAGCGCTCAGAGCAGGCCCCGCGGGAAGTGAGGCCTGGGTGCATGCTGTGAGATGCGCTGACGGGACCCTTGCTCACTGGACGCTCCAGCCAGGAGCCTGCCACGGACGGGCCTCACTCCGTCCACCTCCTCGTTCCACGGCCCGCTGCCCCGCAGCTCGGCCCAGAGCCCTCCCACGGGGCCAGGGCTCAGCCCAGGCAGGTCCCACTCCCTGAGGAGCCTGATGGAGCCCGTGTGGCAGGGGGCACCCACCAGGCCCTCCTCACACGGACCGGACCTGCTTTCTCCCAGAGCACAGTCTGAGGCCCCTCACGGGCTCTGTGCCAGGTCCCCTGAGACCGCAGGGATGAAATGGGCCTGGTTCTCGCCCTCCTGGGAGACAGACCGGCACCCAGGGCCTCTTGGAGAAGGGAGCATGCCCGATGGGTCCCTGGAGGATGAGATGGGCGAGGTGGCGGAGGGGCCTCCATGCCCGGCGCCCGCAGATGCGAGGTTCTGAGTGGGGAAGAAGGTCTGTGTGGCCGAGAGGGGAAGAGGCTGAGACCAGGGAGGCGGGTGGGGGGGTAATGAGGGGGTGGGCCATGCCCAGTCTTGCTAGACAGGGTGTGGGCTCCGTGTGAGGAGCAGCGGGGGAGCCCGGGACGATCTGGTGGCCCATCTGTAAGCGGGGAGGGTCTTGGCCATGGGCCCAGGCAGCAGGTGCTCAGCGCCTCCTCGTCTGAACCATGAAGTCCCTCTTTCCTTCCCCCCTCCCCCCAGACGGCTATTGGGGCTCCCGGCCCGTGGCCGCAGGCTCTTCTGGCTAAGCTGCCAGTGACTCCTGGGGCTGCTCCTCCGAGCGGCTGGGGAGAGGGCAGACAGGGTCCCCGGAACCCTCTCCCAGGGCATGTGGTGGCTGAGGGCCCCCGCCCGAGACCCCAAGGTGGGCGGAAAGGCGCGCACGGCGATCAGCAGAGGGCGACCACAGTTGCTGAGCAGAAGTACTGAGTGCCGGGCTTGCCTTTCCAGCTGCAGACGGCCCTGGCCAGGCTGCCCGCCAAGGGGGCCGCGGACGCAGGAGCTAAGCTGCCGAGGGCCCCGCCAGGAGACAGCGACATGGTATGCATCTCCTCCGGGCGGGAGTCGGAGGGCAGCCATGGAGGGCGGGTGCCTCTGTTCGGGGCCCACCTCCGCCCCCTGGGGAGCAGTGCACCATCCGCACAGCAGCCGGGAGGGAGCAACAGCCCCCCAGGAGGGGCTCACGCAGAGAGGGGCTCGGGAGGGGCCCGAGGGCCTGGAACCCTAGGATTTCAGGACCAGAGGGGAGGGCCTGGTCCCCCCGGCTGCCCTCTCTCAGCTCAGCACCCTAACAGCATCCTCACTGGGACCATCCCCCTCCCATCCCATCCCTGCGTCACCCCGGGACAGGGCGCTCGCTGCTGCCCGCGGAGCCCTGATTGGAGGGGGCGGTTTATTTGTGAGATTCTTCTCGTCGCTGGGGTCTCCAGAGCATCCCAGGAGGCCTCCCCTCCCGCACCGGGCATCCCCCTGGGAAGCCGCCAGCTGGTGGCCCGGGTCCAAGCCCCAGGACTCCAGAGCTCCTTCCCCAGCCCCCCACCCAGCTGCCACCCACTCAGGGGGGCCTCATGCCCGTCCCGGGGGGAGCTCAGCCGGCCCCTGGGGTTCCAGGGTGGATGTGCCTCTGAGGGCCAATGGGTGAACCTGCTGGCTGCTGAGGGGGGAGTGGGGGAAGGGGGGGCGCTGGCCCTCGGCAGGGGCTGGGCAGAGTGTCAGGCCTTTTCCCGGTTTACCCAGAGCCCTGAGCGCCCCCGTGCCCCTGGCCAGAGCTCCCCGAGGGGGCAGCGCTGGTCCCGGCGCTCGTTGAGACAGACAGGATCTTCTGCGCCCCGAGACCCGGAACATCAAAAATCAGGGGAGCCCGAGAGGGCAGATGAGGAGCCACGTTGAGGGAAGGAAGGGGCAGGGCCTTCCCGAGAGGCTGGGATCTGAGGTCGCACAGGGAGTGTACCCCTCGTCTGAGGCGGCTGGGAGGTGGCCTGAAGGAGGGGTCCTGAGGGGGGCCCTGCTGGAGAAGGGGGTGCAGGTGGGGCCTCCCCACAGGCAAGCCAAGGCTCAGAGGCCGGGCAGCATGGGAATTTCTACCATGTTTGCTAGCTGGTAACCTTGGCCTGCAGCCCAGGGCCCATGCCAGGGGGTGGGGGGTGGGGGTGAGGGAGCAGGGGGAAGGGAATGTGAGCCAAAGGAAGCTGGGGTGGGGTCTCCATGGAGGGGGGTCTCGACTGGCAGCTGGGGTGGCTGCAGGGAGCCTGGGCGGTTTCTGATAGAGGAACCGGTGATGGGCTGCCGTCTCAGTTCATGAGTGCCCTGTGCTTTTCCTGGGTGGCGGCGGCTGCTTCTTCTTCTTCTTCTTCTTCTTCTTCTTCTTCTTCTTCTTTAAAAATATTTTTTGTTGATTTTCCACAGAGAGGAAGGGAGAGGGATAGAGACCTAGAAACGTCAATGAGAGAGAGACATCGATCAGCAGCCTCCTGCACACCCCCTACTGGGGATGTGCCCACAACCAAGATACATGCCCTTGACTAGAATCGATCCTGGGACCTTTCAATCCGAAGACCAACGCTCCATCCATTGAGCCAAACCGGTTTCGGCTCTTGGGCATCTTCTGACCAGAGAGAGAGAGAGAGAGAGAGAGAGAGAGAGAGAGAGAGAGAGCGCGCGCACGTGCACGCGAGCTCAAGGAGCGCAAAGGCAATGCCCCCCCCTCAGAGGGCTGCTCAGAGTGGAGCTCTCGGCCCTCCCTCCGCTGGGGCTGCAGGAGGCGGTGGTGTGAGTGTCCGTGGGGCTGTTACCCCCCGACCCCCACCGTCTTCCAGATGAGGAAACGGGGCTGGCGAGACGCCATTGCCCGGGTTCTAGATCCAGGTGCTCCCTGAGAGCTCTCCCCGCGCTCTGAGCAGGTCACGGCCCGGCAGCGCCCGCCCGTGGCCCCTGGCACGGGAGAGCTGACCGGCAGGGGTGTGGCCCCCCACTCCAAGGCAGAGTCAAAGCAGCAGAGTCGCTGGGAAGAGACAGTGCCCCACAGCAATGAAGAGGTATGGCAGGCAGGCAGCCAGATGGGGGGAGACACGTCAAACCCCCCGGCGGCGGGCTTTACAAAAAGGATGCACTTGGGTCTTGTATCCGTTCCAGCCTGCAGAACTGTCCGCGGCGGTGATTCCGTTCAGCCTCACGGTGGTGCTGTGGGAGCAGGAGCGGGAGGTGGTATTTTCTACCCGGTCCACAATGAGCAACCCTGGTGCGGCCAGGGGGTTCCTGCCGGGCTCCCCAGAGCCTCCGGGGGTCCGTGGCGCTCCCCAGACCCAGGCCACTCGGATCTGCCTTTCCCAGTGGCGTGGACACTGGAGATTTTAAAGTCACCACAGTCCCCGACCTGCTTTCCAGAAGTCAGCCCACCTGGCCAGTTGGGACAGGAGCAGACGGTCTGTGCCACGGCTGGGGGGACGCCCAGCCCACCAGCCAGCCCTCCCGCTGCCCCCATGCCTGGGCATCAGCCACAGCTCACGTGGGCGAGGCGGCCAGTGCAGGGGGAGGAGCAGGCTTCTGATCCCGCCTCTGGCACCCCCATCTGCTGTGTGCCCCAGAGCAAGTTACTCCCCTGTCTGAACTTACTCTCCTCACCTGAGGTAGGGGTGTGAAGGGGCTGAACTTGGAGCAAGTCTCGGGGACGTCTACCGAAGACAGAAGTGGGCAGCACATTGGAGAAAACTTAACATTTTACAGTTTAGATCAAACATGATTAAAAAACAAACAAACAAACAAAAAAAACGGCCGAAACCGGTTTGGCTCAGTGGGTAGAGCGTTGGCCTTCGGACTGAAAGGTCCCGGGTTCGATTCTGGTCAAGGGCATGTGCCTTGGTTGCGGGCACATCGCCAGTAGGGGGTGTGCAGGAGGCGGCTGATCGATGTCTCTCTCTCATCGATGTTTCTAGCTCTCTATCCCTCTCCCTTCCTCTCTGTAAAAAATCAATAAAATATATTTTAAAAAATAAAAAATTAAAAGAATCAGGCCATTGTGAAAACAGCAGTCACAGTGGCAAATAAATAAATAAATAAATAAATTAATTAATTAAAAAACAAAAAGACGTGGCTGGGAGTTCTGGAGGCAGAGTTTCGTGGCTGCCACAGCTCTTCAGGCCACAGAAACGGAGCGTTTGGGGATGAAACAGGGTCGTATTTCTGTCGGGCGAGCTCACTGCCAGGAGAGGGACCCAGGCCCGGCCGGGGGTTCCAGGAGAGGGAGGCCCCGCGTGTAGATGGCAGTGGCCCTCCTGCCGAGGAGCCAGTCCCCGCTCTGTCCCGAGTGAAGATGGCTGAGCCCTCATGCTGGGCTCCGAGCAGAGCAGAGGTCACACTCCCTGGAAGTGCGGCTCCCCCCCTGTGGCCACGTGTGTGTGTGTGTGTGTGTGTGTGTGAGTGTGTGTGTGTATGTGTGTGTGTGAGTGTGTGAGTGTGTGTGTATGTGTGTGTGTGAGTGTGTGTGTGAGTGTGTGTGTGTGAGTGTGTGTGTGTGAGTGAGTGTGTATGTGAGTGTGTGTATGTGTGTGTGTGAGTGTGTGAGTGTGTGTATGTATGTGTGTGTGTATAAGTGTATGTGTGTGTGTGTATGTGAGTGTGTGTATGTGTGTGTGTGTGTGTGTGTGTAACACTCAGAACAAAGGGCTCAGCCCCCAGAGTTGGGCTGGCAGGATTCCCATTCACCTCCTCTCTCCCAACCGGGTGCCCACGCTGAGGGACTTACCCCCCTACCAACCAGCCTCCGCTTGGCGGCTCTGAGGGGCTGACAGTGGACCTTCCTCGCCGGGGCTGGTGAGGACGGAAGGAGAGGCTGCTCGCTGAGCCCCGGGCAGGGACCCCAGCACGTGCTCGGATCACGGGGCTCTGATGGTTCTGGCTGCTCAGGCTCCCCATGCCGCCTCTCGCCACCAGCCGGAGACCCCGGAGGTGAAGGCCTTGCAGGACAGGCTGGCGACCGCAAACCTGAAGATGAGCGACCTCCGCAACCAGATCCAGTCGCTGAGGCAGGAGCTCCGGATGGCCCAGAAGGTATCGCAGCGCCCGGCGTGGGCCGGCGTGGCCGGGGCTGGCGTCGGGGAGGGGTGTGACGGGGACCGTGGGTTCCATTCAGGGCGAGCGAGCGAGCGAGGGCTTGGCCCCGTGGGCCTCACGCTGCCCGCTCTGGGTCAGGCTGCAGATCCGGTAGCTTCCTTCCACCAGCCCTGCAAACAGAGCCAGCTGGCGAGCGGGGTTGCTGGCTGCCCCCCGGGGGGGGGAGCCCACCCAGCAGCCCCAGGGCCAGGCGGGCAGGGAGAGAGTCCTTAAAACCCGCCTGGTGCCCTGTGCACCCCAGGGCATCCTGGGTCTCTCCTCCCTAAGCCACCTTGGACGCGGAAGCCGAGACCTGCCTCGTGCCCTCTGCCGTCGGAAGATGGGAAAAGGAGTCGGTGGTCTGCGTACGGCAGGCCCCCTTTCCACGGAAGACGCTCGGGCTGGGGGTGCCGGCCCAGCGGGGCCATTATCTATTTGTATTTACCCAGAGTCCTCTGGCACTTGTCTTCCCGCTGGAACCTCTCCGATTTCCAAAACAGAGTTCTATTGTAGAAACCAGCGCCAGGGACGCGGTGCGCCCGGTCAGGTTCCCGGGACAGGCTTCAGAGGGCCCGGGCGCAGGCCGAGGGTGCTCAGTCCAGCTCAGAGCTGGGGGGGGGGGGGGGGGGGGGGCCCGCCAGGACGCCTGCCGGGGGCCGCCGCAGCGTGGGGCCTCCTGGAGCCAAACTGTCCCCGACTGACATCCATCAGCCCCTCTGCCTCGCTGCCCCCCGCCTGGGCCCCCCCTGCTCAGAGGCTGTCACAGAGGTCGGGCCCTGTGGCCGTGCAGAAGGAGCTGGGTGCTAGGTGACCGGGGAACAAACGAGGGAAGCAGGTGCTGGTCAGTTTCGGGGTTCACTCATCCCAGGAGATGTCGAGAGCAAGGCCCCCCCCCGCCCCCCGCCCCCCGGGTGTTTTCAGCAGTTCTTTATCTGCTCTCAGCACCCAGCACCCATCGCCAAGAAATGCCGGGGATGTGGGGCCCGCCGCCTTCCCGGGGAGAGCGGCTCTTGGAGGGTGGGCCCCTGGCCTTTGGGGTGAAGGGAGGTTGTGCGGGCAGAGACTGGGCCTTCCGGGGACCCCCACGCACACGCTCTGCCTCCCAACATCCATCCAGGCCAGCGGTTCTCAACCTGTGGCTCGCGACCCCTTTGGGGGTCGAACGACCCTTCACAGGGGTCGTCCAAGACCATCGGAAAATGCAGATATTTACATCACAATGCATAACAGTAGCAGAATTTCATGGTTGGGGGTCACCACCACATGAGGAACTGTGTGCAAGGGTCGAGGCCTTAGGAAGGTTGAGAACCACTGATCCGGGCCCTCTCTCCCGGCCACACTGAAGGCCCCTCCCTTTCCAGGTGCTGGCCAGCGAGGTCGGGGAAGAGGTGAACATCCAGCAGCTTTTGTCCGCGCCGGGGACCTGGAGGGGTCGGGCTCAGCAGATCCTCGTTCTGCAGAGCAAGGTGAGTGAGTCCTCGGCCTGCTCCAGGCCCTGGACGGAGGGCTTGAAATGCCCCCCTCCCGCCACCCCCCACCCCCGAAAGACCCACGGGGACCCACATCAGAGACACGGGACCCCGAAACGGCCCAGGGCAGGGTCTTCGTTTCCCAGCCAGCCTGATTTTAATTTGTTACTCGATCAACACGCTTTTATGTAACAGTGACCGTGTGCCAGTGACCATGTGCCAGCGCCTCGCTGAGCCAAAGCCTCTGATTTATTCCACTCCAGGCATATTTCTTCTCCCCCCGCCCAGTGCGTGTAAACTTGCGTGACTGGTGTCCTTGGAGGCTTCTCCCAGTTTTGTCCAGATGCTCGTAGGCTTTTGGAAGCTCTAATACCCAGTAAAAACTCAGCTGCGGCTCCCTCTTTCTATTCTAAACATTGGGAACCCCCTCCCCCCCGGAGGCTCCGAGCAGGGGGAGTCCGAAGCTTGGACTCAAATCCCAGCTCTCCACTCACCAGCCGTGTGGCCTCAGGGAAGGTGCTCGATTTTCTCATCTGCAAACACTGGACTGTGCTGGCACCTCCCCCGCAGGGCTGTGGGGGGCTGAAGGGGTCAGGGTGTGTAAGGTGTGGAGCACAGGGCCAGGCCCGGGGCAGCGCGGGCCTGAGGTTAGCTGGGCTGGATTTCCTCTTTTTGGCCTTCAAACCAAGACACAGCAGAAGGTGAAGAACTTGCTGAAACCTGTTTGGCTCAGTGGATAGAGCATCGGCCTGCGGACTGAAAGGTCTCAGGTTTGATTCCGGTCAAGGGCATGTATCCTGGTTGCGGGCACATCCCCAGTAGCGGGCGTGCAAGAGGTAGCTGATTGATGTCTCTCTCTCATTGATGTTTCTAACTCTCTATCCCTCTCCCTTCCTCTCTGTAAAAAATCAATAAAAATATATTTTAAAAAAAAAAGAAGAAGAAGGTGCTGAGCATTTTGCCCTCATCCCAGAGACCTCAGGTCACGGCTCCTGGGTGGCTTTTAGCCTGGGGGTCTCCTGGGGGATCCTGGAAAGCAACCCGAGGAGGGAAAGGCCCTCGAAAAAACGATGACTAATGACCAGGGTGGGGCTTGGAGGGATTCAAGAGACTGAGTCTGAGTGTGGCCTGAGTCGCTGGTCTTGTAGTTCTGTGACCTTGGGCAATTCCCTTCTCTTCGCCTCAGTCTCCCCACCCGTAAAATGGAGGTGCTGGTCCTTTTCTCACGGGGCGCTGTGGGCTCAGTGCAGTAACATGTGTCAAGCACAGTGCTTGGACCTAGTGAGCACCCGCACAGTCACTGTAGTGGTTGTTCAGTTGCGTAAATAAACTTTTAAGAAGTGATCCTGTGCTCTTTAATGCTTCATGGCATCACCACCCCATGCCACATGAGGGCGTTGACCGGCGCTTTCATGGCGTCACTGCTACCCTTTACCTGGGAGCCTGGTGGAGTTTGCTGCCCCGCCCCCACCCCCCCCCCCCCCGCGCAGGGTTTCCCAACGTTGTTCCATCATTTCTGGGATGTCGACCTGGGAACCAGGGTGAGAAGGACCCTCGGAATTATCCACGCCAACCCCCGTGTGATAAAGCCACCTGCCGAGAGCCTCTGAGAGCTGGACCAGTGCTGAGGGCGGCCCCGGGGTCACCGTACCCCAGGATTCCCCGAAGCACTTGTTCGATTCTAGCCAAGGTCACATGCCTGGATTGTGGGCTCAATCCCCGGTGGGGGGCGTACAAATGGCAGCCAACCAATGATTCTCTCTCATCACTGATGTTTCTATCCAGCCAAGGTCACATGCCTGGACTGTCCCAAGGCCCTGCCCCTGAAGCTCTGACTTGTCGCTCTGGAGGGGGCCCCGGGACTTGTCATTCCAAGCTGCACCTTGGGGATCCCCGGGCTCAGACAGGGTCAGGGTATATACCCTTAAGGCCACGTCACAGATGAGAGACCTGAGATTTAAGAAGTTATGTGAGGCTCTGAGCTGCTCGCTCAGCCTCCCATTCCTGCCCTCCCTCTGCGGCATCTCTCGCCCTTGGCCAGGAACCTGGAGCTGCCCCAGGAGCACCCCACGTCTTGGGTGGTCCTCTGTCTTCCCCCTCCCAGGTTCCTGGGGCTACACCTCTGCTTCTCGGCCGCAAGGCCCTCAGCAATGGGGTGATCTTTCTCATTTACTTTTTTTTTTTCTTTATTAACTTCGGAAAGGAAAGGAGAGGGAAAGAGAGAGAAACATCAATGATGAGAGCGAATCATTGGTTGGCTGCCACCTGCATGCCACCGGGGATTGAGCCCACAATCCAGGCAGGTGCCCTTGGCTGGAATTGAACCTGGGGACCCTTTAGTCTGCAGGCCGACGCTCTACCCACTGAGCCAAACCAGCCAGGGCTCTCATTTACTTTGAGGCTTCACATTTCCAAGCGCACCCTCTCTAGTGTCTTCTCCTGTTTTGCTCAGGGGGCCACCTCAGATCCCTTCCCTTCCCCAGCCCCCCTCCTAAGGGGCTTCCACATCCATCTGGAACGGGGGTGTCCTCTGCTTGGCGGGGCCCCCCGTTACCCCTCATGGTGGCCCTCCGAGCAGTCGAGTCTGACTGCGGACCGGCTGTGGAACAGCGAGCCTTGCCCCCTCAGGTTCGAGAGCTCGAGAAGCAGCTGGAACAGACCCTGAGCCAGTCTGTGGGAGCAGCCAGCGAGGAGCTGTCCCCCTGTTCCGACCCCAAGAAGCTGACGGCGCAGGAGAAAAACCTGCTGAGGATCCGCAACTTGGAGAGGGAAAAGCAGGAAGGCTGGGAGGTAACGCGCACCCCCCGCCCCCCGGGGAGGTCGTGGGGCCCGGAGATCGTGACGCCCCGCCAGGCCTCGGAGCACCCCTTAGAGCAGTGGTTCTCAACCTTCCTAAGGCCGCGACCCTTTAAGACAGCTGTTTCCGTGGCTACTTCATCACTGTCATTTTGCTACTGTGATGAACTGTCATGTAAATATCTGATAGGCAGGATGTATTTTCGTTGTTACAAATTGAACATCATTAAAGCATAGTGCTTAATCACAAAAACAATATGTAATTGTATATTGTGAAATATTTATTTCTAATGACAAATAAATGAAATTGTCTTGAATCGTGGTGTAGCATGGGTAACAGTCTTCCTATGACAACAGTAAACTACATGGCTACACTTTGCTACACCGAGGAGCGGTGTGTTGGTTCCTAAGACCATGGGAAATAGGTGTTTTCCAATAGTCTTAGGCGACCCCGGTGAAAGGGTCGTTCGACCCCCAAAGTGGTCGTGATCCACAGGTTGAGAACCACTGCCTTAGAGGCAGGAGACCCTGGGGGTTGGAGTCACCATCTGAGATCAGCCCCAGCTGCCGGACGGTTCCCCCGGCAGAGCCCCTTTCATGAACTCCGGTGGCCCCACCCTGGCTGATGGGGGGGGTTTGGAGCTGAAACGTCTCTGGTAAAAGGAGAGAACAAGTGTCCCGGCCCCAGAGTGTGCTGGGCCCAGATGGCCTTAAGGGAGCAGCGCCAGGGCAGGTGGGCGGCCTGGTTTCGCCCCCAAGGCCCGTATCCCAGAAGCACAGGTCTTCTCTTATCCCAGCTCCAGCGGGGGTGGGGTTGGGGACCACCCCTGGAAGACAGAGCCAGAGGTGGCCCGAGGTGGCCCGTGCATTTCCTCTCAGCCTGACTCTGGCAGAGCCAAACCCCTGGGCACCTGCGAGCTTGAGCCGAGGAAGGAGTGCTGGCATCCACTGGCGCCTCTGCCCTGTGCTCGGTCAGGCCAGGGCTGGAGTCCAGGCCCCGGCTCCACTGACTTGCCCTGTGGCCTTGGAGACAAGTCCCCCTCCCACTTGGGCGTGGTCTCCCTGCGAGCAGGAGCGAGGGACCAGGTGGGCGCTTTCTGGTTGCAGAAACTGGCCGCTGAGCGGGACGGCCTCCAGAGAGAGCTGGAAGAGCTGAAGAAGAAGTTTGAGGGCGTGAGGTCCCGGAACAAGGTGCTGTCGAGCGAAGTGAAGACCCTCAGGAGTCAACTGGGGACCCTGGTGGAGAAGGGCCGGCATGACGACGAGCTCATCGATGCCCTCATGGTACGGCCCCCCCCGAATCCTGTGATCCGGCCCCGGCCCCGGCCCCTGCCAGCCCTCCCTCGACCCCATCCATATGCCACCTGCGTGAGCCGGCAGCAGCCCACTGCCTCCAGACGCCCACCCAGGGGCAGAGCAGCTCCGAAGCTGCCCAAGGGCGTCCAGAGGTCACGGTGTCTGAGACAGGTGTCAGGCACCAGCCACCGGGCCTGTGGAGGCCACGGGAGAAAGAAATGGGTGGGGGCGGAGGGCCAGGAGGACGCCTGGGGTGGTTTTTCATCGGGGAATGGGGGGCCAGCGGAGGGGCCAGCACCAACTCCTGTCTTGGTGGCAACACGCAGCCCCTCCCCTCTGGGCCCCTGGGGAGCAGTTTATAATGGTTCGTCCCCAAGATAACCCCGAGGGTCTGCATTACAACCCCGTTTCCCAGACGGGGAACTAAGACTCCGTCCGGTTGGCTACATCAGTCACCCAGGACCAGGCAGCCGAGCTGAAACCAGGCTTATCTGGCTGCGGAGCCTTCTTTGATGAGCAGCGCCGCATGGCGGTCCTGACCCCAGCCTGGCCTGTTCTTTCTGAGTTTTGACTCTGAATTCCAAAACCGCCACCAACACTGTCCTTGCTGGCCCCGAGACAGGACACTGGGGGGGGGATGGGACCTTCAGCAGCTGCTGAAGGATTCCTGGTGAGGTACCCTGCAAGGGCGGTCTTCCAGCAGAGGGGGATGGGGTTTTGTTTTGCCCAAATGTCCCCTCTGTCTCTTGCACTGGTTGAGGGGCTGTCATCTGAGCTGCTTTCTCTTGTCCCGAGAGCCCCTGCGTGTCCCTGGCCCCAATCTCAGGGAGAAGCAAGTTGAGGAGAGGAAGAGAGCATGGCCCCCACCTGCCCTCGTGCTTTCCCAGGGGCGCAGTGTCCCAGTTAGGTCCCCGCAGGCCCAGGCGATGGTGGGTTGCTGGTGGAGGGTCGGGGGGTCTGTCGCCCCCTGTCCTGCCTCACCCAGGGGGCCATGGCTGAGCCTCGCCTGCCCTCCTGTCGGCCCCCAGGTGCAGCTGAAGCAGCTGCAGGAGATCCTGGGCAGCCTGAGTCTGCAGGAGGAGAAGACGCGAGCCTCCCAGCACCGCCTGGACCAGCAGCTCAACAACGAGGCTCAGCAGAGCAGCAGCCTGGTGGCCCAGCTGCAGGCCATGGTGGCCGAGCGGGAGGCCAGGGTGCGGCGGCTGGAGATGGAGATCGGGCAGCTCAGCGTGCAGGTGAGCAGGGCGCCGGCTCAGCCCGGCCCCCACTTCCTGCTCCCGGCGAGTCCGTGCACTGTCCGGAGACTTCTCGGGCCCTGGGCACGTCCTCCCACCTGCCTCTTCCAGTTGCAGCGCATCCTGCCTGCTTCCACCTGCCCCTCCATCCCCCGCCCCCCACTCATTCTGCACACGCCTGTCCTCTCTCAGGTACACACCTGCTCTGCACAAAACCTGTCCCTGGCTCCCCATCACCCTGTCCTCACCCAGTCCCCCAGGGCCCAGGCTCCTTCCAACCCATCCCCTCTTCCTCATGGCCCCCAGGTGGTGGCTGGGGCGTGGCCTTCACATACACAGTCCAGGGGCCAGGAAGCCACGCTTCCTCGTCCAGCTGGCGGGGCACCCCGTGACCAGCCCTTGCTGCCACCCCTCCTGCGCCTTCTCTTCCCTCTTCCTGTTCCTGCGCGCTCTGGCCGCAGCGATGCCATTCAGCGCCTCACTCGGCCCTGCTCCAGGCCTGTGCGCATGCCTGAAGCTCACGCCTTCCCTTTCCTCCCCCACACACTCTCAGCCTTCAGGTCTTACCTGGTATGAGCCCCTCTGGGGAGCCTCCAGGGCCCCCGTTCTCTGCGATGGGCCCCTCCCGGACACCCTCTGACTGCCCTGTGCGTCCCCAAGCCACACCTGTCACCCGGCACCATCATGGTCCAGTTTCCTCCCCTAGAGGAGACACAGACCATAGTGCCGTCATCGCGGGAGATGTTCAGTAAACGCATCTCAGGCCTGAGGGTGCGGCCGGGGCTGCTAGGAGTCAGGCCCGAGGGCTCTGTGGCGCGGCCTGCGGTGCCCATGGAGCCGGGGGCAGGGGCTTTGGTGGGCTCTGGGGAGGACTCCTTGACATCCACCAGGTTTCCCAGGGACGGCAGCCTCTCGGCCGGCGTGACCGGCGCAGCCAGAGGTGGGACTCAGAGCATCCCTGCCCTCCATTCCCAGGCGCCGTGGTCCAATGGGAGGCGCGGGAGCCCAGAGAGGCCTCAGCCCCCGGCTGGTGGTGGCAGGGGCGGGCGGTTTGTCCTGTAGCCGTTCCTCTCCAGAGGCAGGACAGACAGCCTGGGCCCCAGGATCGGCCGTGGACAAGCCCCGGGCTCTTAAGGGAGAGCCAGGGGCAGGGGGAAGGCTTGGGGGCAGTATGTGTGGCAGTGAGTGGTCCTCCCCCTGCCTCTTGCCCAGGCCCACTGGGGAGTGAAGTTTGAAGCGCACACAGGGCATTCCACATCCCCACCTCAAATGGGGGGCTGAGGGCTGACCCTTCCCTCAAAGGTCAGCAGCCGGCTGGGGGCAAGCACTGCCCAGCAGACACGTTTTCTCAGAAGGGGTGGTGCTGTCCACTCCGTGCTGACCTCCTGCTGGGGTCCTCCCTGCAGGCCTCACCGCTACCCAGAGGAGGGAGGGGCGGTGAAGGGATGGACCCCCAACTGCCTCTGGCTGCAGGTGTCTGGAAGTCCCCAGTGTCTCCAGCGGGCGGCGAGGGTGGCGTGGCCCAGAGCGACGGGCCCTCTTGGGATGTTGGCCTCAGATCGCCCGCCCGCAGGCCGAGTGTCCCTCTGGGAGCAGAATGTAGAACAGCTCTCGGGGCCCAGTCCGGCCTCGCCCCGCCCCGGGCAGCACCCCGCTGAAGAGAGGCATTATGCCACGTCATTATCATGCAAGGAGCGCGGCACCACACAGGCCTGGCGTCTCTCTCCCGAAGAGAAGCCTCTTTCATGTCCCCTGAAAGGCCCGGAATCCAGCCAAGGCCCCCTCCTGCCAGCCCGGGCCTCGGAGCCAAACCCTGAGCCTCGATCCCGTGTCTGTTCCCCGCAGTATCATCGGAATAAAGGCGTGAGCCAGGGCTCCAGCGGGTCCGAGGTCAACCCCGCCTCCACCGAGGCCTCCGAGGTCCCCGAGGACCCGGGCCTGCCCAAGTCCCCGGCCTCGGCGACGGGCGATCGCGGCCGGCTCAGATCCCCCCGGTAAGGGGACCCCCCCTCCAACCCCCCGGTAAGGGGACTATGGGCCCCCGAGGGGTGGGGAAGTGAATGGCAGGGATTCAGAGGCAAGGAGGCTTCTGCCGTCTCTGCTGGCAATTCCTCCTCCCAGCACCTGGGCCTCTCCTGCCCGCTGGCCCGCATCTGCTGGAAGGGCGCGGAGGCCCAGGCCCCATTCCTTCCGGAGCCTGCGCTTGCAGCTCCCTGCACAGTCCTCTCGGGACACACATGTTTCTAGGCCTCACAGCACAGATCCGGGCTCGATGGCTCGAGGCTCTGATGTCTCCCCGTTTTCCTCGTTTTGAGCAAGAGCTCGCCAATGAAGAGCAGCCAATCCCTGGCCTGAGCGCTGCCAGCCCCTGCTCCCGGCCTTGCCGGTGAGGCCCCGCAGGGCCAGCCTGCCTCCCGGCGGTGACCAGTCCCCTCTGCCTTCCCACAGCTCCGTGACCAGCCTCGGCCACACACTCGTGGAATCTGCTCTCACGTGGCCTTCCCCATCCAGTCCGCATAGGGCCTCACCCAGGTAAGAACCCAGCATGCCCATCCTTGACGGACGCAGCTGGGATCGCCATCCCATGAGAAGGAGGGGAAACCGAGGCCAGGCCAGGTCTGGGAATGCTCCCCAGGTTATATAAGGACGTGGAGCAAGTCTTGTCCCAGGTGAGAGAGGCTTGGAACCAGTCCTGGCCTCTGACTCGCAGTCCATGTCCCCGATCCTGCAGCGTCCACAGGAATCTTGCAGGGCCCAGCCCCTCCCCTGTCTTCTCTTGTCCGCTGAGACTCAGCCTCGGGGGGAGAATTTCCATCATCTGCCTTCCCTCTCAGGGGCACTGATAGCCCCTCCTTCCCTCCCACCCCCTCCTCCTCCTCGGTGATAGAATCCGGCCTTGTTCTCAGATGGGCTCTTTGTTCTTCCTGCCTGCTCACGGACAAAGAACGGCTTTGTCCTGCCTCTGAGCCCTGCCCACTGTCCCCTGGAACCAGGCCCCGGCTGCCAGCCCCTCCCCCGCCCCACCCGCCAGGCAGGTCAGCTCAGGTTCCCGGTCCGGTCCGAGCTGCTGAGAGGGTCTGGGTCCACCTTTGACTTGCTGGGGCCATTTGGTCCTCTCAGGGCTTCCGTCTCCCAGGAAGTGCCCGAGACACTTCTGGCCTGGCATCTGGCAGCACGGGGACCAGGGCCAAGGCCGGCCCGGCAGCTGCCCGCACCCCCCCACCCCACCCCCCGCTCGGCAGCCTGGAGTCACAGGGCATCTGAGGGGGGGAGGATGGGAAGAGGGGGCCACCTCGGAGCCAGGGGGCTCCCACCACAGTCTCCTCCTGCCACAGAGAAGGACAGGCTCTGTCTCCTCGGTGGCAGTCACAGGAGGAGGACCGAGGTCCCTTCCGGGCCTGTGTGGCTGCGACCTCGGCACGCCACCAGGATGCAGGGCCCCGGGGGCTCCTGGGCTGCCCAGCCTGCGGGTGCTCAGGCTGGTTTCTTCAAAAAAAATGCATGTGTTTCCCAAACCTGACCGCGTGTAGGCCCGGCCTTCCCGGAGCTTACAGTCCCTTCCCATCCGCGGCAGGATGGGTGTGCGTGGGACGGGAGTGACCCCGAGGAGGTTTCAATCAGGGGTGGCGTGGAGGCCATTGGGGTGCCTGGAGTAAGGCCGGGTGCTCCCCCACCTGAGAGATCAAGGAGGGAACTAGAGTAGGGCTTTCCAAACTGCGGTGCTCCCAGGATAACAATAATAATAGCTATAAATGATAATGAACAGAAGGCAAGCACTAAGCACAGGCTAGATGTGGGTTCTGAGTCCGCGCCGGTCTGGGCCAGAGACTGGGATCCCGCATTTCCAACCAGCTCGCAGGTGGTGCCCCGGCTGCCGACTCGGAGACCACACCCTGAGCAGAGCAGCAAGGACCCAGTCAGAGCACAGAGCCTGCGTCCCCAGAGCCCCCTCCACCAGCCCCACCCTGTGCAGAGGGACCGCCAGGGCCCAGAGAGGGAAGAACCTGCCCACGACCATGGAGCGCCAGCCGCTGGGCTGGCCTGTCTGTGTCCTGTGATGCTGGGCACAGCCAGGGTCACCAGGGTCTCACGGGGAAAGGTGAAGGCACGTGGCCTTTGTGGGGGGGGGGGGGGTGAGGCCGAGCTTACCTCCTGCCCTGACCCCAACCACTGGGGAGGGCTGGCCCAGTGGCGAGGAGGGAAGCGGTGATGGTCCAGATCAGGCTGGAGAAAACGGACCAGCTCACCAAGCCACCTGTCCCGGCTCTGGCAGAGTGGGCTGGGCTTGGGACCAAGTTGGGATGTGGGAGAGGGCTGGGGCAGGCTGGCATTGGGCAGGGAGGCCCGGCCCCAGGCCACACAGGTACCCAGACATCCAGGTCCCCCAAAACCAAGTGCTGTGGCTGCCAGACTTATTCCAGGCCCCTGCGGGGTTGGATGAACAGAGGTGCCCTGGTGGGGCCTGGTGTGAAGCCGGCTCCTCGAGGCCTGGGGACTTGAGCAGGACCGAGGATGGTGGTGGAGGAGCAGCCAGGGGCGGAAGACCCGGGGGCCAGCAGGGACTAGGGTGGCTGCCTCCTCTTTGGCCATCTCTGAGGACCTCTTAATGTCCATCAACTGTGCCACCATCAGAGTGTGTCTTCAGGTAACCCCTCCAATGACCTCATCCTGCCTTCGTCCTGGTCCCCAGGTTCTTGGACTCCCCGGAACACAAGGCCCAGGTGACAGAGCTCAGGGCTCTCTGGCAGGCCACCGAGGTGGAACGCAACCGGCTCACCGAGTTTGTCACGGTCCTGCAGAAACGGTAACACCGGGGCTCAGGGACTCCCTTCCACAGGCTTACCTGGGTCGGGGGTCGGGGGTGTGTGTGTGGGAGTGTGCGCAGCCTGGCCAGGCCTCGCCTGTGTGACTGGGTCCACGTGACTGGAGGGTTTGGCTCCCACAGTGTGGGTGCAGGGCATTCCCAGACACCACCGCTCCTGTCCCCACCCAGGGCCCACACCCTCGGGGCCCTGTGGTCACCCTGGTTTGCCGTCGTCCTATGAGCTCAGGGGGGTCTGAGGTGGGGGTCTCTGGGAGATGCTTCCTGGAGTAGTGAAATCAGTCAACCAACCACCAGTGGTTAAAATCTGTGGGTGAATGTGGCACTGTCTGGGCGCCATCGGAGGCTAGACGGGTGCCCGCAATTACAAAGGGGAAGAGAGCAGCTGGGAGCTCAGAGCTGGGACTTCTCTGGGGGAGACCAGGGGAGCGTGTGGGCCCGAGGCAGTGGACCAGGCGGCACGGTTTTCTCCAAGGGGCTGTTGACAGGTTTCCCTCCAGATAAATCAGTGCTCCTCACTCAAGTGACCCTTTGGCAAGCAATGCAGGTGGCCTGGCCAACACATGGCCTCCCCACGTGACCTCCGCCGGGAGAATATAAAAGACATCAGTGAGTTTCCACCCTAGCAGGCCGTATCACATGTCGGTGAGGGCGCTTTGGTGACAGGCAACAGAAACCGATTCTGGCCAAGCGAAGGCATGTGGAGGGTGCTGGCAGGCTCCAGGCACAGAGCAGGAGTGGAGCTCCAGAAGGCCCAGGAGTCTTGGGAGCAGGGACCTTGGGTGGTCTCCCCTGGGCCGCTGGAACCCAGGCCCAATGGCTTTCAGTTCCAGTGCCCATGGGTTCTGGAGGGGGAGGTCTTAGCTGGCCCAGGTCCCTCTCATGTCCCTCCCTGGACACGGGCCAGGCATCCTGACTGGAAACACCTCTAGGTACTCAGAGCCGGAGGAGGGGCAGCGTGTTAGAGAGAAAAGGAGAAGGTCATTACCAAAGGCGCGAGGGGTGCTGGGAAGTGGTCAATGGACGGCCACCACCTTAGCGGCGAGAGGTGATCAGCGTTCGTTGTGGACTTTTCCGGCAGTACACAGGGAGGACCTGATTTTCAGGCGTGCTCAGGTCTGTGAGAAAAGTGGCCGTCATTCCTTTTCTATCACGGAGATGTAATGGGAGAAATGCACCCACTCAGCCTTCCTCTCCCATTTCCTTTAAGTCGCACCCGAGTGTTGGGGGTTTTGTGAACCGAGGCAACTCGGTTCTCTGTTTCCACAGCAGAAACCACTCCATGCGTAACAGCTTGTGGCAGTTCTTGGGCCATGAAAGTGCCCCCCCCACCCCTCAGTGCGGTGCTGCTTTGGTTTCTGTGGCGCTCTTGGGGTTTCAGTGGTCTCTGTGTGGCCATGCATGCTAATTTATTGGCATGGGGCTTCCTGAACGCACAAGTGCTGGCCTTATTTTCCGGTTCCTCACGATCAGTGCTCTGTCCCCCACCGAGGCCCTGGTGGACTGTAAGCGTCCTTACCTCTCCCCTGACTTGTACCAGGAGAGCGTCTCAGTCTAGAGCTATGCAGAGCTCTCAGCTCGCTGCCTTGTCTGAGCCCGAGATCGGAAGTTTTACTGTGACAAAGATAGAACTGATTGCAAAGACTCCTTTTCCAATGCCCTCTCCTTCCCCCACCTCCAATCCATTTCCTATTTCTCACAGAAAAGATCTGTTAGGCCCTAGCCGGTGTGGCTTAGTGGATAGAGCATCGGCCTGCAGACTGAAGGGTCCTGGGTTTGATTCCTGGTCAAGGGAACATGTCTGGTGTGGGCTCGATTCTCTCTCATCATGGATGTTTCTCTCTCTCTCCCTCTCCTTTCCTCTCTCTGAAATCAATAAAAAATATATTAAAAAAAAAAGAAAAAAGAAAATATCTGTTAGAACTTCCAAAATGTTTTTTGTACATCTAAAATATTTTTGTAAATATATTGTATATATGTGTATCTGTAGATGCACACACACATATATAATTAATTAAAAGATGGACTCACACTAGGCACATCTTTACACGTTTGTGGGAGTATATTCGTGTTATAAACTCCTAATAGTAGGATCTCTGAATCAAAGAATATGTACATTTAAAATGGTCACAAATAATGGCAAGTTATGTGTATGGTATTATGTATATAATGTGTAATATTGATCTTCATATCATTTGTATTAAATTCATTCCTGGATAGGGGGACCTCCTCATCTGAGTATTCTTTTTTTTTTTTTTAATAACATTTTCACTTTTTTTTTCTTTTTTTACAGAGAGGAAGGGAGAGGAACAGAGAGCTAGAAACAGCTATGAGAGAGAAACATCGATCAGCTGCCTCCTGCGCACCCCGCAATGGGATGTGCCCACAACCAAGGTACACACCCTTGACTGGAATCGAACCTGGGACCTTTCAGTCTGCAGACCAACGCTCTATCCACTGAGCCAAACCAGTCTTGGCCTGAGTATTCTTTAATCTCTATCCCAACAGGTACAGTCCTCGTGAAAGCAAAAATTTTAACATCAAAACATTTATTCCCAAATGACTTGATAGTCATCACTTCCCATTGTCATTCGGTCCATTTGGTCAGAAAATCAAGTACAAAGTGAAAAGGGCGGGTCTTTAAAAATTCCTGAAGTTTCACGAGGTCGGTGCACGTGGTGTTGGGGAGCTGCTGGGACCGAAGCCATGGACAAATTATGTGTATGGTATTATGTATATAAGGTGTAATATTGATCTTCATAGAGATCTAACCCCCTCAGCTCAGCTCCTGACCAAAGAAGAAGCCATTAGCCACGTGTGGTTTGACCACTTCCGTGTGGCCAGTGTGACGGAGGAGCTGAGTCTTTAATTCTGTCTAATGTTCATCAGTGTTCATTGAGCTACACAGGAGCATTATGCTGGCAGCCACGGAGCTGACCAGCCCAGCTCTCTCATATTCCATCCGATTCCCGGGTATGAATATGTTAGTCACCATTTATCCTCTTTCCCCTGTTCGTGGACCTTTAGGTTGTTTGAGGTTTTTTTTTTTTTTGCTTTTGCAAATAAAGTTTCAAGAAACATGCTGGGACACGTTGTGTTAAGAGGCTGTAGACTGCGTTTGTGTGCTGTTTGGTGTTAGTAGTTTGTACTTTTCAAAATTGTCACCTTCCGTTCCTTCTTGAATGGTCACAAGGGTGCAAAGACCAGTTCCTCCAACCCTGAGAATTTCCCGGCAGCCACTCTGATCTGCATGTTGTCTGTAACCTTTGCCTGCCTCAATCTCAGGGCATCCCGGCCTTCCAGGTGGGCCTTGAGTGCCACCAACGTCTCCAGTGCCACCACACCTGGCCACAGGAAGGACCTACCCCCACCCCAGTGAGGTTATTTCATGAGAAATAACCAAAGAGCAAGGCCTTCAGGCCTACAAATTCGTGGCCAACACATAGAAGATAACAATAATAATAGCCATAAATGATAATAAACAGAAGGCAATCACTAAACCCAAGAGAAGCAACAATTCAGAAAGGAAATGTAACCATGACATTTCTAATGCAACCCCCCCCCACCTGGGGTGGACAGGATTGGGTCCCCCTCCGGGGCCAAAGGGACTTTGCAAATGTCATTATTGCTATGGACCCCAACATAGGAACATTATCCTGGATTACCAGGTGGGCCCGGTATAATCGCTTGAGCCCTTAAAAGCAGAGAGATTGCTCCAGCTGGGTCTGCCGGAACCCCAGAGATTCAGAGCGTGATGAGAGCATCCCGAAAGCTTAGAAGGGGGAGGGGCCACGTGACCTCGCAAAGATAATGACCCCGCCAGCAGCCAGCAGGAGCTGGGAGCTCAGTCCATCCATTGGAACTGACTTCTTCCAACAACCTGAGTGAACCAGGAAGCGGATGCTCCCCCAGAACCTCCAGGGACCAGCCCAGGTCCACCAGCACCTTGGTTCTGGCTCGTGGAACCTGGAGCAGAGACACCCACAGAACCAGCTGAACCCCCTGGCTAATAACAGAGCTGTGAGATAATAAACGCGTGTCGTTTGAAGCGGATACGTTTGCGACCATTTGTTACAGCAGCAACAGGAAACCCATACGCCACCTAATCCTAATTCAGCCAAGACATGGGAGGCTGGGTCCTAAGAGGAGGGTATTGAAGCAAAACTAGATTCTCATGTTGCACAGCAGGAAGTCAAACAATGATATTTAAACCTTAGAAGGAGAGGCATTGCCCTGGCTGGGTAACTCAGTTGGTGAGAGGGTCGCCCTGATACGCCACCGAGGTTGTGGTTCAATCCCCGGTCAGGGCTCATAAGAAGAAGCAACCAGTGAATGCATAAACAAGTGAAACAACAAGCCTCCCTCTCTCTCTAAAGAAATAAAACACAGCCCTAACCGATTTGGCTATGGATAGAGCGTCGGCCTGCGGACTGAAGGGTCTCAGGTTCGATTCCGGTCAAGGGCATGTACCCGGGTTGCGGGCACATCCCCAGTGGGAAGTGTGCAGGAGGCAGCTGATTGATGTTTCTTCTCATTGATGTTTCTAACTCTCTATCCCTCTCCCTTCCTCTCTATAAGAAATCAATAAAATATATTAAAAAATAAGAAATAAAATATAAAACTCAGCCACATAAACATCTATGGAAACAAGGCAGTAAGAGGTCAAAGCAACAGATGTGTTCGGGGTGGTTGCTTCTGGCGTTGGGAGTGAGGAGGTGCGATAGGGGTCTTAAACGCACGTCCCTGTGTTCTGCATCACAAGTCCCACCCCCGCCGCGCACCCAGGTAAGAGGCGCCCACCCCTCTGGGAGGCAGGGAGTGCGGCAGCCCCTCGTCTCGCCCCCAGGGTGGAGGAGCGGGACGGCCGGCTTCTGGAGGCCCAGCGGAGGCTGCAGGAGGAGCGGCAGCGCGGCGTGGTGCTGGAGCAGCACCTGGGGAGGATGCACCTAGAGCCGGCGAGGACGGCCTCTCAGAGATCAGCCTCCAGGAGCAAAGCAGGTAGGGCGGGCCCAGGGCCCCAGGGGCCCAGGGGCCCCGGGGGGCGGGCGGGGGAGGGCGGCTAATGGAGGAGCCAGCCAGCGGCCAGGAGAGGAGGAGGTGGGAGGCAGAGGCTCCAGCAGGGTGGGCTCTGCCTGTCCTCCCTCCCCCTCCTCCTCCCCCCAGCCTCCCAGGCAGACCCAGGAGCCCCAGAGTGCCTTCGCCCTAGGTCAGTGGTTCTCAACCTTCCTAATGCTGGGACCCTTTAATACAGTTCCTCATGTTGTGGTGACCCCCAAACCATAAAATTATTTTCTTTGCTACTTCATCACTGTAATTTTGCTACTGTTGTGAATCGTAATGTAAATCTCTGTGTTTTCTGATGGTCTTAGGTGACCCCTATGATGGGGTCAATGGACCCCCAAAGGGGTCGCGACCCACAGGTTGAGAACCGCTGCCCTAGGTAGCCCTGGCCCAGCTCACCTGTGAGCCTTAGCGGAAGGTGGCAGTGCCCTGGCTGGATGCCCGCAGCCACCACCACCCCAGCCCTCAGCCCTCTGACCTGAGCTGACATCGGCCTTCTGCTCCCACCAGTGGTCAGCTCAGCGAAGGGCCTCTCCTAGGCCAGAGGCTCCTGCCCCACCATCCCCACGCTCAGCTCCCCTCACATGGCCTAAGGTGGCGGCTTCCGCTTCCGGCCAGGAGCACAGAGGGGAGGGGGGAAGGGGACAGCCTGCTGCTCCCCGTGGAGGGAGCGGACCTGAGGTCGGGGTGCTACTTCTGCTCCCGTGGCCTTGGCCAGGTCCCCTCCCAGGCCCTCACCCCGCTGTGGAGGGTGTTTGCTGTCCTAATCCCAAAGGTCCATGGCTCTGGCTTCTCCAGGGACAGCCTCCAGCCACCAGCGTTAGCGTCTCCTGGGGCTGGGATGAGCGGGGGGTGCAGGAGGCCAGAGCCAGAAGCCTTGCTGGGGTGACTGACTCCCGAGGGGGAGGGAGAGTCCAGTATGGATGGCTGGGCCTGCCTCCCTCGGACATCCCATCCCAACCCCTCGAGGCTCTGTCCCCACTGCCCTGCCTCTCAGCACTCCAGTACCTCCCCCTCCGGCCCCCAGCCCCGGACACTGACCTTTGGTGCCAGCGCAGACGGGATCGGGACGGGACATAGAGGGGAGTGTGCCCTTCCCCCTGCTCTCGCCAGCCGGGCCCAGGACTCGGGCCTTCAGGTGCTGCTGAGGACCAGGCTGGGGAAGGTCTTGCTGACGCCCCGGGACCTCCAGGAACAGGCCCCCAAGGATGTGGTGTCTGCGGGCCTGGGGCCCGGGCAGAGCAGCCCCCCGTCAGTAAAGGGAGGAGCCCTGATTCTGGGGTTTGGCCCCTCATGCCAGTTCCAGCCCAGTGAAGAAGGACGCAGGTGCTGTGGCTTGAGGCTGAGCCAGGGGGACAGGTGGTGGGAGGGAGCAGCTGCCGGCAGAGATGGTAGGGGTTGGAGGGGACCAGGCACACAGGTACTCTGAAAGGGCACCCCTCAGGAGCTCAGCTGGAGGCCTGGAGGACCCACCAGGAGGCCGTGAAGCTGGAGCCAGTGAGGGGAGGGGCTGTGAGGTGACGTCAGAGAAGCAAGCCACGGGTGCGGAGGAGGTGGTCTGACCCACACGGCTGAATTCACTCAGGCTTCCCGAAGTTCTGGAGGCGAGAACTATTGTCCTCGTTTTGCAGAGGGGCGGGGGAAGCAGCTCAGAGAGGCTGATGGTTTACCTGAGGCCACACAGCAGGGGGTGAAAGCCAGGTCCGCTGATGCCAGGTGATTGCCCCTGAGCCCATCACCCTGAGGACCAGCCAGCCTGAGGGCCTGGTCAGCGCGGAGGTTTTCTGATGCTGTGGACGGTGCCCAAGTTCCCCACCAGCTAGCTGGGCCTTGATTTTTTTTTTTTTCTGAGCCCAGTCATGGTCCCTGATCCCAGCCACCCTGGATCCTCTGTGCGGATAGATGGAGCTGCTGGCCAGGATGGGCACTAGAGGACCCAGGAGTATGAGGGCATCAGATGAAGGGACCGCCCAGACTCAGGCTCAGCTGGAGGCCAGGCCTCGGGCCCCATGGCCTTCCAGAGACTTGTAAAGGACAAAGATGGACAGAGGAACTAGAGGAACCTCCTTGGTACGAAGCTGGGGCTCTGGCAGAGGCCAAAGCCAGTGTCCGGGGGAATGCAGCTTCCGGAGGGAGGCAGGCCTGGCCGGCACCTTGCAGGAATGCTAGTGTTTCAACAAGTGGAAAGGCAGGAAGTGGGCCGTCAGGGGCGGAGAAAGAGGGTGCTAACACAGGGCCAGGGTCACAGAAAGCGGATGCTGCTGCCCCACAGGTCTGGCCACCTCCAGCACCCGGCACCACCCAAACGGGAGGGAGAAGAAGGACCCGGCTTTCACTCAGCTCTCCAGCATGCCCGTGGAGTCCCAGATGGAGGAGATGAGCACCAGGTGCCCCTGTCCGTCTTCCGGGGGGTGGCACGGCCTGGGTGGAGCTGCTGGGATGGGCAGAAGGATCACGACCCTCCCCTTGGACTTCTGCTTGTCCAGAAGGCTGGCCCTGCGAGAGCCATGGCTGTAGGCCTGTGATTCAGCCACTGGCCATCAGGAGGTGGAGGGACCCCGATAACCCCCAAGTCCCAAGAGAAGTTGTGTTAAGCAGGGGTGGCCAAACCCACTTTTCTCACTCAGTTAAGCCTTTCAGGTCAAATGCAGTGATGGGAAGGGAAGGAGGAGGCACCTTTACAAATGAGTACCATCCTTGAGGCAGCCAACCTTTTGGGGAGTTACGTGGTGCCCGGCCTGGGGCTGGGGAAGGGTTCAGAGAGGAATCCCACGTGGGGCTCCCCCAGGGGTCTGTGGGAGGATGGGACGGGACAGAGGGAGCCTGGGTCCTCTGTGCACCAGCGCGGGCCTCACGGAGCCCTCTCTCCCTGGGGTCCAGGCTGGCCATCCAGGCCGAGGAGAACGAGATGCTGAAAGCTGCCCTGGACAATGCCCTGCGGGGGAAGGAGGAGGACTTCCGAATGTACCACGAGACCCTGGGCCAGGTGAAGGGGGTCTTCCTGAAGGCCTTGCGGCAGCAGAAGGAGGACAAGCGCTAGGATGGCGGCCAGTGTCGCTCTGGCCGGGATGGGGCCGCCAGCTCAGCCCTGCTCCTGGGAGAGGCTCCCCGAGGCCACAGGCCAGGAGGGCAAGGGAGAAGCCCCAGTGGAGCCCTGGGCAGAGCAGAGCCCCGGCAGGCGTGGCTGCCACAGGGAGAGGCCAGCGGCCTGCTCGGCTCGGCGACGACACTCTGGGACAAGCTGGCTGGGGACAGATGCCGTCTCGTAGATGGGTGCTCACCGCCCTTGTCCTGGGGCCCAGCAAGAGCCCGGCGTGCCCACGTGACTTTGTATGCACAGGAGAGCCCTCGAGCTCCAAGCTGGAAGCATCCCCCAGGCCACCTGCCCCCTACTGCACCCCACCCCTCACCAGGACACCCCTAGACCCCCGTCGCACATGATTGCCTCTGTGGCCTCCCACCTTCTGCAGGGGTGGGAGCACGATGCTCTCCGCCACCTCGTCGGCCCACTCCTCAGGGCGCTGCCGTAGATGCAGACCCTCGGACTTGTAATAATAACGATTTTGTTCATAACTGAGGCAGCTCCCAGTGCGTGAGCATCTACCGTGGACACCTGAGCCCCTCGAGTCCTCTGTAACCCAGGCTTGTCACCCTGTGTTACCGGTGGGGAAACTGAGGCTCACAGGAGGAAGCTGAGCTGATATTGCACCCTGGATGCCTGCCTCCGAAAGCAGGGGCCTCTGTGCAGCGGCCCAGCAGCCCGCCCTGCTGCTGGGCAGGTCCACCCCAGCCAGCGGCTCCAAGAGGCGCCCCGATCTGCTGCCAGGGGCTGCCGGTGGCGGAGGGCAGTGGCGCGGCCTGGCTGGAGTGTGGGCAGGGGTCCAGGTGAAGGCACAGTGCCCCTTTCCACCACAGCAGGGGGGCTGCTGCAGGAGAGACCCCAGGCCTGTCCTGGGCAGCCTGGCCACTCCTGGGCCTACGCAGGCCCCCACACAGATGCATTCCCAGACGGGAGCCCCCATTGCAGGTGTACACACACACACACACACACACCCAGACACGCATACCTACACAGGGCTGGCTGCACATGCAGGCCCCTCCACGTAGGCCTGTTGCACATGGGAGTGTCTGTGTGTGTAAACGCTACCACACACCAAGACCAGTTCCTGTGTCACATGTGCAGTGGCTCACGAACTCAGGAGCACAAACTATGAGTTCCCATCTCTTTCCCCGACCCCTCCAGGGGAAGCCACGTGGGGCTCTTGGGACCCCGTTTGCTCAGGGCCTTCCTTAGGGACACGGCTGTGGAGGGACTCCGCGCTGAGCCCTCAGTCAGGGAGCTGATCCCGCCTGCAGGGACACGGGCCAGAGGTCCCCAGCAAGGGCTGGTGAAGGCCGTCGGGAGGAAGGGCAATTCTGCTGGCCGGACAGAGCGCGAGAGGGCCTGCGCCGGGAGGGGGCCGTGTGACAGGAGGAGCGGACCACACGCAGAGTCGGAGCATCAGGCTGAGTAGTTGGGACCTTCAGCTCCAGGCGAAGGGGAGCCCAGAGGGTGATCTGAGCATGTGGGGTGCAGGCTCTGGCCCTCAGCAGAGTCCCTGGGAGGGAGAAGCAGGCATTGGGCAGCCATCCGCAGGGATGGACGGGTCAGGAGGGGTCAACTCAGGGAGTGTAGCATGACGTGGCTCATGCACCGACCGTGTGAGGGTGGTTTCGCTACCCTTCCTGGCTCGGCTGCATCTGAGAGAGGAAGGGGCGTCCGGCCACAGAGTCTGAACAGGTGGCGGTGGGGGGGGGAGGTCTCTTTCCTCACTCACCAACTGCGTGTCCTTGGGCAGGTTACTTAACCGCCCTGAGCCTGCATATCCTTGTCCATAAAATAGGGACAATAATACGAACCCCCTCCCCCTCCACTCAGGGCTGCCGTAGGTGTCAAAGAGTAACTCAGAGACATTTCACTGGTGATTAGCTTGCTGTTTACTCCTGCACAAGGGACATGTACCAGGGGTTGATTTGGGACCACAGAGATAAAAACCAATGTACATCAAAGAGAAGTGGGGGGAGTAAATCTAGACTTACCATCAGGCAGAGTAAATCTAGTTTGCACATTTTGGGGTAAACTGATTGGCTGGCACCTTGCAGAGCTCAGCCCGGGCATTCAGTCCTTGCCTGGGCCAGAGGTGGGTATAAAGACAACTGGGTTCACGGACAGGTTCCACGGGCAACCACGAGAGCTTAACTGGGGAGCTGTGGGCCAGGGTCCCAGTAATGTCTGCTGGCACCTCCCATCAGCACCCAGCTTGGTAAATTCAGGTCCCCTCCATTCCCATCAGACTCTCTCTTCAGGAGTCACCCAGTTTCAAAGTGTCCAGTGCTAGGAGGAGCGGCCGGCGCACAATAAGCGCTAATAAACGTGTGCCTTAGTGCTGCCCCTCTCAGTTCAACCAATCAAACAGCTCTGCCCCGGGCCCGGGGTCCAGGGGAGGCAGGTTCGGCCCCTGAGCTCTCAGAAGCCCCAGGCCACCGTCCACTGAGCCGGCCATCAGGGAGTGGCCACAGCAGGCCCCTCGGCCATCAGCCTGGCTCCTGCTCTCAGGGAGCTCCTGGCACAGACCGAGGGAAATGGAGGGCAGGGGAGAGGGTGGGAGTTCAGACTGAAGGTGGCACCGCAGAGCCTCCTCCTCCCCTGCTGAGGCTCCCGGGCTCCTGGCCCAGCTCTGGGTGCAGAGGGGTGCAGAGGGGTGTGGAGGGGAGGTCCAGACCTCCGAGGTGTGAGTGGGGGAGCGGGGAGGGGAGAAGTTGTTAAAGGGGCCAAGGACTGGGGTGCTGAGGGATCTACCCCAAGTGGGGGATGGTCCAGGTTAAGGCCCAGGCCCCTCCCGGGCAGCGCCCCCCGTCCCTGGGCCCTGGGGGGGGCTGTTCCCAGCCCAAAGGCAGGCGGCAGCAGGGGGGCTGGACTGGCCTTTCCCAGGTGAGAACACCCTGTCCAGAGCCACGAGGTGGGAGGGGGAGGGGCAGGGACGATCACAGAGGCCTCACGTGAGGCTTCTCCCTGGCTGCACCCCAGTCAGGTGCCGCCGACCTGGGCGCTCAGGTTCCCACCCTGACAGGTGAGACCTGGCCGAGCCGTGGGTGTGGCTTGGCCGCTGTCCCCGTGTGGCCTCTGCGGCACCACAGCTGAGCGAGACAAGACTGCGTGCGGCTTAGGCTGAGTCAAGCCCCAGACACCTCCCATGGGCCGGGGCCCTCCTCTGGCCCCCCACCCGTGACCAGAACCAGCCTCTCCGCCTCCCCCTCTCAGCCAGCCCTCCGCCACCCCACAGGGAAGTCCCTGCCTGCCTTTCCCCTCTCCACACAATGCAAAACACACACACACACACACACACACACACACAACCAACACAAAACATACACAACCAACACACACACCACCCACACAACCAACACAAAACATACACACACACCACCCACACACAACCAACACAAAACACACACAACCACCCACACAACCAACACAAAACACACACACACAACCAACACAAAACACACACAACCACCCACACAACCAACACAAAACACACACCCACACAACCAACACAAAACACACACACAACACCCACACAACCAATACAAAACACATATACAACCACCCACACACCCAACACAAAACACCCACACAACCAGCACAAAACAATTTTACACACACACAGCTTTCCCCACATTTTTACTTTGAACAACAAAAACCCCGCAGAGATGAAAGGGAACCCTGCCTACCACATTTTTCCCCTTGTGACCCCAGGTCCTTGTGCTGCTCTTCCTCTCATTGGGTTCCTGCCCCTTGTTTTGTGGACTGGCCTCCCCAGCCACTCTCACCTCCCGCCACCCCCACACAGTGTAGCTGGGCCCTCCAGCCCCAGGTCCAAGGGCCTCCCGGCCCTCCATGCCGAGCTCCCTGGAGACCCCGCTGGGAAGGGGTCCCCGGGTGAACCTCGGCTGTGTGTGAGTCCTGTCTCCCTGGGCCTCTGCAGTGAGAGGGTTTCAGCTTCTCTTTTTGGCCGTGGAGTGAGTTGCCAAGCCCCCCGGGAACGCACCATGGTCAGAGCCGGAAGTCCCCCCATTTTCAGGTGAGGATCTGGGGCTCGGAGAAGGGGTCGCACCAGCGAGGTGCAGCTCAGGTTCGAGTGGATTGGCTGGACCTGTGCTCTTCCCTGTGGAGCGAACCACCTTGTCCGCTTCCCTGACCCATCGTCTTCCAGCCCCGGTGGCCTCCGCCAGCCGCTCGGGTGGGAGCTGGGTTCTGGCCCCTGCAGGGCTGTCAACTCAAGAAGCTTCCAGGACTGCCTCAACCACGTCAGTTTCCTTTCCCATCAAGGGGGGCGAAGGGTAACCCCTTCCCTCCAGGTGCTGGTGAAATTAAAAGAGTCTATCCATGCCCAGCCTTAGAATCAGACCTGGCTACTGGGATGAACTTACTCCTAACAACCACGGACTCTCTCAGGACTCTGCTCAGGTGGCCCCCACCCCAGGCCAGGAATCCCTCCCTAACTTCCCGGGAACCCCTCTGGCACCCAGGATGCCGACGGCAGCCCTCAGCCAGCCCCCACACTGTGCCCTGATTGCTCCTCACACTGCTCAGGTCAGGGACCAGGGATGCAGGTCTAGCCACGGTGGGGAGTCTGTGCTGGGGTCTCCCAGCTCTGGCCTCGGGGCCAGCATGTCTGCATGCTTGGGAGGAAGCTCACTGCCTGAGAGCACCGTTGGAGGGTATGGGTCTCTGTCTCCTTCCCTGGCCTTGCTCAGGCCCTGAAAGTGCCCCTGCTGGGGCAGGGAGCAGCCCCTTCTTCCCAGTTGCACCTGAGCCTGTGGCCAGAGTTGGGATCGGCAGTGGCACCAGGGCCTGTCTGGGATTATAGTCACACAGCAACTTCTGGCCCCCACCCCCCCCCACACACACACATGCAGGAAGAGTCCCCCATAGACTCTGAGGCCCCTCTTTTAAAGGGGGACTGTCAGAGGTTCCTGTCCTCTCTCGGTGGCACCATCAGATAGGCTGGGCTGAGGACGTGGCTGTGCCTTCTCAGAGTGAGGCCCTGCCCCCTCCTCACCTCTGCCAGAGGGGCCCCAGGTGGTTAGGGACTTTGCTGGCTGCCTCCACCTTGCCATGGAGAGGATGCCAGTCACTCCATGTGCCCACTCAAGCTGGCTGAGTGACCCTGCTAGCACTCCTCCACCTGGGCAGCACCTTATGGGACAAGGCTGGAGCACAGAGGGTCCCACAGCCACATGTCTTGTGTCAGTTCCAATCCCTCTGGTCAAGTCCGTCCTCCCCCCGGCCTGACGCCCGGCCAGCTGGGACTCTCGTGATGGAATGGCCTAGGGCAGGGCTAGGTGGTCTGCCCTGAGTCAGTCAGCTCATGGGAGTTCACTTGTAAAGGTGCAGGCTGGAGTTCTTGGAGCTGATCATGCAAGTGTGCATGCATGTGTGTGCATATGTGTGTGTGTGTGTGTGTGTGTGTGTGTGTGTGGTGGCTGCAGGGATCACAGGCCTGGAGAGACCAGCAAGGGTCACCTGGAAGGCTTCCTGGAAGAGGGGAGTTCTGGCTAGCAGTGACAGGAGGCACAGACTCTCTGCGCCAAAGAGGCAGGTTAAAGTGAGGCCCAGGTGTCCCTTCCTGAGACACTGGCCACCCCTTCCACCCCACCCCCACCCCCACCCCCAGCCCCACCCCCACCCTCATCCCCATTGAGATCCTCCCTGCTGCTCCCTGTGGCCAGCAGCTCTGCAGCACTCGGCTCGGCTCCACTCGGCTCAGCTCCGCTCCAGGCAGGCCACCTCCTCCCTGCCCTCCTCCTCCCCCTGCTCCTGTCACCACTCACCGCTCATAGCCTCGAGGGGGTGGGGACCCCAGGCCTGGACAGACCCCCACCGTGGCCCCAGAGCCCAGCTGGTCGGACGGACCAACGCTTGGACGCAGGACCCCGGAGCTCTGAGGTGGGCAGTGTGCCAGGGTCCCCCACAGCCGCCTCAAGGTCAGTGCCAGCCGGGGATGCAGCCACTCGGGGATCCTTGGGACCTTCAGAACCCGCCCTGGGCTCCTCATCTTAGACCTCAGGTCCCCAAGTGGGCTCTTGCACCAGGTGTACCCAAAGCCGGCAGGACCAGGGGATGGGGGGTGAGGTAGGGGGGCGACTCCTGTGTCCACAAAGTGGCCCAGGTCTGGGGGTCTGTTGGGAGAGGTCCCGGGCCGGGGGCCAGCCCTGGCCCCGCTCAGAGGCCGCGCTAGGGACACCCGCCCCGGCCATGGGGAGCTAAAATTGGAAAGTGGCGAGTGGGAGGCAGCTGACAAAGCTATTTCGCGGGCTCTTCACCGGGCTGCTCCGGTTTCAAGCTCCTGCTCCATTAACCTGATCCTCGGGGCCTCCCTACCCCCCGCCGCCGCCGCCGCCGGCCGATGAGGAGGCGGCTCTGCCCTCGGGCCGGCTGCGCGGAAGTCAGGCGCAGCAGCCCCCCGGCTTGGGAAGGGGCAGCGAGGGTCCTTTGACCTGTGACCCCAGAGGGGCTCATTGAGAACCCCGGATCCTATCCATTTTGCTGTATGACCTTGACAGGTCCCTGTGCCTCTCTGTTCCACGGTCCCTCCATCTGTGTAATAGGGGGAATGCTGACACGGAGGGTCTAGGGGGGCTGTTAGCAGACTTGTTGAGGGAGGGGACCTGGGCTGGGAGACCGAGCCATGCCTGCTACCTTTTGGCATGGCCCAGCCTGAGAGGGTGCCGATACATGTCCACCCCCCCCCCCACTTTAATCTGGGCCCTGAGTCTGTTACCCATGAGGCCCTGGGGAAGGTCCTGGCCAGGCTGGAGCCAGATAGGGGAGGAATGGGTGCTAGCTGAGGTCCCAGAGATGGCCCAGCAGAGACACACCAGGCCCTGATGGAAGGGAGTGGCTAGGCTCGCCCTGAGCCTGATACGGTCAGCACCTTGGACAGCGGCCAGTGCCCTCCCTGGTGCCCGGCTGGCCCCACTCCCGCTACCCCAGGGCAGCTCTTCAAATAGCACAGCCTTCAGCCAGCAGCCAGGGCCTGAATACACAGAGCACGGAGAGACACGGCAGGGACCAGGGACACAGGCAGGGACCAGGGACAGGGCAGGCTGGGCTCAAGGGGTGACTGAGGGCGTTGGGGGGGGGGTGTCAGCGAGAAGCTGGAGGCTGGGTGCTGGGGCTGGACCTAGGGAGGCCAGGGAAAGGACAGGCGGCTCAGGAGGGTGTGGGAAGTTGGAGAAGGAAACAGGGAGAGGTGAGGCTTGGTCAGGACGGCGGGAGGCTTCCCGAAGGGGGTGGGGACCCTGAGGGCCAGAACCAGATTGAGGTGATGCAGACGGGGCTGCTCCACAGGAAGGGCACCTGAGGCCCGGGCAGGAGCGGTGTGAGCAGAGGGTGGGGACCAGCCCCCCGCAAGGTATGGGAGTGAATGAAGGCGAGGAAGGCAGGCGGAGGGTGGGGAGTATGCTTTCAAGAGTTTCAATGGGAAAGACAGGAGCTTAGAATGGGGGTGAGGGGCCTGGGAGAAGTTGGGGATGTGGGGGGGGGCAGGAAGAAAGGGGATGAGGCCCCCAGGAGGCAAGAGGGGCAGTCTCAAGAGTGGGGTGCTCACCACCTCAGTGGGGGAGCATAAGGTGGGCTAGGCAGGACGGGGGGTCAGCAGTGCCCTCGCCCACTCTGTCTCCCCAGCCACCTCCAGGCTATGAGCATCAAGACACCACTGCCGGCGGCGGAGCTGGGCCTGTACTCCCTGGTGCTCAGTGGGGCCCTGGCCTATGCCGGCCGAGGCCTCCTTGAGGCTTCACAAGGTAACCGCTGGGCCCCTGGGCAGGGGGTGGGACCCTTCTCTCTCTGGGGACCTCGGAGCTCCAAGCAGCAGGGCCAGAAACTCAGAGGCTCCAGTAGTGTATGGGCACTGGGACCGGGCTGAGCCAGGAACAGTGACAGGGAGACACAGACACAGGGGCACGGACAGAGACCTGGACACAGAGCCACAGAGAGAGAGAGACACTCAGACACTTAGGGAGACCTGGGCCCAGGCATCCAGGGAGATCCCGAGAGAAGCAAGCAGAGGGAGACGCAGGCTTTCTCAGGTGGGGGCCAGCCTCGTGCAGGGCAGGCCTGGGAGGGGTGGGGGGCGGGGGCGGGGCGGTCGTCCCTCTGAGGCCACACTCTGTTCTCAGATGGGGCCCAAAGGAAGGCCTTCCGGGAGTCTGTGCGACCCGGCTGGGAGTACATTGGTCGGAAGATGGTAGGTCCTTCACACCCCAGGTCCCTGACTGGGGTCCCCGACTGGCCCCTGGCACATCCCTCTGACCCCAAAACCTGTCCTGATGCTCCCCTTTTCCCGATGTTCAGGGGGCTCACAACGGGGAGGGTCTCTCGTTGGAGCTCCAGCACCTTCCCTTTCTCCACTGGCCCCCCCCCCTCCCCGGACCCCGCTGGTTCAGGAAGTAAATGGAGACCGTGCCTAGCAGGGGCCTCCAGCAGCATCCTTCCCGGGAGCAAGGCAATAACGGTTTCGTGTCGGGCCACAGGCCGGGGAGAGGGGGAGCGCTGAGGGGCAGAGCAGCCCACACGATGCCCCTCTCGCCTCTCTGTCTCCCTGCCTGGTGCTTCCCTCAGAGGGGAAGGCAGGGCTTCCAGCCGTGGCTCTGCTCCCATGCGTACGAAGAACCGGGGGGCTGGGACGTGCTGGGACTCTGAGCAGCTGGAGTGCCAGCCCCTCCTGCCCCCGCCCCACCTTAACCTGCCCGGGGCCCACCCAGGACGTGGCTGACTTCGAGTGGGTGATGTGGTTCAGCTCCTTCCGCAATGTCATCCTCTTTACCCTCTCTGGACACGTGCTGTTCGCGAAACTCTGCACCATGGTGGCTCCGCAGGTGAGCGGGAACCGGGCCGCCCCCAGCCTCCCCCCACCAGCTCCTCCTCAGCTCCAGGGAGTGTGAGGGATCCCTGCCGGGGTCCCACCTCCCTGTGTACAGACAGGTACACGATGCCTTCCCCCCCGCCCACAGCTCCGCGCCTGGATGTATGCTGTGTACGGGGCCCTGGCCGTGGTGGGCACCATGGGCCCTTGGTACCTGTTACTGCTGCTGGGCCACTGCGTCGGCCACTATGTGGCCTCGCTCCTGGGCCAGCCCTGGCTCTGCCTGGGCCTCGGCATGGCCAGCCTTGCCTCCTTCAAGCTGGACCCCCTCATCTCCTGGCAGGTGTGCGACCGGGAGGGGCAGGGGTAGGGGGTGCAGGGATAGGACCTCAAACCTTTGGCCCCCCATGCAAAGCCCTTCCCTCCCAACCTCCCCATGCCAGCCTTCCCTTCGCTTTCCCAGCTGCCCCCCGGCCTTTTACCACGGAGGATGCCTTGCCTACCAGGTGGTCCCCTCCACCAAAGCAGGGACGTGACAAGCTCATCCTCTGCTCCACCCCAGCACTTACCAGGAATTGGCCCCGAATGCCCAACGGGGGCTGGGTCCGGAGAGAGGAAGGGACAGGACCGGGCTGGGCCCCTGGGGGAAGCTGGGTGGGCTCCCCAGAGACCAGGGGCATCTGGTGAGCTGGCGGCCTGCTCTCTCCCCTCCAGAACGGGTTTGTAACGGGCACTTTTGATCTCCAAGAGGTGCTGTTCCAGGGGGGCAGCGGGTTCACGGCGCTGCGGTGCACCAGCTTCGCGCTGGAGAGCTGTGCCCACCCCGACCGCCACTACTCTCTGGCCGACCTGCTCAAGTACAACTTCTACCTGCCGTTCTTCTTCTTTGGGCCCATCATGACCTTTGATCGCTTCCACGCCCAGGTGAGGGGCACCCTGTGGCTCTCAGAGCGGGGCTGACCGTCCCCAGGTAGGCCGGGGCTCCCATCTCCGATAGGACACCCCCCGGGTGGGCTGTGCCCCCTCCTCGGGCGTGACGGCCTTTCTCAGACCCCAGGATTGGGCCACATCCCTCCTACATCCCCGCAAGGATCCACAAGATGGAGATGTGTCTCCTCCTCCTACTCAAATGGACTCTCTCAAGTCAGGACTGGGTCTCCCCTAGCAGGCTGTGACCCCTCCTCGGGTGTTTCCACCCTCGGGCCAGGCTGCCAGGTCCCCTCAGATCCCCTGGAAGCCAGGGACTCCCATTCACATCCTTGACACCCCCCAGGTGAGCCAGGTGGAGCCGGTGAGGCGTGAGGGCGAGCTATGGCACATCCAGGCCCAGGCGGGCCTCAGCGTGGCGGCCATCATCGCCGTGGACATCTTCTTTCACTTCTTCTACATCCTCACCATCCCCAGTGACCTCAAGTTCGCCAGTCGCCTGCCCGACAGTGCCCTTGGTACGTGTGCAGGGGACCCAGAACAGGGATGGGGTCTGGGCCACCCCCCCTCCCCAGGAAGATAGACCTATCTTCCTATGGTGTCCCCGCTGGGGAAGCCGATCGCCTAAGGGGCACAGCACTTATCTGAGGCCGTGGGAGCGGGAACTTCTTCCTTGACATGTGGGGGACTTGTTCTCTTTGTCCCGTGAAGCCAGAGCCCTTTCTGCCTCAGTGGGGCCTCGGGCTGATCTCCACAATGGGATGGGGTCTCCATGGGGTGGCCAGGATCCAGGAGGTGGGGAGCGGGGTGCCCATGGAGTGATCTGGGGGGGACAGCAGGACCTTCTCCCAGACCTGGAGATTGTCAGAAGCAGAAAACCAGACTCAGTGAGTCTCCCTAGATTTGGCTGTCTGGGGTGGGGAGACAGGTGCAACCCCCATCAGGCTATGACAACATGCTGTCCCCAGCTGCCCTAGCCTACTCAAACCTGGTGTATGACTGGGTGAAGGCCGCCGTCCTGTTTGGCGTCGTCAACACGGTGGCACGTCTCGACCACTTGGACCCGCCCCAGCCTCCCAAGTGCATCACTGCCCTCTACATCTTTGCCGAAACGTGAGTGTGGGCACCGGTCATCTTGGGGACACGCCCTTGGGTTCCCTGCCTTTCCTGAGCCTCTTCCCTGATGTGATTCACACGCCCCTGCCCTCCTCCCACAGGCACTTTGACCGTGGCATCAATGACTGGCTTTGCAAGTGAGTTGGGGTGGGGTGGAATGGGGGGATGGTCACAGTCACTGTGCCTGGGGTTTGAGCAGGCAGTTGCAGAGATTGGTCCATGTTGGAAAAGATCACCCCTGGCCCAGAGGAAGCAAGGGAGACAGGGAGGAGATCGTGGCAGAAGTATAGGTCAAGGACATAGAGGTTTGCTGTTGGGTGGGGCCCTGGAGGTGAGAGAAACAGTCCGAGTAGAGACACCCAACAGGAAGCCTGGGCAAGACTTAGCCATCATCTATAGTAGTGGTTCTCAACCTGTGGATCGCGACCCCTTTGTGGGTCGAACAACCCTTTCACAGGGGTCACCTAAGACCATCGGAAAATGCAGATATTTACATCACGATGCATCACAGTAGCAAAATTTCATGGTTGGGGGTCCCCACCACATGAGGAACTGTATGCAAGGGTCTCGGCCTTAGGAAGGTTGAGAACCACTGATCTATAGATATCAGGACAGTGAGGGAGATGATTCCCAGGTTCACATCTACAGTCTGGGAGGGTGGAGGTGTGGTTTCCAGAAAGGGTTCCAATTGAGAAATGTCTGGTGGGATTCTGGGAGATATATCTGTGGAAGTTCAGGGCGGTGGTTCAGAGAAGCCTGGAGGATGGATGGATGGAACGCTGAGCATTATGGGTGTGGGTGGTCTTTCACCCTTGGGTGTCCCAAGGAGAGAGCAGAGAGTGAGAAGAGTAAAGAAGGGGTAGCTGAGGTTGGGCCGGGAAGGACTCTGGTTGGGGAGCAGTAAGAACAGGTGGTAAAGAGTGAAAGGAGTGGTCATGGGAACAGGAGAAAAGCCAAGGCAAGTGACATCCTGGGACCCAGAGAAGACCATGCAGGTATGGTGGGCGCCACTGGGCCAGGTGCCGCTGGGGTCACGGGAGCTGGACACAGCGTTAGTATTGGGGGCAAGGAGGATTCAGCCTTTCACGGGAGAGGCCGGGGCAGGTGAGGCGTGAGAAAAAAAAAACTGAGGAACTACAGGGGGATTCATGCGTGGGCCACTCCGGGAAGAAGCCTGGCACAGAAGGGGAAGACAGAGGAGTGGCCGGCGGAGATGGGGGTATTTTGAAGACAAGAAACAGTGGAACATGCTTGGGTGCGGGAGGGAGGACTGCATCGAGAGGAAGGAGTTGGTGGTGCAGGATAGCGGACTGATGGTGGAGTGAGGTCCCTGAGGAGGGAGAAGGAGATGGGACCAGCAGAAGCCTGGCTTCGGGTCACAGGAAGCCAGCGCGCTGCCGAAGGACAGCAGGTTCATGTAGAAGGTGAGGGATTCCACCAGACGGTTCTGGTTTTCTCCAGGAAGTAGGAAGTGAGGTCATCAGCTGGGAGAGGCAGGTGAGCAGGGACAGGGCATCTGTGCGTCTTCCACCCTCCTGCCTAGATCCCCCCCCCACACCCACTCCCCTGGACAAGGGGAGATAAGGGTGGCGTATCCATTCCAGAGCACGGGAGAAGCCGACTAGAGAAAACTTGGCATTGAGAGCCCCTGTGAGGTCCGAGACAGTGGATTGATGGACTCTAATGTGTGAAGGTGTGAGATTCCCCCTATCAGCGCTTAGCTTCTTGGGTGCTGGTGAGGAGAAAGTGGGTGATTGGGCTCTCCCAGGGGGGTGAGGAGAGAGAGGTGAGGAATAAGGGATTTTAAGTTATTTATAATGACGACTCACTGAATAGATAAGCCTGTTAAGGAAGATGAGGCAGGGTGGGTGCCAATGGGATTGGAGAAGAGAGCTGGGAGGCCAGGCCAGGAGGGACTGGGGGAAGAATGGGGGATTAGGAACGAGTGAAATCTCAAGTGGTGACAAAGTTGGGGTGTGGCCAGGGGAGTGGGTGGCTGAGGTGGACTGGCAAAGAAACCATTGGCAGTGAGGTCAAGGATGTTACTGAATTTATTTAACAAATATTTATTAAGCACCTACGATGTGCCAGGCACTGTTCTAGGCATTGGGGATACAGCAGTGAGTAGGGCAAAGACCCCAAACTTGGGTGAAACAGACCACAAACAGGTAAATACACACATAAACAATTGTAGAGAGCGGTATGCATTATGGAAAAATGCACACAGTATAACAGGATAGAAGCTGGCCACAGGATCTGGGCAGACCTCTGTGCGGTGATATTTGAACTGAGATGTGAGAGATCAGGGAATGTGGGGGAGATAATTCGAGATAGGGGAGCAATGGGTGCAAAGGCCTTGAGGCAGGGACTAGCTATGTCTGAGGGACAGGAAGGCCAACGAGGCCAGAGCAGAGTTCACGAGGACAAGAATGGTGGTGATGGGGTGAGAAGGTGGGCAGAACCCAGAGGACCTGGGATCTTCTAGCCGCAGGCAGGAAGCCGGACTTATTCTCACTGTACTGGGGGCCAAGGTTTGATTGTGGAAGTGAGGTGATCCAAGCCACACTCTTCAATGATGCCTCTAGCTGCTGAGAGGATCGGAGGCAAAGGCAGAAGCAGGGAGATGACCTAGAGACGGGCCTCCATCTCTGTGGGAGGAGATGGCCTGGACTAGGACGGCGGTAGTGGAGGTGGTGAGCAGTGGCCGGGCTGAGTGGAGCCCCTCTGAAGGTGCGGATGTGGGTGGGGGTGGGAACTGAGTTTGCGGGAACGCACGAAGGCTCCCGGCCCAGCACTGAGTGGACGGTAGTGTCATGAACTGAGATGGGGATGCAGTGGGTTCGGGCAGGGAAGGGGGAGCCTGCTATTGCAGTGAGGAGTCTGGTAACCATAGGACAGAGGAGTTCGGAGGGAGACCAGGCTAAAGACTCAGGTTTGGGGTCCCTCAGCTTAGGCAGTGTTCAGAGCCTTGGGTTTGTGTGTGGCCACCTGGGGACGGAGTGACAGCTGGAGGAGATCTGGAGTCTCAGGCCGAGCCCTCCACCCTCCGAAGTTGGGTCCAGGAAGAGAAGCCACCTGAGGTCGGGAATGTTGGATGTGCATCGAGGAGAGCCGTCCGTCCCTGCTGGGCACCCTTTGCCCGTCTCCTACCTGCCTTTTCCCACAGGTACGTGTACGACCACATTGGCGGGGAGCACTCGGAGGTGATCCCCGAGCTGGCGGCCTCCGTGGCCACATTTGCCGTCACCACGCTGTGGCTCGGGCCTTGTGACATTGTCTACCTGTGGTCACTCCTCAACTGCTTTGGCCTCAACTTCGAGCTGTGGGTGCAGAAGCTGGCAGAGAGGGAGCCCTTGGCACACATGGAGGTGAGCAGGGAGGGGCAGGCTGGGCACCCCTGCTCTCTGAAGGCTCCCAGCCACCCTCGGCCCCCAGTCCAGAACTTTCTCACCACCACCGTCCTGGTTGTCAGGACAATGGCTCACCTGGCGGGTATCTGGTTCTCCCTGGCTTCTGTGTGGTGTGGAGCACCCAGGCTGGCTATGCTGGTCAGGCCCTGCCCTCTCTCCAGACCTCAGTTTGCCCATCTTTAACAAGACCTGGCCTGGGGCTCTGAGACCCGGGCATATCCCAGGGCTCTATGGCCACGTGGGAAGGCCTCTGACCCACCGTGACCTCTGCCCTCTGGTCCTCTGGCCACGCTGACAACGCTCTCCTGCGCCGCGCAGGCCTCTCTGTCGGAGCAGATGTCTCGCAGGATCCGGGGCCTCTTTGGGGCCATGAACTTCTGGGCTATCATCATGTACAACCTTGTAAGCCTGAACAGCCTGGAGTTCACAGAGCTGGTTGCCCGGCGCCTGCTAGTCTCAGGTGAGAGACAGGAGTGGAGGGGGAGGGAGACATAGAACATGCCAGGCAGCGCCCTCCAGGACCGTGACCTTTTGCAATGCCCCCACCTCACCGCGATTCCCCAGGGCAGGTCGAGGGGGCGGGGCATGGCTGAGAAGAGTGACCTAGGACCTCTTCCCGCCACAGGGTTTCCCCAGACCACGCTAGCCACCCTGTTTGTCACCTACTGTGGCGTTCAGCTGGTGAAGGAGCGAGAGCGAACCCTGGCGCTCGAGGAGGAGCAGAATCAGGACAAGTTGAAGCCGGAGTAGGTGGGAGGGGGGAAGGGACGGCTGGGCTCAGCCAACCCTGGGCCCAGGCCGGGCCAGGCCAGATGGGGTGTGGCCAGGAGAATAAAAGACTTTTCTATCACAGTGTGGCTGCTCCCTCCCTTTCCCGCAGCTGCCCCTGGGCTCCTTGTCTCTGCAAGGTGAGGAGCAGGGAGCGCTGGGACTGGGGGAGAGGGTCAAGGTCTCGGCACATGCATTATGGAGGAGACACCACATGGAGGGCAGAGACCACCAACCCGGGTAACCCCAAATCTGAGCATTAACGCCTCAAACCTTCAAACTAGCTGGTCACTAACTCTTGGAGCTCCAGCTTCTGGACCCTGAGCTGCCCGCTCAGAGGGCACTTTATTCTTCTCACAGGAGGAGACCTCTCTGTGCTGCAGGGAGCGCTCGGTGGGGACCGTCCCCATCTGACAGCCAGTAGGGGGTCCTGTGGGGAATTTGCTGGCACACAGCCGGGCTGGGACAGGGCTAGGAGGATGTCGCCTGGGATATGATCTTGTGGTTCTGGCTCAAGAACAGGGGGACACAGAGACACCAGAGAGGCCTAAGATTCCTCGTCCCTGCCCCAAGGCTAGAACTAGGCAGCTATTACCTCCCCAACTCGGCCATCACCACAGGTCCAGGTGGCTCTGGCCTCTCCCAGCCTCATCCCTGGAGCCCCCAGGAGGCCCGGCCTGTGTGGGCCCCAGGATGGGACGGTGCTTAGTCCAGGCCCGCCGGGCTGGTCACATCTTGGTCAGGCGCAGCACGTTGAGTCGCACCGGCAGGAAGGTGGCACCCGTGGCATAGGCCATCTCCCGCAAAACCCCCTCCCACTTCTTCTCATCCTCGTTGTATCTGCAGGCGGGGCAGGGGCAAGGCGCTTGGTCAGCTGAGTTCGGAGGGAGACCCAGCAGGAAGGGGTGGCCGGGTGCTCCAGGCACCCTCCCCTGAGGAGTCCCCATCCTACCCTCCCCCAGCCCTGGAGAATGGTCCACTCCTGGAGGTTCCCCAGGTTCTGGGAAAGGTCCCCACAAGACTCGTCCCCAGAGAACGTCCACCCCACATTCCAGGAAGGCACCTTCCTCCAAGAAGGTCTACATCTTCCCTTGGGATGTAGAATTTTCCTCCTCAGCCCTCCAAGGCCCCCCAATTCCCACCCTCCCAGCAGCAATGCTCCCTGGAGGCTGCAGGCAGCAGTGGGAGAACTAGAGGATCAGAAGGTGCCATAGGTGACCCAGACTCTCCCTCCATCCCCAGGAAGGCCCAACCATGGAAAGCAATGGCTCTGTGAAACCGAGGGGCGGGCAAATCTCCATCCTGGTCCAAGCTCTCCCCCTAGAGCAGTGGTTCTCAACCTTCCTAAGGCCGCGACCCTTGCATACAGTTCCTCATGGGGTGGTGACCCCCAACCATGAAATTTTGCTACTGTTATGCATCGTGATGTAAATATCTGCATTTTCCGATGGTCTTAGGCGACCCCTGTGAAAGGGTCATTCGATCCCCAAAGGGGTCGAGACCCACAGGTTGAGAACCACTGCCCTACAGCCTCCAGGAGGGAGGGGAGAGGAAAGGACCCCTCTGCTTTGGGACCTGTTTCCATGGGTCTGTGCCCTCAGCTTGGGCCCCACAGTGGGGCACGGTGCCATGTGTGCAAACCCAGACTTTCCCAACCAAACTGGAGAGAACCGGAACCGGGGCTGAACGGGGTCTACCGTCCCTGCCCACCAGGGCTCTCAGAAGAGGGATCAGCTCTGCCCCCAAAGAGCCTGCCAGGCGCCTCGGTGCCCCGCCACGACGCTGTGAGCTGTCAGCTCATGATGCCCCTCACCGCCCCGGGCCAGGCTCACCTCCAGATGTCATTGAGCTCCGTGGGGACCAGCTCCCCGGACTCAGTCTCCAGAGTGGCAAAGCCACCGATGGCATAGAGGGTGCCCGCCAAGCTGACCAGGCTGAGCGAGCTGCGTTCCTGCGGGAAGGCCTCAAAGGGCGTCCACCTGGGGGGAGGAGGGGGAAGAGGTGCATCACCAGGAGGCCCCAGCACCCACAGCCTCAGCCGCACCCCTCTGAAATCTGAACCCCAGGGTCCTAGGCTCTCAACATAACCTCTTGTTCCGGGGTGCCCCTTCTTGAGAGGGCCCACCTGGTGCCTCTGCCCAGGCCTCAGTGTCCCAACCCTGTTCCCCTTCCCCTTTCCTCTGGTATTCACTTCCTTTCCCCTTCAATTACCCAACACTTCCCTTCACTGTCCCTTTGACATGCCCCCCAAAATCCACTATGGCCCTCCCCAGTGTCCCTCCTTCACTCCTGAACCAACTCCCACTTGCTAGCTCTGTGGCCGTGAAGCTCCTGACCCCTTCTCCCACAGTCCAATTGCTCCTCAGGAGTCTTCGCCCGGCCCCCCTTAAAACTGCTCTCAGGTTCCCGACCCCCCAGGGCTTGGGAGTCCAGGCCCAGCGCACGCACTCTGCTGGTGTGACTTGCTTCACACCCGCCGCTACCTCAGCTGGCGTGAAGCATCTTAGTAAAACCCAGACATGAGCTCAAACCCCCTTCAGAGGCACTTCGTCGCCTTTGGATCAAGTTCCTCAGCCCCGCTGGCCGCCTCTGCAGCCCCAGGACCGCCCGCATCACACGCCATCCATCCCGAGCAATTCCTCCACACGGGCCCCTTTTTCCCTGAGCTGCATCAGCACCGGCCGTCCTGTGCCTGGACATCCTCCTCCCATCACCCCTGTTTTCTTCCCGACCCCCCAGTCAGGGTAGCTTGGTCTCCCCTGCATCCCTAGCACCAGGCCCAGGCCTGGTGTGAGTCTCTGAATGAGGAACTGGGCACCTCCTAACCCACTCCTGGGAGCTCTCTCCTGCCAACCAGGCTGGCCATAACCCTCGCCCGCCTCACTGCTGATCAGGGCAGAGGGACTAAGTCTGGGCTGATGTCCCAGCTCCACTGTGAAAACCCAACTCAGGAGCCAACTCAGAGCGGACCGGCAGAGGCCCAAAGCCACCCAGCCAGGGGGTCCCAGCGAGGCCTCAGACCCTGGTTGCCCACCCGGGGAAGGAGGAAGAAAGGAAGAAAGGGACCCAGCGACGTACTTGTTGTCTGTGATGCTGTACACCTCCACCGAGCTGGTCAGCCCTGTGTCCGTGACCCCGGCGGCCACAAAAATGCGGCCGTCGTGGATGGCAGCCCCAAAGAGTGACCGGGCCGTCTGCATGGGGGCCAGCTCCTTCCACTCGAACTTCTTAGGGTCATAGACGCACAGCTTGTTCAGGCACTTCCTGGGGGTGGAGGCAGGAAGTGAGAGCAGGTCACCTCCCCCCGTCCCCCTGGCCCAGTCCCTCCCGGGGCAGCCAGGACGCCGGCGCCCCTCTGCTGCACCCACTCCTCTGCCGGAGCCTCACTTGTTGCTGCCTTTGCCGCCAATGACGTAGACAAGGTCCATGTGGGAGAGCACCGCGTGGCCGTACACCGCGTAGGGCAGCGGGTCCGATTCGCCCCATTTGAACGACCTGGAGGGGAGGGGCGAGGGTAAACACACTCAGCCTCTGTCTCTGCACCCACCCACCCACCCAACACGTATTGGGGGTGCACCCGATACATTACCAGGACTCCCCAACCTTCATTTCCTGGCTTCCACCAACCATCCCACCTCGCCCCTACCTAATGGGGTCTGGGTGGGGTTCCCGGCCACACCCCGAGGCCCTAGACCATTGCCCCGGCCCCAGGCCCCGCCGCACCCCCAGCCCCGCCTGGCCCGCACTCACAGGCGGTCGTAGCACAGGACCGAGTCCAGGCTGCTCTCCCGCTCCTTGAGCTCCCGGCCGCCGACCACGTAGATGGCGTTGAGGGCCTCTCCCAGGCCGAAGAGGCAGCGCGGCGAGGGCAGCGGCGGCATCCCCAGCCACTCCGAGTCCAGGTGGTCAAACTGCGGGCCGGGGTCCGGTCAGCTTCCGCCCCACACCCCCGGCCCAGCCCCCGCCCAGCTCAGCCCCATCAGACCACCCGGGTCGCCAGGTGGAGCCTGCGCAGGTGGAGGTGGCTTCTGGAGGCAGTGCCCCTCCCCCCTTCTGGTTGAGAAAGCCCACCCCACCTCCACCCCGTTCCTGGACAGGCAGATGACAGAAGGTCGCCAGGATAGCACCCAAATGGGGCCTGGCCCTTCCCCTGTACAACTGCCTGCGCCCCGTTCTCCACCTCATCCCCTGGCACAGGGAACCCCCCGACAGCCAGCTCTGCCAATCCCCCTGAAAGCCCACAGGGTAAGTCCGCCACCCTGTCCGCCTGGACCGTCTTATAACAACAGTGCCAGTGGCTCACCTTTTTGAAACGTTTTCTGAAGACTGAGCCCTGTACCGATCGACGAACACTATACCTGCCACTTAACCTCCAAATGACCTCACCAAGGGAGGAATACTACCCTCCCTTATGAGTGGAAGCCCAGAGGGAGTGAACACTGCCCACCTGTACCCAGCTGTACCCACCACTCACTAGGCTCATTCTCGACCACCCTCCCCTTCAGGCCTCCAAATTCCACCCCAGTGGCAAAGCCCACACCCACATGGCCTGCCACCAGGAAGCCATTTCTGCCCTCTGCCATCCTATAGTCCCACTGCACCTTGCACTGGGCACCCCACTCTACGGGTCCCTCCTGTGCCTCGGTTTCCTCCTCTGTATAATGGGAGGACGGGGTAGGATGATCCCTTTGTCTGCGACACACTGTTCCACACTCCAGTCCCCGACTCAGGCAAAGGCCATGCCCAGAACCCCTACACTGACCTTGCTCCTCCTTCTTGCCGTGCCTCACCCCCACCCTTGGGCAGGGCCAAGGCCTCCAACATATCGGACTCTCCTGGGGCTCACATCCCCCTGCAGCTGAGACGCCAGAGTTAGGGAGCCACTGTCCACTGCTTATCACTGTCTGCGGTTTTCCGGCAAGTGGCTGTCGGTGAACCTCCCTGGTCTGCAGCTCGCCGTAGACCAAGGACATTCACCCCCAAGTAGACACAGGTCTCTCCTGGGCCCCACGGTTGACCCCAGTCCCCGGCACCGGCCACCCCCGCCCTCCCTCCTCCCCCCCGGGCTGGCAAGGCACCTGCAAAAAGTACGAGCTCATGGGGTCCTCTTTGTTGTCCTCGTTGTAGAAGAGGCCGCCCGCCACGAAGACCTGGTTCTCCTTGGTCACCAGGCTGGCGTGGTTCTTGGGGATCTGCGTGGAGAGGGAGGCGCAGTAGCACTCGTTGGCCGCCGGGTCGTAGGCCACGGCGCCGTCCTCGCTGATCATGAAGATGAGGTCCTGCAGGAACATGCCGAAGCGCAGCGTGTCATTGAGGATGCCCGGGAGGACGCGCTCCTCCTCCTCCTCCTCTTCCTCCTCCTTCCCTTCCGCCTTGGCGCCCTTGTCCGCCGGGCTGGCCTCCTTCCCCTTGTCCTTCTTCTTCTTCTTCTTGCGCAGCACGGTGAGGCGGCCCTCGTGCGCATCCTTGACCATCTGCACCTTGCGCAGCAGCTCGGGCTGGGCGCGCACGAGCGGGTGGCGCTCCACGCGGCTCTCCAGGAAGGCGCGGGGCAGCAGGCGGCAGCGCACGCTCTCGAACACGGTGGGCAGCGCTTGCTGGCGCTCGGCCTTGGCCTTGGCCTCGTCGCCGCCGGCGGCCGCCCACTGCATCACCGCCTCGAACACCGCCTCCTCCTTCTCCACGTTGAGGTCGTCGCTGGAGATGATGGCGATGAGCTCGTCCGCCGACAGCCCCAGGAAGTCGGGGTCGCGGGCCACGAGCGGGAAGCGCGCGCAGATGAAGTCGCGGGCGGCCACGGCCAGGCGCGCGCAGTCCAGCAGGAGGCCCAGGCGGAAGACGGCCAGGCAGTTGGAGAGGCACAGGCGCTTCTGCAGGAAGGACACGCAGATGGTGAAGATGGACGGGATCTGGAAGCGGTGCGCCGCGGCGAACAGCTCCTGCACGCTCGCCTCGTCCAGCGAGATCTCCGACGTGTACAGGTAGTGCAGCACCTGCGCCATCACGTCGGGCGACACCTCCTCCAGGCGCAGCTCGCCCGGCGGCGCCGCGGGCTCCGGCTCGGCCAGGAAGCGCGCTCGGAAGTAGGGGCTGCAGGCGGCCAGCACCAGGCGGTGGCACGGGAACTCGCGCTCCCCGACCCGCACCACGCAGTCCAGGAACTTGCCGTGGTCCAGCATGTCCTTGAGGCCGTCCTGCAGGAGCGTCTGCTGGTACAGCCGCTGCTCCTCCGCCTGCTCCAAGCCCAGCGCCATGGTGAGCGGCCTCGGGACGGGGGCAGCGACCAGGGGTACCCGGGAGGCCTCCTCTCTCTCTCGGTGGTCCCTGCTTTCCTGCCGGGCTGGGCTCTCGGGTTGTCTGCGCAGCTGTCCTGGTGGGCTATATATAGAGGCGGGCCCGGCCCTGTAAGGCGAGCTGCCTGGCCTCCTGCTCCTGACGCAGAGGGGACAGCTGGGCAGACAGACGGAGCACAGCCCTCTCCCAGCAGCCTTGACTCAGCCCCGCGGGCTCCTGGGACCCAGTGGCGTTTCTGGGATCCTCCTGGACAGATGAGGGCCTCGGCGCCTCATTTCTAAATGGAGGAGCACAGGCTGGCCTCGACCGAATTCCTGGGTTGGGCAGTGCCCTGGGGGGAGGGGGTGACCCAAGCTCTGCCCCTGACGTCAGGGAGGGGCGGGTATTGGAGTCGCACCTTGGGTCTCCCCTTCATGGCTTCTGGGTCTTTCCGTCAGATGCCTCTGTTTCCTCTCTGGGGTGTATCTCACTCTGGATACAGTGTGCTTGGGTTTGTGCTCAGAGAACTTGAGCCAGGCATTCAGTCCTTGGGGACCTTCTTTTTTTTTCTTTTTAAATATATTTTATTGATTTTTTACAGAGAGAAAGGGAGAAGGATAGAGAGCTAGAAACATCGATCAGCTGCCTTCTGCACACCCCCTCTGGGGATGTGCCCACAACCAAGGCACATGCCCTTGACCGGAATCAAACCTGGGACCCTTTAGTCCGCAGGCCGACGCTCTATCCACTGAGCCACACTGGTTTCGGCCTTGGGGACCTTCTTGTCCCCACTTTAAAATGGGAAGATCTTCTCCCATGTCTGCCCCAGCTCTGAGGTGCTCCTTCAACTGGGCAAGAAAGCACGGTGTCTTAGGTAGGCAAGATGGCCGCTTTTTAGGAGGAAAAAAACAAAACACCCATATATATATATTGATTTCAGAGAGGAAAAGAGAGGGAGAGATAGAAACATCAATGATTAGAGAGAATCATCGGCTGCCTCCTGCACACCCCCTACTAGGGATAAAGCCCACAACCCGGGCATATGCCCTTGACCAGAATTGAACCTGGGACCCTTCAGTCCGCGGGCTGACACTCTATCCACTGAACCAAACCGGCGAGGGCAAACTATATATTTTTATGGAGCTCAGAGAGGAAGAAAGAGGGAGAGATATACACATCAACGATGAGAGAGAATCACCCACTGGCTGCCTCCTGCACCGGTGGCCACTTTTCCGTGGAGCCTGGAGCAGGTCAGATCTCATTATGGAGACTCAGTTTCCCTTCCTACCCTGTGAGGAGGGGGAGGAGTTAGACTAGGAGGGCCTCAGCTCAGTTCTGCTGAGGTTCAGAAGCACTGAAGTTCTGTATTCCTAGGAGGACACAGTCAGGGGTATAACCACTGTGAGGTGTCAGACATGCTAGAAAATTAATTTCCTAGAATTGCACTATTCTAGGTGTTCAAACCCCCAGGTTTCTAACATTCTGAGGGAGTGGCATTCTGGATTCTAGGGTTCAAACAGACGTTCATTGTCTGTGCTCATTGGTCTTGGTCCATTCTAGGCTTGGCCTGAGCCTGCATGGCCTGAGGGCCCCTGTACCCTATGACAGCCTAAAGGATCAGGGTAGAGGCCCAGGACAGCCAGTCCCTATGCCCACACTGCTCTGGACTGTTGACCACCCCTCCCCCCTTCACGCATACACACAACTGCCTCAGCCACCAAGATTAACTTGTTTCCAAAGTGCCAGAGGCTGCAGCTGTGGGTTAAATTTAGCCCCCAGGACACTGGTGTGAACTGGTATGGGGTATTCTCCCATCATTCCTCTGAGTCACTTGTTTATAACCTTAGGCTTCTGGGGGGATGGGCAGGTTGGAGAGGGGACCGCAGGTTGATCCAGGATTGAGTCATCTCCCCTTTTGTGATCTCAGCGTCATCACTGCCGGTTCCTCTGAGCAGGGCATTGGACCATCCCTTGCTCGCCCTGCCAGCGGGTCCCGGAAGGCACAGCACCTGGGTCGCCCTGGAGGTGGTCCTGTCCTCCTTGCGGAAAGGACAAGGAGGATGAGTGGTGGACCTCCAACCCAGCCCTGGACCTCAGGGCGCTTCCAGCAAGTACTGTCAGTAAGTACACTAGGCAACTTGGCCACGTCACACAGCTGACAAGTGGATTCAGAGCCGATCTGCCTACCTCCAAGGACTGTGGGTATCCTTATCTTACGGCTTCCCACAAATGAACGAAAAAAGGTCTGACAGAACGTGCTGGCTGAACAATTAGCTTATATTTACCAAGTGACTCCCCGATGTATTTTTAGGTGATGATGAATCCCATCGTGCTCACTCCCTACCAGGCATTCCGCCAGGATACTGAGCTGTGGCTCATTCATTCATGGAGAACCTGCTGAGGAGACACCTGAACATCAGGCAGGAGTTCCTGTCTTCATGGAGCTTACATTCAGCCTCAGCGGGAGGGGGTGGGGTGAGCGTGGAAGATAGCAATAAATAAATTATTATGCAGCATGTCATGGTGACAGACAGCAGCAAAGAGGGTGTGGGGAGTGACAGGTGGAGGTGGTAACAATTTAAAACGGAATAGTCAGGATGGCCTCACTAAAAGGTCTAGATCTGAGCTGGTTCAAGCCATGGAGAAAGCAGGACCCCTTGCAGGGGATGGGCTGCAGCAAATGCCCCGAGGCAGGAGGAGGCTGGCTCTTTCTAGGAACAGCAGGCGGCCAGTGGGGCTGGAGCAGTGAGTAAGGTGAGAAGAGGAAATACAGACAGAGAGGAGAAGGTGAGGGAACCATGCAGGACCACGTGCAGAGTGTACAGCATTGATGTTCCCTTAAGGGAAATGAGGAGCCACTGTTGTTGTTTTAATTCTAAATATGGGAAATGCAAACATGTATAAACGTGGAGAGAATAGTATACGGACTTCCCATGTACCCATCATCCCATTTCAAGAAATATCAGGTCATGGCTAGGCCCGTACCCACTCTGTGAATGACCCCGGAGGTGCCCGAGGATTGGATGTGGGTGTCGGAGAGAGAGGGAGGCAGTGTGACTCCACTGATTTTCACCGAATCAAAGGAAAATGTCATCTCATTTCATTCCTTTAATCTTCACAATAAAATGATGAGGTAGGTATTAGTTTCCCCATTTTATAGAAACTGACATTTTAGATGGCTAGCAAATAGGGAATTAGTCTTATGTTGTTCTTATTTATTTTTGTTGATTTTAAAGAGAGAGGGAGAGGGAGAGAGAAACATCAATGATGAGAGAGATTCGTTGATCAGCTGCCTCCCACATGCCCCCTACTGGGGATTGAGCCCACAACCTGGGCATGTGCCTGACTGGAAATCGAACGGAAAACCTCCTGGTTCATAGGTCAACGCTCAACCACTGAGCCACTCTGGCCATGCTGTTTTTAAACAGCATCGCTGAGGCATAAGTGACATCCAATACACTGTGCATATGTAACATGTACAATTTTTTTTTAGAAAAAAAATTTTTTTAAATATATATTTTATTGAATTTTTACAGAGAGGAAGGGAAAGGGATAGAGAGCCAGAAACATCGACCAGCTGCCTCCTGCACACCCTCCACTGGGAATGTGCCCTCAACCATGGTACATGCCCTTGACGGGAATCGAACCTGGGACCCCTCAGTCCGCAGGCTGATGCTCTATCCACTGAGCCAAACCAGTTAGGGCCAACTTGATAAGTTTTGATGTATGTACAAACATACATGATTGTGAAACCCCATCAAGGTAGAGGGATCTATCCATCACCCACAAATCACCTTGTGGGACTATGACACTAGTACCTGGCCTGGGGGAACCCCTCTGTTGGACAGAAGCGGAAACCAGTGACAAATTAAATTGTCATTGGAACCTCAGCCCACAAAAGTAGGCCTGGACCTGCATGCTAAACCTAAGCAGGGCAACTGTTTGTTAAAAAAAAAAAAAAAAGAGCTCAGAGTCTCTAACATGATACCAACATGTCCAGGATACAATAAAAATCATCTGTCATAATAATAACCGGGAAAGTCACAACTGGAATGTGGAAAGAACCAGCTGACAGCAACGCTGAGACGGACGGATGGTGGTGATGGCAACACAATAGAGGCTGGGATGCTCTGCCAAGGGTTTAAAGCGGCCATTGTAACACGGCTTACACACACACACACACACACACACACACACACAAAACCTTCTAAAACAAATCTGCATAAATTGAAGGAAAATCTCGGCAAAGTCATGGGAGTTATACAGAAGAACCAAGTGGAAATCATGGAACTGAAAAATACCGTATTTTCCAGGGTATAAGATGACCCCCAACTTTTCCAGTTAAAATATAGAGTTTGAGATATACTTGCCCTATAAGACGATACCCGGCATATAAGACACCCCCTGACTTTTGAGAAGATTTTCCTGGGTTAAAAAGTCGTCTTATACGCCAGAAAATACGGTAGAATAAGAGAACTAGAAACTTGCTGGATGGCCCAATAGCAGAGGGGAGATGACAGAGGATAAAGTGAGTGCACTTGAGGACAGGTTAATAGAACACTTCCAACCTGAAGAATAGAGAGTATTTATATATATAGTTGTTTTTTTTTTTTTTTAAAAAGAATAGAGAATATAGAGTGAAAAAAAATGAATGGCATCTCAGGCCCAGGAGACAAGGAAAGAAGTCCTCTAACACTCAACCACAACAGCAAACCACCTGATTGAAAAATGGGCTAAGGAACTGAAGAGACATTTCTCCAAAGAAGACATGTAGATGGCCAACGAGCGCACAGAAAGTTGTTCCATGATACGAATCGCTAAGGAAATGAAGCCCAGACTGCAAGATACCGCCTCATGCCCATTAGAATGGCCACTCTAAAAGCACAGCAAACAAACAGAAGATGTGCAGAAATTGAAAGCCTTGTTCAGGAAAGTAAAACTGGTGCAGCCACTATGGAAAACAGTATGGCAGATGGTCATAAACATTGGATCCACTTCCAATCATATACCCAAAGGGGTTGAAGCCGAGCCTCAAAGAGATAGTTGTCCACCCATGTTCATTGCAGCTTTATTCACAAGAGCCAAAAGGTGGAAGTGACCCCATGTCAATAGACAATAGCCAGATAAAGGGATTTTGAAGGGTGTTATACACACAGATACAATGGAATATTATCCAGCCTTGAAAAGGAAGGACATTCTGACCTATGCTATATAACATGCATGAACCTGGAGGACATTCTGCTCAGTGAAATAAGCCTGTCACAAAAGGACAAAGGTTGTATGACTCCACTTATCTGAGGGACCCAGAGCAGTTAGGTTCATAGACAAGGAAAGGAGGTGGAACGGCGGATGCCAGGGGGAAGGGAGTGAGCAAGAGGAACAGGGAGCAACTCCTAACGGGAGCAGAGTGTCAGTTTTGCCAGATGACAGGCATCTGTGGATGGATGCTGGTGAGGGCAGCACAACCATGTGAATGTACCTAATGCCACTGGCTGTCCCCAGCCTATCCTGCCTTACCAGTCACGACTCTGGAAAGCCACGTCATCAGGGGGTGGGGCCGAGCGCACTGCTGAGCCAGGGCTGCGTCACGTCCTCATCTCACTGCCCCTGCTGTGCCCTAGGAGGCAGGCAGGCAGCTCTGTCCAGCAGCCAGCGCTGCTCTGCCCGTGCTCCAGGCCACCCGGTGTTCGTGAGCTGGTTGGTCCCAAGGAGCCACCCCGTGGCCTCTGCCTCCCCGCCTTACATGCACATACCACGTGAGGGTGAACTTGGAAATACAGCTGATCCTTGAGCAACGAGGGTTTGAACTGCCTGGGTCCACTTGCACTTGGTATTTTTCCGGCGTACAAGACGACCCTCAACTTATCCAGTTAAAATATAGAGTTTGGGATATACTCGCCCTATTAGATGACAACCAGCATATAAGACGACCCCCAACTTTTGAGAAGATTTTCCTGGGTTAAAAAATCATCTTATACATGTATATACAGTTCTATAAATGTATTTTCTTTGTAATTTTCTTAATAACATTTTCCCCAGCTTATTTTACTGTAAGAATACAGTCTATCATAGATACACCATACAAAATCTGTGTTGCGTGATTGTTAGCGGTAATGCTGCCAGTCGACAATAGACTGAGTAGGTAAAGTTTGGGGGGAATCAGAAGTCATAATGCAGATATTCCAGTGCATTGCATTCGCTGCCCTGAACCCCCACATTATTCAAGGGTCAACTATACTTTGAGGATGAGGGAGGCGAGATGGGGCTGAAGGAAAGGATGTGTAGAGGCGACAGGCAAAAGGATGGGCAGCAAGAGGGATGCCGAAACCGGTTTGGCTCAGTGGATAAAGTGTCGGCCTGCGGACTGAAGGGTCCCAGGTTCGGTTCCGGTCAAGGGCATGTACCTTGGTTGCAGGCACATCCCCAGTAGGGGGCGTGCAGGAGGCAGCTGATCGATGTTTCTCTCTCATCGATGTTTCTAACTCTCTCTCCCTCTCCCTTCCTCTCTGTGAAAAATCAATAAAATATATTTTTTTAAAAAGAGAGGGAAGAGAGTAGAAACGAAGAAGCAAGCCAGCCACGAGACCAGGGGAGCAGCCAGGCCCCGGTCTGTGGGCAAGGCTTTTTCTAGGGTGGCCTGAGTGAGTCGCTGTTCCTTTCCACCAAGAAAGCAGGCCTGAGGGAACAGGCAGCATCCAGGCCTGGGAACCTGCCCCACCCACCAGCCTCCAGTCAGACCCCTTCCCCTGCATCCAGAACTAAGTGGCATGAAACAGGGGCCTCGTTCACCTGCCTCAGCGGCCACTACCTGCCTTTCCCTGAGCGTTTGGCCTCCCAGGCACCCGCGCCAGCATCTCCAGTATCTGGCCCCTCCTGAATCCCTGCCCACGAAGGGAGGGGTGAGTCCACGGGGCTCGTCCCAGCACCCCCAGCGCTGAGCACGAATGGGAGGGACCCTGGTGGCCACACCCCTGGTGCTCACGGAAAACCCCACCTGCAGGGGCCCTGGCCTCCCGTGGCACTGCCTTTGGGGCCTCAACCTTAGTAGCCCCAGGACCTCTCCTCCTTCCAGCACATTCTGCACCCCGCCAAAGACCCAGCACCAGTTTGGGGTGCACTTCTGCTCTCGCCTCAGCTGCTGTCTCTGGGTGTTCCCCCTAAGCTCCGCCCACCCTGAGGGCGGGAGATGGGGTCCAGGGCTTGGTGTCCACGCTGTCTGCAGCCGCGCTGCACGTGATGGACAGACATAGACACAGACGTCTCCTCTGTGTGTGCATACCACATTCCATTGCTGTGCTTCCGGTCTGTCTAGCCCAGTGGTTCTCAACCTTTCTAATGCCGCGACCCTTTAATACGGTTCCTCATGTGGTGGTGACCCCCAACCATACTTCATAACTGTAATTTTGCTATTGTTATGGATTATAATGTAAATACCTGTGTTTTCCAATGGTCTTAGGCAACCGCTGTGAAAGTGTCGTTTGACCCCCAAAGGGGTTGCGACCCACAGGTTGAGAACCACTGGTCTAGACAGAGGGGGTCTAGACAGAGCGACAGCCCGGGGGAAGGGAGCCCCACAACATGCACTCACCAAGAAGAGACGGGATCCAGAAACAGTTGTACTGACTTTATTCCCCTCACTCTTCTCACTCGCCCACCTGCCGTCCCCACACACGCTGTGGCTGTGGGGGGGCCACAGAGGACCAGACATGGGGGCTCCACAGGCCCCGGGCGCAGCCATTCTGCCACCGCTGTGAGGGCCACTGTGGCAGCACCTGCCAGAGGCGGAGGCCCAGGCTCGGAGACCAGTCCCAGGCCCCAGAACTGTGACCAGGGGGCTGGAGGCCCCCCTCGGGCCACTCACCCCAGCTGGCCCAAGACCAGAGAGCCTGGGGAAGCTGGGGCAGGGCCAGGCCCCCCCGCTTCCGGACCTGAGGTCTGGCCCGAGGGGCTGATAAGTCCAGATGGACAGATCTCCTCGCAGCCACATCCCAGCAGCGGGGACGATCTAAGCCCCGCCCCTCCCATCTTCTGCCAGCCCTGGGGGTGGGTATGAAGCCCCAGACCCCTCAGTCCACTATCCAGGTGCTTATTTTGGAAGTAAAAAGGAAATGGAGAAGCTGGTAAAACCAAGAACCCCGTCACACTGGCACTGCTGAGGTTCCATTATTGCTTCGGACCCCCCAGGTCTGGCTGGCGGGGCGCTCCCACCCAGTGGCCCAAGGGGAGGAGAGCATTTAGCACCGGGGACATGGGGCCCTGTCCCCATTGGGATGGGGCCTCCCAGGAGAGGACTTGGCTGCACCCCCTTATACAGCTCCTATACAGACCATTTAGACCAGAGCTCAGCCTGCTGTCCGGACCCCTCTCCTACCCTCAGAGGGAAGATAGAAAAGAACAGGGAACCCAAGTCTGAGGACAGGGGTTCACAACCAGCCCCCCGCCCTCCCATCTCTGGCCTCTGCTTGTCAAAGCCTGGCCAGGCCGCCCTGGCTCGCTAAGGCTGCAGTGGGGCTGGCTGCTGACAAGGCCACCACCAGCCCCTGGGGTAGGGTAGACCCTGGTGTCAGTGACAAGGGGGTCCCGGCCTAAATAAAGCCCATCGGGGGGGAAGATCCACCTTTTTTTTTTCTTTTTTTTTTGGAAAATGTGAGCCAGCTCTGAAGAGCTGCCAGGCACTGGGACCAGAGGTTAGCAATAGCGAGGGCGGGGGAAGTCGTCGAGAGGGGGTCCCTGAGGACGTCTTGGAAGCCCAGAGATTAGAGGTATGAGAGAGGGGGAGAGCGACAGTCAAGCGGGGCCCTGGGAGGCCCAGCCTGGGGACGGGAGCCAGACAGGAAGCCTTCCTCTCAGGGAGGGGCCCGCGTTCAATCCTGGGAGGACAGCGGGGGGCGCCCCCGGAGGCTGAGTCTGGAGGCTCTGGTGTGGACTGCTCCTGCTGCAGCCCCCCAATCAACCAGGCCAGGACGCTGCCCGCTCCGTGCCCGGAGCGCCAGCCGGCTGCTCGGCTTGGATTATAACAGACCCTCAAATCACTAGGGCTCCTCGGGCCTGCCCACATCTGTACAGAATAAAGTGCTTCGTTTATTGATGATTAAAATGTGCCCAACCCCCTGCCCCGGCGCCACGGGCCTCGCAAGGAGGTCAGTGGGGTTCTAACCCCCTCAGCCCTTACTTAGGCTGATGGGGCCCAGTTCCCCCCCTGCCATCACCCCTCTTGGGCTCAGGCCTGTTCCCACTCCAGCCGTGCTGGGAAGGCGGTAGTTGTGGGGGTTAGGGGATGGGGTTTAAGGTGCAAAGAGTATAACCAACAAAACCGTATAAACACAATAGGAAAGAGCTTAACTAGGAAAGGTAGCTTATGGAACCGTCCTCCCCGTTGGAAGGGCAGAAGTAAAGATGTTAAATGACAACAACAAAAAAAGGGTGACCTATTAGCGCTGGCCTCATGCAGGCAAGCAGTGGGCACTGGGCCTGACTGTGCAGGCTCCTCTCCCTGACAACGCCGCAGGCACCCCGCCACCAACGCAGAGGCCCAGAGGGACCGGGGTGCTGGCCACCAGCCATGGGCAGGTCGTGGCGGGGCCAGGAGGAGGCCTGGCATTGCCTTCAGGGAGCAGGATGGACAGACAGACGTCTCCTCCAGGGTGGGAGACAGGGCTGGGGCAGCTGGTGAGGGGCGGGTGGTCTGTGACCAGCGGCTCTGGCCCCTGCCCCCCGGATAGCACCTTGAAACCTCGGAACCCTTGCCCCAGCCTCCCCCGAGGCCCTGCCCCTGGGGGGCCACCCCTTTGCCGGGGCTGCTGGACTGTAGCCCCCCGGGGGAGCTGGTGCTGGGGGAGCCGACCCACCTGCCCACCCCAGGCCTGTCTGTCCCCAGCATCTGGAGGCCCAGGGACCTTGGTGCAGCCCGGTGCGGGTCGGGGACCCCTGTGCTTACTGGCAGGGCTAAGGGTCGGGAAGGCAAACGCCGGGGGTCCAGCCCCTGCCTGCCCCCCTCCACCCGGTGCAGAGCGAGGTCTGAAATCTTCACGCCTCGCCAGGCCCCCACCCCACGCGCTCCTGGGCATTCGGTCTCAAGGCCCTGCCCCCGTGCCCACTGTCCTCAGACTGAGTCCACAACCGTCCCTGGAGGAGGTGGGGGGCTGGCACCCCAAACCCTTGAGGAACAAGGAAGCAAGTTAGGGGACACCGGGGAGGCAGGGATGAGCCCCAGGCTGGCCCAGGCTCAACCTGCACAACCCCTCGGGCTCCGGCTCAGCAGAGTGACCAGTCACCCCTGCGCTCCAGGCCGCCCCTCCTCCCTGTCCCCGCTGCCTCCAAAGCCCCCCCCCCCTCACCTGGAGGGGGGGAGTACTGCCAAGAGTTCCCTCTCTTTCCTTCACTTGCAAAAACAGAAAAAGGCTTCAAGGAGTCCCTGAAAGGGGGCACTTGGGAGTGAGGTGTCCTCCACCAGCTCTGGGGGCGGGGGCGCAGCCAGCCTGCACCCCGGCCCTGCTGGTGTGTCGCTCCCACGGGCCTGGGGCTCCAGGTCCTGCGGTCGCAGGTCAGGGCTGGCCGCTGGCGCTCATCCGGCCGCCGCTGCTGGCTGTGGTCGGGAAGAGGGGGGGCGGGGCGGGCAGGTGGGGCGGCGGGGGCAGGGTCGGGGGCAGGGCCTGGGGCAGGGCCTGGGGCAGCCCCGGGAGCAAGGGCAGGGCGGGAGCCTGAGGCTGGGCGGGGGGCAGGCCCGGCGCTGAGGAGGAGCAGGAGGAGGAGGAGGAGGAGGAGGAGTGGGGGGGCCCGTCGGCGGCCAGGGGGTGGCTGACGCGGAAGCACTTCTCCTTGTGCGCCTTGAGCATGTTGGAGAAGCGGAAGCGCTGGCCGCACACGTCGCACGGGTAGGGCTTCTCGCCCGTGTGGGTGCGCCGGTGCCGCTTCATGTTGGGCCGGCTGGTGAAGCTCTTGCCGCAGATCTCGCAGATGTACGGCTTCTCCCCTGC
>JAAGEH010000143.1:1286494-1407459 GCA_011751065.1 Lasiurus cinereus
GAAGGAGGGCCCCTCTCTTTCAGAACCCTGCACCCCACTCCCCCAACCCCTGGCTTTTAGACAGCTGCTGCCCCTGCCCCTGGCCCTGTCGTGCTGGCCCCGGGGGGGGGGGGGGGGCGGGGAGGGTAATGGGGAGCAGGGAGCTCACCTCGCATCGGAAGGGCTTCTCCCCCGAGTGCTGCAGCGAGTGCACCTTGAGGGACATGCTCCGTTTGAAGGACTTCCCGCAGGTCTCGCAGGTGAAGGGCATGTCCTTGGTGTGAGCTACAGGGCGTGCACACGGCTGTCATGGCTCTGGGGGACCTGCCCTGACCTGGGGGGGGCCCTGCCTCACAGTCTCTGTCCCAGGACCTGGGGGTGCTCCCAGACAGGCCCACTTCCCTGTGGGCTGGTCCAACAGGCGGGGAGACCCTTGTGGTTCTTCAGCCTCTGAAAGAGCCAAGGCCCCCCACCCCCACCTTCCAAAATTTCGGGGAAAGGTGGAAGGATCCCAAGGGGACTGGCCTCAGCCTCAGTCCTGGCCCAGCCGCTGGCTCCCGGCATGGCCTCTGTGGGCGTCAGTGTCTTCCTCTATACACTTGATCTTAGCCAAAAGGCCGAGAAGGGATCTCTCCCTCTATAAAAGGAAGCTAGGAGTGGTCCCTGACTTTACGGGGATGACACCTCTAAAAGTCAGAGGCCCTCCCCCGAGAATCCATGGGCAGATGAAGCAGATTTTGGAGGAAGTAGCTGGAGGCAGGGTGGACCCCCCGCAGAGCCCAGGGCTGGGGACCCTGAGCCCAGGAAGGGCCACCAATCCTGTTTCAGACCAGTATCTCCTGGCTGAGACCCCGACTTCAGGTCCCAGGTCCCAGGCAGTTCGCACCGGAGGCGCCCAGCACTGTCTGGTAGAGAAAGGGGGTACAGGCCCTCCTGGGCCACGGTTCCCTGAGCCCTAGTATATGAGCAGGCAAGGAAGGAAGGGCCGGCCATGCCCAAGGCAGAGGGGTGGCCCAACACACACGGGGAGCCTCCTCACTGGGTCTAGGCGTGACCCCGAGGGAAGGGCTCATGGTCCTCCTCCTCCTGCGAGTGTGAGGGCCCGAAGGTAAGAACGAGGAGTCCCTGTGCAGCGTGCAACCTGCCCAGGCCACACCTGGCATTGCCACCAGCTGCCTCTAGCCTCCCTGCCCCAGGGGCCTTCTCACCCCTTCACTTTGCCCCCCAGCGGGCCAGCTCTGTCCTCAGGCTCCTCCCCCACGGCCGAGACTCACCCACCATGTGCTTGCGCACATGGGCCATGGTGTAGAACTTCTTCTCGCAGATCTCGCACGAGAACTTCTTCTCGGCGTAGCCGTGCACTATCTTGTTGTGCTCGTGGAGGGACCACAGCTTCTTGAAAGCCTTGCCGCATGTCACACACTGCGGGGCGAGAGGACTTTAGGCCCTGAGCTCTGTTGAGTCAGGACCGGGTGACAGAGGACAAGGCGCTGGCCCTCTGGGGGCCTCATTTTTTTTCCTCCCGAGTTGTGCTGGAGAGAGAGAGTCCTCGAGGCCAAGGACCAGTGAGATCTGATATCCTGGGACTTGCGGGTGGGACCTCTCTAAACTCCCACCCGCCACTCAGGACAGCAGCCGGGTCCCCTCTTCCTCCTGGAAGAGGGCCAGGGATCACCACTCCCAGGAGGCGCCCCCCTCTGGTGCTCATCCTCCAGCAGCTGTTGTGGGGGAAACACCCGGCTGGCTGAAGGGCCGCAGAGGGCGTGGAGAAGCCCCTCTTAGAAAACAGGTCCGGCCGAAACCGGTTTGGCTCAGTGAATAGAGCATCGGCCTGCGGACTGCAAGGTCCCAGGTTCGATTCCGGTCAAGGGCATGTATCCTGGTTGCGGGCACATCCCCAGTGTGGGGCGTGCAGGAGGCGGCTGATTGATGTCTCTCTCTCATTGATGTTTCTAGCTCTCTATCCCTCTCCCTTCCTCTCTGTAAAAAATCAATAAAGTATACTTAAAAAAAAAAGAAAGAAAACAGGTCCGGACAGAGTTGGGCCATTATCTCCGCAGCCTCCTCCCCCTGCCGGGACCCAGGCCCTGACGCCATGGAGATCACCAAGGAGATAGGTCTCAAAGGGCTGCTGTGGGAAAGACTGGGGCCAGCGCTGCAGGAGGGACCAGCTCCCGTGGGCAGTGCAGGGTGGTGGGAAACCTGAGGTCATCCTCTCCTCCTCCTCTCTTCCCCTGAACCCTTGTTCTGCTTCTCCCTGCAGGACACCCCCAGAGGCCTGGAGGCAAGGCCAGGGCTCCAGGGGAAATCAAATCAGATGGTCAGGTGGCCTGGGTGAGTCGGAAGGAGCACAAGGATCTCCCCTTTGGATAAGGTGGAGGCTCAGGGTGGTGTGGCAAGGGGAGAGTCAAAGAGCAGCCCAGCAGGCAGGCAAGTGGGAACAGGTCCTGGAAGGTGGGGCGGGAGACCAGGTAACCCCCAGGTAACACTCCTTCACAGGGCACTGCAATTAGCAATTAGCTCGGGCAATTAGCACCTGCCTGCCTGTGGCCTGGCCTCACCGCCTCTCAGCCCCCAAGGTGAAAACCAGCCCACATCTGAGAGACCAGGCTGGCAGGGACTTGGGCTGGCCCGAGGCCTGGCAGCCAGCCCAGCTCCTCACTGGGCCCCAGCGGCCTCCGCTCTTCCCAAATTTCTCATCCCGTCCCTCTTCCCCGGGCCCAGGCCAGCTGGCATCGCCAACGAGCGGAACGCAGGGACTCCTTCCTGCCCAGCTGCCCCTTACTCGACTCGGCCTTTGTGGCGGGTGAAAAATGGCACCCCCCTCTGGGTAAGTGCCTCCTCCCTTCATCTGGGCTTTTGTGCACTTCCCATCTGCGTGGCTATCCATGGTGGCCCGCTGGCCTGAGGACAGCCCTGCGGATTTGCCAAAACACGGACTCATCCCTCCTCACAGCTGGCCATCCCGTGTCAGGAGCTCAGGCCACTCTCTCTTCTCATCCCACCACGTTCCCTGGGCCCTCTGGCCAAGGGCACTGCTTGTTCTGGTCTCATCTGCACATCTTCCCGGTGCTCTCCATCTCCTCCAGGAAGCTCTCCTGGACGTTTTCGCCAACCTGGGCTCCGCCCTCTTGGCCCGCCCTGGGCCTGGGCTGGTCCCGCCAACAGGAGACAAAGTCTGGGTCTCTCCCCAGACTGTCTGGGCCATGCAGGCAGCAGGCCCCAGGATGTCCAGGGCCCAGCTCTGGCCCGGCCCCGCCTGGCTGGCTGCGGCCTCCGCCCCGGTCCCACCCCGTCCCCCCAGGACGCGGCCTGAGACGCACCTGGATGTTGCGCTCGCAGTCCGTCTGCCGGTGCAGCTGCAGCTCGCTCTCCAGCAGGAAGCGCTTGCCGCACTGGTCGCAGATCTGCATGCGGCTGTGCGTCACGTTCATGTGCTTCTCCAGGTACCAGCGGTTGTTGAACACGCGCGGGCACTTCTGGCACGGGTGGTGCTGCTTCTCCTCCAGCTTCACCTTGGCCCCCAGCCCGTCGGCGGCCTGTGGCCCTCGCGCTGGTGCCGGGGCCGCTCCGGGGGGCTGCTTGGGCCTCTTGCCGCCGCACTGCCTGGCCTCCTGGGGCTCAGGGGGGGCCCGGCGCTGGGCATTCTCCCGGGACCGCGTGGCCATGCGACTGTGGGGGAGGGGATCCGGCCGGCTGGCCCGGCGCCCCGCTGGCCCCTGTCTGAGCCCCACCTCCCCTTCCTCCTCTCCCTCCTCCTCCTCCTCCTCTGAGCTCTCTTGATCCTGCTCACTATGTCCTTCCTCTTCCTCCTCCTCCTCCTCCTCTTGTTCACTGTGTCCTTCCTCCTCCTCCTCTTCCTCCTCCTCACCCTGACTGCCTCCTTCCTCCTCCTCCTCCTCCCCTCCACTACCTCCGCCCTCCTCTTCTTCTTCCTCCTCTTCCTCTTCCTCGTGGTCCTCCTCCTCCTCCTCCGAGTGTCTCTGCAGCCCGTCCTCCCGGCCCAGCACCATGGTGGCCGGGCCCGCGGCGGCCCCCGGCTTCCCCTCGGGCGTCGTGGACACGTGCAGCGTCTGGTTGTTGAGGTTCACCTCCACGATGATCTGGGACTGCTCCTGGTGGCCGTAGGCGCCCGATCCCCCAAGCTCTTCCTCCAGCTCCTCGCCGCTCTCCAGCTTGCACAGGCCGGCGGGGGGCCCGCCCGCCTCCTCCACGCCGCTCTCCTTCTCCTCCTTGAAGAAGGGCTGGGCTGGCCCGAGGGCGGCGGGCACCGTGCCCCCCGCGGTCCCGGCCCCGTCCTCCACACGCACCGAGTAGGGGTCAGGGCCCTCGCGGGCGTAGATCTTGGGCAGGCCCGGGGGATCGGCCTCCTGCTTGATGTCACAGTAGTAGGGTGGCGGGGCAGGGGCGCAGCTGGCGGCCGGCGGGGCCAGGGCCACGGCACTGGGGCCCGGGGGGCCGAGGGAGCGGGCGTCCAGCAGCTCCTGGCAGGACGCGGCAATGTCGGCCATCTGCAGCAGCGAGGCGGCGCTCAGCACCTCGTGGACGTTGGCCGCGTTGACCAGCAGCTTGGACGTGTAGATGAAGTTGAGGATCTGCTGCAGGCCGCCGGGCGCCAGCGCCTCCAGCGACAGCTCCACCCGCTGCAGCTGCTTGTTCTGGGTGAAGAGCGAGCGGAAGAACTGGCTGCAGGCGGCCAGCACGCCCTTGTGCGCCGGGAAGACGCTGCGCTGGGGCACCAGCACCAGGTCCACGTCGCAGAGGTCGGGCTGGAAGAGGCGCTGCTCGTTCAGGCGGCCCATCAAGCAGGCGAAGTGCAGAGCCACGTCCTCCACCAGCGAGAACTCCGCCGCCGGTGAGTCGGTTGTCTTCTCAACCAGCAACTGCCGAGGGCCAGAGGGTAGAGGTCAGGTCAAGGCCAGCGGAGCCCCGGCACTGCCCACGCCCACCCTCCTGGAGGCAGCCCGCCCTTCGCTCCTGGCTCCGCGTTACGCAAAGAGGAGCCAACGCTCCAGCCAGGAGGAGGAGGAGAAGGAAGAAGAAGAAGCAGGACTCAAGCTCACGTCGAGCCAGCTGCCCTCGGAGCTCAAGTTTTGATCATGACTTTCTGAGGCCAAAGATCAGCTAACTTTTCTGGGCCTCTGGCTCTTCTATGGTGAAACAGGAAGTCATGGGGAAAGAGAGAGGAAGAGAGGGCCTAAGAGTTTCCCAGGATGAGGGACTCTCGGTGCTAAAAGCAGGGCCATCGGGGGCACACTGGGACTGAGTGGTCACCCCGGTGGGGACATGGGCATTTCCTGAGACCCACCGATTCTCTCCCCAACACTCACTTGCACAAATAAAACCAAGCCCAGACACCTCGAGAATAGAAGACAGGCTTACTCGCTCACTGCCCAGCCTCTGGCTACTGAACCCCTCACCTTACCAACAGTGAGAGCTGCAACAGTGGCCGGCGTGGCTCAGTGGTTGAGCATCTACCTATGAACCAGGAGGCCACAGTTCGATTCCCGGTCAGGGCACATGCCCAGGTTGTGGGCTCGATACCCAGTGTGGGGCGTGCAGGAGGCAGCCGATCCATGATCCTTTCTCATCACTGATGTTTCTCTCTCTCTCTCCTTCTCTCTTCCTCTCTGATACCAATAAAATTAAAAACAAAAAACAAAAAACTTCTGTGAAGAAATCCATGCCCAGGGCCTGTGGCTTCTCCTCAGCTAGTGAGGTGGGCTCAGCACCTCACCACAGGCTTAACCTTTCCTGGCTCCATCACAGTGGCCTCCTGAAAGGTGGGCGGCGCAGGCATGCAGCCCAGACCCTTGTATGGGTCTGGCACACGGCAGATGCTCAATTAGTACCTGCCAACGACCTGGCTGGACCAACCCCAAAGGTTCCAGGTTCTGACCCTCCCTGGATCCTGTCCAGCCAGGTCAGAGCATCCTAGATTTGAGGGCCTTGGCCCATAGCCATAAAGCCATCAGCTCCTCTCCCCCAAGCACCATGCGGAGGCCCCTAGGATGAAACCTGGGTCCCATCCATGCATAGCCCTCCTCTGCTCCCCCTTAAGCCCTTCCACTGCTCGGGCAGCAGTAGTGGCCACACACTGGGCACGGAGGTATGTGGGGGTATCTGCTCTCAACTTCTCAGTCACCTGAATAAGAATGTGCCCTGGGCTTCAGAATGGGCCTCAAGTTGCCACCAGGGACAACCGACTCCCAGACCCGTCCTGGGCCCCGCCCTGCTCACCCAGCAGCCCAGGGCAGCACCAGTCCACGCTCACTCAGAGCCCACTCTGGCCAGGCCTTGGCCATGGATGGCATCTTCCTCGAGCCCTGCCCATGCCTCCTGCACCCCCAGCCAAGAAGCCACCCGTTTGTCCCTCTGTCTCAGGGCTGCTAGCCTGTCCAGGCCTTGCCAATCTAACCGGGATATGGTGCCAAGCTCCTCCCCATTCCCTCCCCTGACTCGGTCTAACTTATCTTCCGGGGCCAACTCCTGAGGCACAGATGGGGAAACTGAGGCTCAGAATGAGAGAGTCCTCAGTGAGCAGTAGCCGAGCCCTTGACCTCCCAATTTTCTAAGGCCGCCCTCTCTACTGGGCTGGACACTACTTCTTGTTGATCGAATTCTTGGCCTTTAATGACTGAAAAAGCAGGAAGAGGTATCCAGGGACCCCCTCACCCAGGGAACTAGCTGGGCTTCCTGACTCTCCCTGTACCCCACTTTCTCCCCAGAGATGCTGCTACTTGTAGGTGAGGGGTCAGAGTGCAACTTGGGGGCTCCTTAGGGGCTCCAGTAGCCAGACAGCAGCAGAGAAAGTGGTTTGGATCAGGGCTTGCCAAAGCCTGGCCTATTGGGGGGAGCCCACCCAAGCACCCACTCCCCCTCCACAGAATGCCCTCCAGTGCCCGCTTTCCACGGGGAAAGGGCAGTGCCCGGCCTTCCCGGGTGCAGGTCTGGACCCAGGTGCCAGGCCAGGCCTCGCCAGGGCCCTGTGGCTTCAGCAGAGGAGGAGGGGGTTTGCCCGGCGGGTAGCGCTGCCCCAAAGACTCCATTCACGAGGCAGTACCCCGGCTAAGCCTGCACCCCCTTGTCTCCCGAGGGACCGCGAGCCTCAGGACGGCACGCTGTGACTGGGCTTCTTTGAGGAGGCACGCAGATGCCGCCCGAGTCCACAACTGGCAGCTTTCAGCAGGCCCAGCTGCCCCCTCGCCCGGCTCCTTCCCCCCCGGGCCCACCAGCTGCGCCCGCCTCCCCAGCCAGATGTGCCAATTCCCTGAAGCTGCAGATGCCCCTCCCCATCTGGCTGTGCCAGCTGCAGCCACACGCCCCACCCCAAGCCCAGGCCAGCCAGGCGAAGATGCAGGAGGAGCAGGCGGAGGGGAGTGGTCAGGTACTCCTGATGCCCAGGGTTTCATGCCCTCAAACTCCCGCCCCCAAGACGGGCCAGGGGGGCGTGGGGGGGGAAACCAGGAGCCAGGGATACCCGCCCAGGTGCTCACCCCGGTCAGAGCTTCTACACTTTCGGGGAGACCCTGCCTCATGGCCGGGAAGCCACTGGCTCCCTCACCTGCCCCAGCACCTCCCAGAATGAGACCTGGGCTCCATCTACACCCCCACCCCCATCCTTACTCCCACCCTCACCCTCAGGACCGTCCTTCCAGGGCAGGCAGCAGTAGGGGGTGGGGGGACCCAGTCTGAGCAAGGGGCACAGGCTCCTGACTTCCAGGCCCCTCCTTTTGGGGAGAAGGGGGGGGCGGTCTCTTCCAGTCCCTTCCCCCGGGAAACAGGCCCAGAGAGGCCGGGGGACCAGCCCAAGGTCACACAGTAGTTTGGGCTGGAGCCGCGGGCAACCCCCCCCCACACTCCCCGGCGGCGGGGGGCCCGGGCACCCTGCATCCCCGAGGCAGGGCGGTGCCAATGCCCACGTGTCCCAAGGCCCAGGCGGGAATCCGACCGCCCCCTTCCCCCTCCATCACCCAGCCCCAGGGCGGCGCCGTCCGCCCGGGCTCCGCGCAGCAACCCCCTCCGCGCGCCCGCTGCCCGGCAAGACCGCATCCCTCCCGCGCCCCGGCCCCCCCCGCCCCCCACCCCAGGAATTTAACCCCTTTCCCTCCCGAGGGCCGCCCCAGAGCTCCGCATTCCAGCCGGGGACCCAGGAAAAGGGGGTTCTGGGGGGGGAAGGGATCGTGCAAGGTTCCCTCCAAACCCTGCGCCCCCGAGCCAGCCGCCGCGGCGGGGCCGGGCGCCCGGGGGCAGGTGGGCGGATAAGCGGGGGGACAGGCAGGGCCCGGCGTACCATGGTGCCGCGGCGCTGGGGGCTCACAGGGCCCCGCGGGATCGCGCTGCCCCCGGCGGCCGGGCCGCGGCCGCTCCATGCGGCGGCGCCGCGCTGCGGGCCGCCCCCGCGCAGGGCCCCGCCACCATGGCCCCCCGGGGGCGCGGCCGGGCGGGCGGAGGCGCAGGGCCGCGCGGCGAGTCCAGCCGCCCGAGCAGCTGCGGCCCTGGAGCCTCGGGCGCGGCGGGCGGGGGGCGCGGGGCGCCGATTGGAGCCCGCGCGTCAGCTGGGGCCGCCGTCTGGACGCTTAAAGGGCCAGGCCGCCCTGCGCGCCGGCGGGGGGCGCGGACACGCGTGGTGCGCGCCCTCCCCGGGCCGCCCGCTCGGCCTCGGGCCTCCGGGGCCCGCAGCGGGAACCCGCGCCCCGCATGCCCGCGGCTGGAGCCGGGCCCGGCGCGCTCTGCCTCGCTGAGCACCCCCTGGCCGCCGCCGCCGCGGGGAAGTGCGCCCCGCAGTCTAACCTCGGTGCCCTCCAGCTGCGCCAGGAGGAGGAGTCGGAGCAGGAGGCGGCCCCGCGAGGCCGAGCAGCTGCAGAAAAGCGTCCACCTGCTCCCCGGAGCGATCCCCCTCCCCCCCACGCCACGCGTGGAGGAACAGAACGGGCACCCGGGCCGCGCCTCGCCCCACCCTCTGGCCTGGGCTGCTCGGATGTGGAGGGTGAGTCTGAGATCTCCCACCAGCCGGGGTCCCCCCTCACCCCCTACCCCAGAGCAGCCCCGGGCTCCTTTGGCTCTGCTTTCAGGTTCCTTCCGGTGGACCCAGACCTACCTACCCACCAGACCTACCTACCCACCAGACCTACCTACCCACCAGACCTACCTACGTGGTGGTCGCTGCCCAGCCCCACCGAGGAGGAGGAGGAAGAGGAGGAGGAGGAGGAGGAGGAGAAGGAGGGCAGGAGCTGACACCACCCGGACCTCAGCTGGAGCGGTGACCCAGTCCTTTCAGGGGAGCGGGTCCCGAGGCCCAGGCCCCCGGTGCCCCCCCAGCCCTGCGACCTGCCGGCTGGCTGGCTGGCTGGCTGGCTGCGCAGGAGCCTCCTCACTCGGTCTCTGCTGGGGAGAGGCAGCCAGGCCTGCGGAATGCCGCTCTGGCATGGGCACCAGTGGGGGCAGGGGGCTGGCTGTGCTGGCAGGAAGCTACACAGGAACGCTGCCAGGCCGAGCAGGCAGCACAGCGTGAGGACCACGGGGCCCTGGGCTTGGCAGGGCCACCGTGGTGGAGAGGGGGCCTCCGGGGGTCTCTCCGGTGGCCGTGTCATCATTCAGACGCACCACTCCCACCGCATTCCAGGCCCACATTTGGTCCTCCTCCCAGTACCCCACCTCCTGACAGTACCACTCAATCCCCCGGCCCTCCCCACACCAATGCACCTGTGCTTGCACACCCTCCCGTGCCCAGCTGCAGCAGTACTCCGAGGATGCCATCTCACACAGGGGTGGGCAGGGACTCCAGGGCCTGCTCAGAGTGACGTGGTTCTGGATGCCAGGGGAAAACGGAGCAGAGGCCAAGGTCCCAGGCAGACAGCATCCTGTAATCTCATTGTCTGTCTTTCAAGATGGTATGGGCCTCCCCTAAGACCCAAATGGGTAGGACCTTATGAGTTGAGCACCTCAAAGCCAGAGAGAAAACACCTCAGGGGCAAAGATGGGGGTGACCAAAAAGTGCCAAGAGAAAGGGGAGGCATGCACGCAGCTGGATGGAGGGCTGGGAGAGACCCCGGTGGAAAAAGAGATGGTCCGAAACCGGTTTGGCTCAGTGGATAGAGCATCGGCCTGTGGACTGAAAGGTCCCAGGTTCACTTCCGGTCAAGGGCATGTACTTTGGTATCGGGCACATCCCAGTAGGGGGCGTGCAGGAGGCAGCGGATCGATGTTTCTCCCTCATCGATGTTTCTCTCTATCCCTCTCCCTTCCTCTCTGTAAAAAATCAATAAAATTAAAAAAAGAAGAAAGAAAGACAAAAGATGGGAAGAGAGGAAGGGGCATGGATGGGACACGCCTCCGGAGGCAGCCACTACAGACATTTCACACGTCTGTGGCCCCGGTAGGTGCATCACAACTGGCTTAGCTCCCAGAGGTTTTGGGCGGAGGCCAGGCCACAGCGGCTGACATGCCACACTGGCCCGCCACCACAGGTGCTGCCCCGGCCTCCGCACCCCAACCCACTGCTCATCTGACTCGGTGGGTCCTGGCCCCATCCCGGGGGGTGGCAAGGAGTCAGATAGCCTTTGGTCAGAGGACAGTGAGGCACCAGCATCGGGGCAAGGGGGCTGGGCCAGGTGGCCGCCCCATGGCTGGGCGGAGCATGGCAGCGAGGACTGCAGGGTCACCCCCCCCCCCCCGGGCCACTTCCCAGGCAGGGCTTGGCAGGCCAGCATGACAAGGTAGGGCTGCCGGCCCCTTTGGGACTGGCCTGTGTTGCAGCGGTGAGGCCAAAGGAGGGGCTAAAGATGGGGGGGGGGGGAGCCCATGGGGGAGTGGGGTGAAGTCTCCACGAAAACCTAGCAGTTCCCCTTGCTTCTTGGGCCTCCAACCCACCTGGGGGAGCCCCAGGCGGAGCCCGAGTTTTGTGAGAGGCTGCCTGCTCCTGGGTCGCAAGAACTGGAAGAAAGAGGCTGTTGGAGGAGCTTAGTGTGGGCTCCAGTGGAGCTGCTCAGAGCCCAGGCCAGCATGTGGGGTGCACATCAGCTGGATGACAGGAAGAGGAGGTGCACTCCAGGCAGAGGGAGCATCTGCAAGGGCCAGGAGACAGGGGGCAGTTTGAGGCCATGGAGTGCCCGGCCAGATGGGGACAGGCAGCAGTGCCCTCTGCACCTTGGCAGGGGCCATGCCATGGGAGCGTCACTCCAGGCTTGGTCAAGGCAGGCTTTGTGGAGAGGGTCGCAGGGACTGGGTTAGTGGGGAGGGGATCCTGGGCCAGGAGGGCATGCCCCAATGGGAAGCCAGGAGCCTGGGGGGACAAGGGCAGAGCTGGAGGAGCCTCAGACGCTTGGGGCTGGGTGCTGGCGAGGTCAGCAGCGGTGCCCCAGCCTCTTGAAGATCAGCTCAGGGGTTTTCCCACAACTTCCCTTAGCACCCAGCCCCAAGTTTCTGTCATGTTAGGGAGGAGGAACAAACCCCAACAAGCAGCTTCCAGGCTTAGAGATGTCCGACTCCCCCCTACCTAACTGAACCTGGAAAGACCGGGATGTGTGTGTGTGTGTGTGTGTGTGCAGGCTCAGCCTCCCTGGAACCCCGGAGCTGTGGAGCTGTTGTAGCGGAGATGGGGGAGGAGGGCAAGCGGAGTGGCTATTTGGGCTGGCACTTCAGTCCCAGGGCCTCCAGGGCCTTCTGCAATTAAAATCTACCACCAGCCCGATTCCCTCAGCAAAGTCTCACTGGCCTCAATGCCTCTGGCTAAATTTGCTTTATTTATTTTTTTTTTAACAGAGAGGAAGGGAGCGGGCTAGAGAGTTAGAAACATCCATGGGAGAGAAACACTGACCAGCTGCCTCCTGCACACCTCCTACTGGGGATGTGCCCCCAACCAAGCTACATGCCCTTGACCAGAATCAAACCTGGGGCCTTTCAGTCTGCAGCCCGACGCTCTATGCGCTGAGCCAAACCTGGGTTCAAGTTCTGCCTCTTCCTGAAGTTGGGTAACTAGCTCAATTGGGTGGCTTTTATAATGCAGCTCCTCCCTCCGAAGAACAGGGGTGTTAAGGCCTCCTCCCTCCTAGAACTGATGAGGACTAAATGCTTAGACCCAAGCACACAGCCACGTAGGAGGTCCACAGGTTCGCGTGGCGGGCGGGGCCCAATTATTTATGAGAGGCCTGGGGTCCCTTGACCCATCAGGGTGCCAGAGGATCCTGGATGCAGCTAGGGAGGCCTGGAATGCCAAGGCCATGACGTCTGTGCTGCTAGAGGGAATGCAACCTGCTGGTTTGAATTAGGTCCCCACCCTCCGGCAGATGTATCCTATTAACGCCACTCAGTGGAGGCAGAACCTAAGCCACACCCCTCCCATCCCACACCCAGAGATCTATGCATCCCCACCCTGCAGGGCCTGGGTCAGCTGGTGTCCCTGCCACCCCACCACCCCCTGGAAGTTTTGGATTTGATTCCCAGGGAGGAGGAGACGGGACAAGAGAGCGTTGCCTCTCTCCTGAAGCCTTTGAAAACAGACCATCCCAGCGCCCTGCCCCTTTGTGCCGCTCTGCGTGCCTCCTCTGTCCTGGGGCAAGCAGGTCCTTTCTCCTGGCACCCCCGCCTCTACAGCATCAAAAACTCCCTGCAGAGCAGGAGTCCTCTAAGCACCCTCCCCAGCTCCTTCCATCTCAAGGTCCTCAAGCGACTTCAGGCTCTGCCTTCACTCTTCCAGGCCCCTCACCTGGTCACAGACTAACGTGCAGGCTCCTCACTACACGGGCTGGAGCCTGCCTTCCCTTCCCCAGTGACGTCTGGCCATTGTTCATGGTCGCCTGAGAGGGGCATTTCCTTGGATTATCTTACCTCCTATTCAAAGCCCAGCTGATTCCCAACAGTCAAGACCAAAGCCCTTGACATTTCCCCCAAGACTGCCCAGCTGATGAAGATGGCCACTCTCAGAAGAGGGATCAAGATCCCCGGCTCAGTAGCAAATGAGACCCCAAAGGAGCCTCACTTGGGGATTTCCCACAGCAGACTCGCACATTTCCTTTACAACTTAAAGCAACACATCCAGGCTGGACTACTGTCAGCAGCTGCCTGACCTGGGGGCCCTACTTTTACTGGATTTTGAAAATGGAATCTCTACAAGTCTGACTGGGAGGTTGTGTTGTATTCACTAAGCAAATACAAATTCTGGAGCGCCGAGGAGGCGAAAGTTAATTGTACTTGCCCTGCAAATCCCTGTGGCTGCTATAAATACCCCGAGTTTCCTCCAGGAGTGAGTGCCATGTGCCTGCTGGTGAACCACAGGAGGAGGGAGGCGTGGAGACTGGATAGGTGGGTTAGCTGCACACGTGCTGTCCCCATGCAGATGGAACGGGACACATCCTTTCCTCAGCAGACATCTGCGCGCAGGTCACAGCTGGGTGACAGCAGCACAGCCTGGAGGAGCTCTGGAGTCAGCAGGGAAGGGGAGGTCTCTGCCTGAAGCTCCCTGGCTGCGCCTCTGCCCCATCACTAAGGCTCAGCTCCAAGACGAAGGCGCCCGAGAGCTGGGTCAGCAGAGACAGCTTTCCTGTTCCACTTCAGACAGACCGGCTGAAGGGTGGGGAGTAAAGAAAGATGAAACAGACTCCGCCTTAGACTAAGTAACGTTTTAATTTCTACAAGGTCCCCCTTTCAAGTCGTGGGGAATTTAAATGAAGTGTATACAAATTACACATTGCCGATATGTACAAAAGTACTTTCTAGTTTTTAAACAATACTAGCCATATCAGGTTTCATTTGCAGTAAACAGGACATTACAAAAACAGTCCAACAATGCATTTTCTATGAAGCACAATACACAACATAATTCAATTTTATTAAAAAAATAACTTAAAATACAGAATAATCCCCTTAGGAAGAAAAACTGTCTCTGTAGTTCATTCAGTAAACACACAAGCTGAAGGCTGCAGCCAAGGGCTGTTCTTTCCAATGGAGGAAGCCAATGAGGCTTCCAGGGCCCACCTTTTCAGGATAAAACCCCACCCGCAGCCCCCGTGGGTGAAGTTCCTGCCTGTGGTAATGGTAGGCAGAATTCTACAGTCCCCTCCCCCCACCCCATATCCATGTGAAGAGGGGACCGCTCCTGTGATAATGTTCTATGACCTTAACATAGGGAGACTAGCTCAGTGGGCTGGATCTCGTCCCATGAACCTTAAAACAGGAGGAAGGTGGAGAGGTCTGAAGCAGGAGGGCTCGGTGGCCGTCACTGGTTTGAACATGGAGAGGAGCACACGAGAAGGACATGGGCCAGCCTTAAGGAGGACAGAAACGGAATATGCTAACCCCCTGAATGAACACGGAAGCAGCCTCCCCAGAGCCCCCGTAGGGGGATACTGCCCTGCTGGCCCCTGGTTTCAGCCTGTGACACCCTGAGCAGAGAATCCAGCCATACCACGCCAGATTGCGAGCTACAGAACTGGGAGCTAAGAAACAGGTATTGTTTTAAGCTGCTAGGTTTGGGGTAATTATTTACAAAGCAATAGAAAACCAACACACTGCCCAAGGGTAACTTTCCTTCACATAATTAGATTTGGCAGTTTTTGTTTGGGTTCTGAATGCAGTTATTTTCCCCACTGAGTATCATTAAAGCAATATTCTCCATTGTAGGCAACATTTGAAAACCCCTCATGTGAATCACACAATGTTTTGTATTCACTAGCAAGAACATTTGTTTCTGTTGTCTAATGTACTCTTATCTATCAACTTGGCAAACAGCTGACCTGGTCACCCTGTTAATGAACCTTTTATGGGTAATGGTTTGAATACATCCAAGATCATTCTTCCACCCTTCAAGGGCTGTCCAATCCCTCCAACTGAGGGCTCTCCCCCACATCCCAAGTACACCAGGAAAGGCCCGGGATAGGATGGCACAGAGCTCCTACATCAGACATCCCATATGCATTTCTTCTGCATAACTGGACTAAACTGGCACTAAGGTGATTAAGTACACTTGTGGAAAAAACTCCAACTAGATTTAAAAAAAAAAAAATCACATTGGTTTTTACAGGTCAAGCCATTTTTGGAGGAACCACCCAAACTGTGAACGTGAAATTTCTGCAGTCCCATACATCTCTTTCCCTGTCTGTCGTCCTGGTTTCCCTCATGTCACCAAGGCTTCACTGAGTCAGCGTGGCCACCACAGAAACAGGAAAGCCACGTCGAACCATCCAACTGCTGCTTTGTCTCTTACTTGAAAGACTGAGAAGCCCTGCACCATGTGCAGGATGGAGGCAGGTCGATGCTGGGGTTACTTTTGAAGTCCATTCTTCAATCCACCCTTCCAGAGGCACACATGTCAGCCAAGGAGACTGAGTGGCCACACAACCCCTTTTGCCAATCCTGCCTGGTCCGGGAGACGCCCCCCCCAGCACACATCGGGGCCTGAGAGAACCCCTCCAAATATTCAGTGAATACAGCGGAGAAGGAACCATGTTTGGTGTCAGTGAGTGAAAACAATTTTTAACATGTAGTATCGAAGAACAATGCTTCAAGAGGCACCAAAAGGTACCAAGCACCAAAGGGTGAAGTGGAATAGAATGATTTTACAGACCAACCTTCCGATAGTACTTATTAGAAAGCACATGAGCCACTGGATGCTTTAGCCAGTGCAGGTACTATACTTAAGGCTGATTCATTCCTAGCCGCGCCTGCCAACATGAAGTAATGCAGACAGCGGGCTGTGTAATGACCACTTTCCTGATCCTCTGAGACAACACAGAAGGAATGAAATCAAGAGCCCCGAAGCCACTACCTCATGCTCCTGGCTACCATCAGTATCGATCTAGGTGGTTTGATTTTAAGAGCACGTATGTGTTAGACTCTGTAACTGGTATATAAACATTTGGCCACCTTTAATAGTGCTCCACAGGTCTGTGCTTGGCAGCAAATACTGAACCTGAAAAATGGGCAAAAAAAAAATCCCTGCATTCTAAGGAACACATGAGATGGAGACAAAATATCTAAAATAATATTGCAACTTACACTAAAATTCCATGGTTTCTTGATTCAAGAAAATGAAACTCACTTCCCTAGTTGGCTACTGTAAAATGTGGCCTAAAAATATTTTTAGGAGACATATCTGTATTTTAAATTTTGAACACAAGTAAATGAACAAGTAACAATTAAGAAGTGCCTATTTTTGAAGTTCAGCTCTAATACTGAAATAGAACAACAGACTGCCATTAAGTTTCTTAAACGTTTAAGTTACCAGATATTTACAAATAAGATATAATTCGTATAAAAAAAGGGAACATTTTCAACTGTATCTGCTGCTTTCACTGGGACTCCGGTGATGCGAGTAACTTCGGTCACTTTCACTGTCAGAGCCGTAAGATCTACAGCTCCTGTACAACAAAACAAACACACAAACACCTTTTAGCCGTCAACCCTCTGAATTCCTCTTGTAGATTCTCTTTTGCTTTGTTTTGTTAATCCTCACCTGAGAATATTTTCCATTGATTTTTAGAGAGAGTGGAAAGGGTGAGGGGGAGACAGAAACATCAATGTGAGAGAGATGCATTGATTGGTTGCCTCCTGCATGTACCCCCGACTAGAGCCAGGGATCGAGCCTGCAACTGAGGTATGTGCCCTTGACTGAAGCTGAACCCTTGACCCTCCAGTCCGTGGGCCAATGCTCTAACTTCTGAGCAAAACTGGCTACTAGGGATGTAGCTTCTTATTTACAGGAGTGGCTGGAAAGCAACACTGATGTGGCATATTGCAGTGGGTGGAGCAGGGGGGGCTGACTGTGGTGACGCTGGATTTTTCAGAAATGTTTTAAACGATAGTAGTAATATCAAGGTTAAGATGAAATAAAGAAACAATACGTCTTGTAAAATTCCTTGAAATCCACTCATGCAAATGAGCAGAGGAATTTTCCATGCTACTTAAATAATCATCAGTGTTTCCTCAGACTGAGGAAGTGCAGGGTATGGAAATCAAAATGGTGCCCGGTGAGGGGTGCAGGTGTGGGGCATGGACAGGAGCATTAGCATCGTGAGTCAAGAGGACCTGGTCACCGTCCATTCAGTTTGAAAGATACTGAGACCAGTCACTTTGCTCGATACTAGGAACACACACACACACACACACACACACACACACACACACACACACAAGCAGACCAAGTACTGCTCCCTGGGGCTCAAGGATAGTATAGATGAGTGGCAAGACAGATCAGGTGCGGGGGGGGGAGGGGGGTTGGGGTTGGGGGGGTGGCACAGCTCAGGGTCAGCAGCAGTCAGGGAGAAGGACTCAGGGGCAGTGGGCTGCAGTGGAGACCTGCAGGCTAAGTGGGGACTGGCCATTTCAAGAGAGGGGAGGGGAGATGGCGGCATGGGTGTCTCTAGGCAGAGGCAAAGGTTCCAGCACATTAATGGGTAGACAGAAAAGCCTGGGCTGGAGGTGTGGGTGGAGAGGCCTCAGGTTCAATGCGGGAACCCGGACCTGTGCCGGAGGGCAGTGCGGATGGAGCTCTTGAAGAGTTTCAAACAAGGAAGTGTCCAGATTACACATAGCATGAGATTCTACAAGGATCACTGTTGGTCCCTGCAGCGGGTGGGGGAAGGGTATGACCAAAAGTCCCCAGGAAAGGGACATTACAAAAAGTCACCGTAACAGCTTGCAGTGCTAGCTAGGTAAAATGTTACATAAAACATATTTGTAAATATAAGATATAAAAAACACATTTTCCCCAAATAAATGGCAAGATACTAACCTCAATTCTGCTGTTAAAGCAAATAATTATGACATCATACATTTATTTTTAAAAATTGACAAACTGGCTTTGCTGTTTCTAGCAACAAGCCCCATTTTAAAAAGTGGGCCATGCTTTGGGTGGACTTCTCTCTTTACTCCTTCCAAGAGAAATGTTTGTCCAAGGAGATGTGAATATTTAAAAATCCATTTTAGAGTCAATATTAACAATAACCAACAAACATTCCCCGGCAACTCTTAATACAAAGGCCACATTCAGTAGCTGCCTGTGGGTTGCTGACATTCACGAAGAGGAAAAGGGTTTCTGTCCCAAGAAGATTACGCTTTCTCTCCTAAGTCTACCGCCTCACACACCAAGTGCCCCAGGAACGTGCAGTGTCCTGGGGAGGGACCCACCTGGCCCTCCTGTTGTAGCTTCTGCCTCGGTGGTAACTGTCGCTCCTCTGGCTGCGGCTGCGGCTGCGACTCCTGCTGTAGTAGCTGTCGTACGTGTAGGACCTGCTTTAACAGCAACAACAAGCACTAAGGTTTCCTATTCAAATGCTCACATTCCCACTTATTTTTAGGAGCTTCAGGCTGTTTTCATAGAACATGGGCACTAGTTGACGGTGTGAGGCACATGTGCATAACAATTACTGAAAACATTTAACAACTTCCCCAAATCAGACTTACCATATTAAACAGAAAAATGTTAATTCTTTTTTCTGTATTGAAAAATATCACAAAATTAACATTGAGTTAGTCGGATTGAATCTGCTGGGTATTAGGCAATTATATGCAATAAACACCTGCCATTACAATTTGACATCAATTGTTCCTTTTGACATTAGAGTACAATGAGCCAACAGAAAAAACAAAACAAAAAACCTGTCAAAAAGACATTGAGAAAGGCTATGATTTCATGAGACAAATACATGTGCTTAAGTTTCTCAAGAAAATGCAACACATTCAAAAGGGAATTAAGGGTTTTACAAAACAAGGCCTCTCGACTCTGCCCCGCAGGTGGCTGCCCAGTCCCTGTGCGTACCTGGACCGGCTGTGGGGATCGTAGGAGCTGCTCCTGGACCTGCTCCTGCTGGACGTCCTAGTAGTAATCACAGGAGGGACTGTCATCTCGGGGATCAGGACAGGCTACATCAAAACTCTACACACTTATTTGGCCATCAAGAAGAAAACACAATGGCATCCAGCAGCTATATTGATTCTGTCTTGATCTCAAAAGCATGCTGGATATTTTAAAAATCGTGTTGAATTTCATAAGAAAGATTAAGTTTCTGCTCTTTTGCACCTTAAGAAAGTCACTGTGTGACCTGGGGTGGTAAACACACAATACAGCACACAGATGATGTACTGCAGAACTGTATAGTACTTGAAACTTGTGTAATTTCATTAACCACTGTCACCCCAATAAATTCAATAAAAAAAAAAAAAGTCAGTGGGGAGGCTCTTACTGAGTGGGGGGAGGAAGGTCTGTCCAGGGAGGACATTTATACGTAAAATGAAGCTGCAGCCATGGAAAACTCCCGAGAGATCTACTTTTTCCTTTCGGTTCCCCTTTAAAACTCCTCCTATCCCAATCTCTCACCCACGTCAAGAGGTGACTGCAGATGTGGTTAAGGAAGATGTACTGTGAGTCGGGGGGAGGAGGAGGAGGAGGTAGTGGTCCCAGGGTCTGATTGAAATATTTCCACTGCTCCTCTTTCCCCATTCTGGGAAGACCCCCTCCTGAGAACAGCCAGTAGGAATCTGACTGCCCTTTGAAATAAGCTGGACTGGCCTTCGGCAATGACAGGCCTTGAGAAGCAGGCGGGATGGAGACCACACAGAAGGGCGGGTCCCCGCTCACCTATGACTTTTGTAACTGCGGGAGGAACTGCTCCGGCTTCTGCTGCGGCCTCTGCTGTACCACCCTCGGCTCCGGCTTCTAGAGTAGCTTCTTGATCTACAACGAAGAGCGGAAAACTAATCATAGCAACTCCCCATGCTGTTAAACTTAATTACTTAGAGGGCAGGAGGGGAAAGCACAGTAAGAGGAAAAGGTGTTGGAAAGATCTCTCAGGCACTCCTCACAGTGGGTATGGCAGTAACAGCTAATAAGGGTTTAAAGTGCACAGAATGAAATAAAGAAAAACCAGGAAAGGCTAGTACGTACAGGTATGTCTACGGGAGCCCTATTATTAATACCAGAAGAGGAAATAATCCAGTCTCTATTAATGGTAGAATGGGTTAAAAATTCAATGCTCAGATTTATAATGAAATTCTAAAGCAGGAAAATGAATTAACTACAGCCTTGTGTATCAACTGAGCTATCTCTCTGGAACATAATGAGTGAAAAGGCAAATGTAGAACATTTATATATCTATAATAATAAAAGCATAATATGCTAATTAGACTGAACAGCTGAACGACCTTCTGGGTGACCTTCCAGATAAAGCTGGGGCTGCCTCGACTGCAAAGGCTGAGCCCCTTGCACGAATTTTGTGCATTGGGCCTCTAATATATATATAGACTTTGTTTGAAAACATGCAGTAGCAACCTGTATAAGGATAGGAACATTTATGGTGAAACTATAAAGAAAAGCAATAACAACAATAACAAAACAAAAAGAAAGAAAAAGAAAGAAAGAAAGGAAGAAAGGAAGAAAGAAAGGAATTAAGAAAAAGAAAGAAAGAAAGAAAAGCAACAAAACTATAAGGAAAGTTTAAAATGTTTAATTCTAGGAGAAAGTAGGCTAGCATGGGTAGGGCTATATCAGAGATATCAAAGCTCTATATTTTAAGTCAGATGATGTTTTTTATTATTTCTTATACCTTAATCACTTGTTTTATTTGTATATCTATTTAATGTCTAATAAAACAAAAAACTCAAGCAATGCAATCCTACCCCTCTGCATTCACCTGGACCCTTGCCCTTCTTCCCAGTTCATACGTGTCCCTCAGAATCAGGACAATAGCCGTAGTGTAGGCTACTTATGTAATGTAATCCCTCACAGGTTTTATGCGGTTTTGAGCACATTATGTCCTAATAAGAATCTGGTCATTTACTCAGCAAACACTTATAAAATAGGCTCTGTGAGGGACTGGAATATGAGTAGGGAGCAGTCTCTGGATTAGCAGACATTTAGTCCATCAAAAATGTCCACTTGGCCGACACCAAATGGTCCCTGATATTTGGTCCTGTCAAAAACGTCCATGTTTAAAACACACACCCCGGGTTCAAAGAGCTCTTGTTTATTTCTATATATATTTTTAATCCTCACCCGAGGATATGTTTACTGGTTTTAGATAGAGGAAGGAAGAGGGAGGGGGTTAGGGAGGGGGAGAGAGGGAGGGAGGGAAACACAGATGTGAGAAACACCACCCTTCAGTGTACAGGACAATGCTCCAACGAACTGAGCCACACCAGCCAGGGCTATTTATATTTTTTATTTAATACATAAAAAAATACTATATTGCCGAAACCGGTGTGGCTCAGTGAATAGAGCATTGGCCTGTGGACTGAAAGGTCCCGGGTTTGATTCCGTTCAAGGGCATGTATCCTGGTTGCGGGCACATTTCCAGTAGGGGGCGTGCAGGAGGCGGCTGATCGATGTCTCTCTCTCATCGATGTTTCTGACTCTCTATCCCTCTCCCTTCTTCTCTGTAAAAAATCAATAAAATATATTAAAAAAAAAAATAGCCAAGGCCGGTTTGGCTCAGTGGATAGAGCGTGGGCCTGCGGACTGAAAGGTCCCAGGTTTGATTCCGGTCGGGGGCATGTGCCTTGGCTGCGGGCACATCCCCAGTAGAAGGCGTGCAGGAAGTGGCTGATCGATGTCTCTCTTTCATGGATGTTTCTGGCTTTCTGTCCCTCTCCCTTCCTCTCTGTAGGAAATCAATAAAATATATTAAAAAAAAATACTATCATGTTTTAGTGGTCCAATAACTGTGGAGTGACTGTACTGCCAATAACACACCCCCCTTCCCTGCCTTGATCACCTAGCTGGCAGTGGCACACAGTATTAGGCAGATCAGAAGATATGGACCACATGTGTCCATGGATGCTTTAGATAGGACCAAGATGTTCTGCAAGGCATTCCCTGATTTTAATGAGTTCACAGCCTAATAGGGGCGTCAGGCCTAGGTGGGTAACCAAAACAGGGAGGCAGAGTTCAGCTACCTCAGCTTAGAGCAAATTTCTTAGCTTCTCTATGCCTCACTGTCTTCATTTATACAATAAAATACCACTCACCCCAAAGGCAGTGGTAGGAAGGTACTAAATGGAAGTGGCCAGCATCACCAACAGCAGAGAGCTATCGGAATATAAATGGGAAGGCAGACCTAAGCCATTAATTGGACATCCCCCAAGAGCTCTCAGGCTGCCAAGGGATGTCTGACTGCCAGCTTAGGCCCAATCCCCCAGAGCAATCCCCTGAGGGGTTCTGGACTGTGAGAAGGTGCAGGCCAGACTGGGGAATCCGACCTCCCTTGAGTGCACGAATTTTTGTGCACCAGGCCTCTAACACAAAATAATACTGAATGTCAATTGTTCTTAAAAATATATATGTACAATTAGATGCTCATCTTGAGCAGGCAACTTTGTCTCTCTGGTCCTCATCTCCCATGTGCGTGAAGTGGAGGGTTAGAATGATAATCTCTTAATCCTTCTATACTGTAAATTCAGGATTCATCACTGACAGGTGAGAGAGCAGCTTCAGACCTTTAAAGATGAACAACTTGCCGCCTAGCATAGCAACTGACTTCTGTTGCCAGAGAGCTTAATAGCAAGTGAGAGCCTTTTACAATGAGCCCAATTTCTTCCCTGAAATCTACTCCGTGTCCTCAAACTGCTGAGTCACACAGCACAAGACTTCTCCTTATTCACCTTCCAGATATTTGGAAATAGTGATCTTGTCCCTGATTCTGATGTTCTTCCAAGCTAAACAATAACAGACACTCTTTGGGAGGAAAAAAAAAGGAAAAAGAACATTGCTCACCGATAAGAGGATGTGGAACTGCGAGATCGACTTCGTGAGTGACTGTAGGAGACGGACCTGGTTCTGTGTCTAGATTTGGTTTCAGATTTGCTCCGAGATCGACTTGGACTCCTGGACTGGCTGTCACCATCCCGACTTGGTGTCTGCTCATCGCTTGAACTCTCCTGATTTCTGGGCCTCCGGTTTAAGCGTGCCGTCTTTCTCACTTCATCAAAGAGGGACCCCGGCCGGACTTTATTTTTGCTTTTAATCTCTATCCTCAAGCCTTGCGGTTTCATTTCAGGCACGGCCGTCAATGCCTTCGCCTCCGCAGCACTGGAGGGCGCTGCGGGTGCTGCCAGGTTCCCCACCCCCTGCAGGGGCTTCCACTTGTTGTCCAGGAGGCTGACCTGACCCCTTTCGGCCGCCTCCCTCCTCACCGCGCTTTCCACGGCACTGGCGGGGCCGCTGTCGGGTTTTCCTGCCTCCCGCACCGTGGGGCTTTCAGACGCGCCGCTCTCCTGTTTCCCCGCCGCCTCTGCCGCAGGATGCTCTGCGGGCTTCTCCTGCTTTACGGCGATGCCCGAATCCGGGGTGTCAAGCCTTGAATTTCCGATCGGGGACGCTCCCTCCACCTTTGCCGGGGAACTCCGATCGGGAGTGCAAATCTCCATGTTGTCGTCCGCTTGAAACATGTCTTCCACTCCGCCTGGGGCGCTCTCCTCCCTGTGCTGAAGGGCTGGGGGAGACCCGGCCACACTCTCCTCGGCAGCCAGAGGTGCGGGCGAAAGGCCGAGCTTGCTCCCCTCGGGGGCAGGCTGCTCAGTATCTGATGAAGCCGCGACGGCACTCTGGTGATCTGGAAGGCTGCCCTCTTCGCAGGGCTTCTCCGTTTGGGGGAGACTTGCTTTCGTCGTCGTCTCCCTGTTTTCAGAAGCTGGTTTCTTCTCCTGCGACTCCTGAGCCCCTTGCTTTTCATTACTCTCCTCCTCCTCCTCTTCGCCGAATTCCAGAGGCGGCTGCCAGTGAAACGCTTGTTTGCGTTTGGGGGCCTTATGCCTCTTGTCCTTCTTCCCTTTCATTTTCTCCTTCGCCTTTTTGGCACGTTCCCGTCTCAGCGCTTCCTTCGGGCCGCGTTTGCGCTTCCGGGGTTCCCTTCGCGGCTTCTCGGAGGGGCACGCGGACCCCTCGGAGTCAGAGGCGGACGACCGCGGCTGGCCTGGCTTCCAAGCGCCGTTCTCATCGGGCAGTGAAGAACTTGAAGACTTGGTGGTGGATTTGGCTTTGAGGGGGATTTCACCAAACTCCGATTCCGAATCCGACGTGGCCTCGCCTTCCTCCTTATCAGACGAGGGCAGGGGGTTCTTTTTGCCGTTCTTCGTTACGTCTCGTTCGGAATTCGATTCCGAGTCCCATTTACTCCCGGCGTAATTCTTCCTCCGGGGCTTACTGGCACTGCTCAGGTGGTCAGGAAGGTTCTCTTTCACTGTTCTTTTTTTTGGACGCGGGCATTCCCGCTCAGGTTTGGATTTCTCGTCCTCTCTGGTTTTCTCCCGTTTGTTATTCGTGTCCATTTGGCCTTGCTTCTCTTTCTCCTGGGCCGACTGTGTCACCTGAACATCCGAGTGCTCGCTGTCTGAAGAAGAATCTACGGAGGACCTGCTTTCGCTGTACTTCCTCAGGCACGAGGACTTGTCTCTGCCTTTGGTATATTTGCCGCAAGGGGCCTTTTCAGAGCTGCTGCTTTTATTTGAGGTGCTAGTTTTCCCACTGGATCTCAATTTTCTCTTTGCTCGTCTACTGGCATCGCTGCTAACAGAGGAGTATGAAGACGATCTACACTGGGAGCGATCGCTGTATCTGCCCCGTGAACGAGATCTAGATGAGGGAGACCTAGACCTCGAACGTGAACTGGCTACACTTCTCGACCTGGAGTATGATCTGGAATAAGACCTGCTCCTAGAGGATCTGCTCCTTGAGCGTGGGGAACTTTCTGAACTTCCATCACTGTATTTCGAATAAGCACTCCGCTCACTTTCTGAGTTTTTTTCTCTTTTATTGTAAGATGACGAACTACCAGTCTCCTTAATATTGGTTAAGCTGTAAGTGCTTTGGATGGGTAGCAAATGGGTTGTTTTTGCCTTCATTTCCTGAATCCGCTCGTAAGAGGGCTTCCAGGGCTTCTGTCCAGGCTTCCACCTGGAAGGAGGGGGACTGTCACTCAGTGGTATTACAGGAATATGTTCTGCCACCACTGGCTGCTGCACTAGTATGGTTTCATTTTGTGGCACTGTTGCTCTTAAAGGTTCTGTTTTCGCCGGTTTATTTTCACTTAGCTGAGAGGCTGTTCTTTTGGGGGATTTTGATGCTGACCGTTGGTGCCCCGACTTGGAACTAGACCTGGACTTGGATCTACTTCGAGAATGTGAGGAGGATTTCGATGGAGTCCTTGATCTTGAGCTTCCTCTGGAGTAAGACTGGGAGTGAGATTTGGATCTGTATGAGTCTCTGCTGGAATGGGTGGAGGAGCTCTGGTCACCCTTATCAGATTTGGACCAGTCCCTCTTGGATGAGTGCTGAGAGGAGAGCGAGGAAGAACGAGACCTCCTTTCTCTTTCACAAGGGAACTTCATTCGTCGGGTCGAAGATTTCGAGGATTCGATGTCAGATGGTACAATAATCCTTCTCTTCTTAGTCTGTTTGTGTCTTCGGCAGTGTTTTTGCTTTTTAGCTTTCTTTTTATGTTTCACCTTTTTGTCTTTTCTGCGTTTTTTATGGTGACCATCAGAATGTCTTGCTGTACTGAGATCTGAATAATATCCATTGTAAGACCATGATCTCGATCTTTGGGACAAGCTTCTTTCATCCCATCGGCTTGAACAGGGGTCACTTAACCTATAGAAAAATAGCATAATAGGCATACATTACTTCAAGCAAGTTTTCCATATTAAAAAACATTTTTTTAATCTATTGATTTTAGGAAGAGGGAGAGAGGGAGAAGAAAGAGGAAAGAGAAATATCGATTTGTTGTTCTATTTATTTATGCATCCATTGGTTGCTTCTTGTATGTGCCCTGACAATAAATCAAACCTGCAGCCTTATTATATCGGGATGATGCTAAAATCAACTGAGTTACCCATTGAGGGCTTCTATGTGTTAAAATTAAAAGACATTTGCCATCCATACAAACGCACTGACAAAAGCCTAGTTAATGACAAAGTACTGGCTCCATCAACACTTTAAGCGCCCGCAGGAAGGGTAAATCAGCGTGTCTGGCCTGATCCTGGCCTTACAACTGCAGACACAGGGGCAACTGCTAACAGAGCCATTTACAGAAAGATTTTTTTCCATAGCTAAGCAAAGAACTTCAAATTTGATAGGAAAATGGAAAACGGTTTTGAAAACCAAACCAACTGATCACAAGAGCACTGCTGACTACCATGTTCCTGACTGCGAGTAGCTGATAATCCTCTACCTTCAGGAACAATGTCAAACTCAGTTCCCAAACAATCCTGTGCAGTCCCTGTATACAGGATAGCTACGTGAACTAGAATAGAAACCTCTTTTGCTTAAAAAGCTGGCAAGACTATCATTTTAGCTCAGCCTCACAGAGGTAACCTTCCTCTAAGGTTTAAACTACTTACTACAGACACTGAGGAAAAGTACGTGAAAATAGATGCAGGCTTTAAATTTCACTGGTAATGTTAGGCTCAGAATTGAGAGTTCACAGTGCCACTGCATCTAAATCACTTCCACACAGCAGATGCACACTTTTTTCTTCCTCTCCCAATTTCAAACACGCTACAGGACGCCCACAGCGAAAAAGAATTTTATCATGAACAATTAGAGAGGGTCCCATTGGTACTTTTCATTTTTTTTAAGTATATTTTCACTAGCTATTCTGAGGCCAGCCCCATTTCTAAAATAAGCATTCCACTGTAGGGTGTCACTCTGAAGAAGAACAGTCCCTGGGGTTGGAAGTTAATGCACGCACTGGGTACAGATTCTCCTATCTACCAATTCACTCGTCAGTGACTACGAGACCTGGCTATGAAAGTACCTGCTATATAATTTTCAGTCCTGATTATTTCTAAAATTGAACCAGAAATCTTTGAGAAACTCAATAGGTTTACAGTCTTGTGGGGGGAATTTCTGAATTAAAAGCATCCCAAGGCCATCAGCCCTCCTGTTAATGGCACTACTTTGGCCAAGTTTTCCCAAATGTATTCTCTGGTCACGGTCTAATTTTAAATTTAAATCTTTAAGGAAAAGTCTAAAAGTAAGTCTCTACTTAACAGTTAAAATATAGCAGACATGGGGGTGCGAGTACTCATAGCTCTTACTTATCTCCTTTACTCCACTTTTCTCCACTCGGAGGTCTGTATGCTCTCAGTCTCTGCATCTCCTCTTTCCAGTGAGGAGGCGTCTCACTGCTGTCATCATCATCTGATTCAGAGCAGGACCTTGACCTTGGAGGTGTGTGATAGCGCTTTGAAAACAAAGACAGGAAAAACTATTTTTAAAATGCTCCTCAATTAGTCTGCTATAGGACAGAGTTAGGTGTAAGACCCAATCTCAGACCCCATTCAAAGGCAATAATGATGGAAGTGGCAAGAGGATGATATAAAATTATATTAAACAAAAGCAACTAAAAAAAAAATAGGAATGGCTGAGATTCACCTAAAATCACAAGTGAAAATGTCCTCTTCGAAGTCCTAAAGGTTACATTAATTAGCCTAGAATATTCAGCATACTAAGGTTTCTCACTGATTGTTTCACATGTTCATTTCATACCTAAACCCACTCAAACATGGAATTCTAACAACAACACCTTCCCATAGTTATGGAGAACACCTTGAACAGATTTTTGGATTCTACCTAAAATTAAAGCTAGGATTTTGCCTACAGGTAAAAACATTGTACTGCTTAATTTGAAAAAAGAAGTTTTAACAAACATACAATTGTGCCCCTTCCTTTAATCTTCCGTCCAGACTTTGACACAGATGGTTTCTGATCACTTACAATGGGTGTAGCATCAGGAATCTTCCTGCAAAGAAGAATTAAAAATAAAAATTAGGAAATGTAAGCAGTTTTCTTAATGTTTACATGCACAATTTATGCCCCTATAATATAAAAACACTTCATTTAGACCCAGCACTTTTGTAGAATGAGGCACTCCACAAAATCTAATTCTTTAAGCAAAAGTTTTAAATGCCAAAACTGGGAATGGGTAGGTGAGGGGAAAAGGAGTAACCCAATTGGGTAGAAATACCCAATTGGATAGATACTGGTATCTATCTTTTTAAGCACAGTACTATTTTTAAACAAAATCCTCTTTTTCTTTTTCTTTTTTTTTGTGTGTTAATCCTCAACTGAGGGTATTTTCCATTGATTTTAGAGAGAGAAACATCAAGATGAGAGAGATACATCGATTGCTTGCCTCCTACACGCACCCCGACCAGGGCTGGGGATCGAGCCCACAACTGAGTACATGTCCTTGAGCAGAATCGAACAAGGAACCCTTTAGTCCATGGGCCTACATTCTATCCACTGAGCCAAACCAGCTAGTACAACAAAATCCTCTTTTAGATGTCTCTTGTCAAAAAGCAATGTTCTGCTGAAGTCGGCTTGGCTTGTTGGCCTGTGGACTGAGGGGTTCGATTCCGGTCAGGGCATGTGCCTTGGTTGCGGGCACACCCCAGGTGGGGGTGCGGGAGGTGGCTGATCGATGTTTCTCTCTCATCAATGTTTCTAACTCTCTATCCCTCTCCCTTCCTTTCTATAAAAAAATCAATAAAAAATATATTTAAGAAAAAAAAAGTAATGTTCTAAAGGAATCCTGAGTTATTCCTGATTCTGATGCTTAGTTGTGCTTTTTAAATCATTTTTAATTTTACTTTATATTTCTTACAGCTCATTTGTCTCCACTTCTCTACTTTAATCTGTCTCTCTTTCAATGCTCTGAAATGGGTGTCTCATCTTATGGGCAATTTTAAGAGTATGGATTTTGTACTGGCTACAGTTCTCCATGCATAAGAAGTTGTTTCATACCTCAGCTAGTTAATATAATGGCTAGCTTTTACTGAGTACTTACTATGTATCAGGCATTATGTTAGTGAGCATTTTTAAATAAACTTTTTATAGGATATAATATATATATAACACAGAATTGGCCATTTTAACCATTTTTAAGTGTACAATTCACTGGAAATTAATTATATTCTCAATGTTGTGCAACCATCACTATTATAATTCTAAAACTTTTTCATCACCCCAAACCAAAACTCTCTACCTTAAACCCTAATTTCCACCACCCCAACAACTGTTTATTACTCTATTAGATCCAAAGAGTTCAATTCACTTCACAACCAAAGCTTCATCTCTAATGGAAAACGAAGGAAGTAAGATTAGTAATGACATCTTTCCAGGCCTCCAACAAGAACTTCTCCCCTCACCAACTTGTCCAGCTCCCTTTTTCTACTACTTATAGAATCTGAATTCTGAAAGTAGAGTAAATGTCATTCTTTAATCTGATATCTCCCATAGTTACCTTTCAAGAGCTTTGATTACAGGTCATGCTCCACAAATGAGTGTGGAACTGCACTGAGCTGAGGAAAATCACCGATCGGAAATGGGAACACAGGTTAACCATCCTACTTACGGTTCAGGTTCCACTGCCACAAGCGGCATATCTCTTCTCAGTAAGAATCGGTTCTCGGGCACCGGGGGTATCTCTTCTGGGCGGACCACAGGCTTTTCCCTCTTAGCACTTGAATCGGCGGACCTTTTTTCATTGTTATCACTTCTCTCAGAGTGCCTTAGAGAGAACATGCCACGTCACCAATTCAGATATGTAATGTTTGCATTCCATAAGAAAAGCACATAAAATTAGATATTAAATAGCAAAACTACTGGTACCTTACAAGTCTCATTCAAAAGGTTTATACAGTTTCCTCAGAGAGAACATATAAGTAAGTATCAACTCAAGTGAAAACCCACAGTACTAAAATTCTTAATATTGTCAAATGTACCCAACTTTTTTAAAGAATTTCAGGGAGCCCTGGACTATGTAGCTCAGCTCGGGTGGGCGTTGTCCCGAGCACCACAAGGTTGCTGGTTCTATTCCCGGTCAGGGCACATGCCCGGGTTGCAGGCCCAATTCCGGTTAAGGGGCATGCAGGAGTCAGCCGATCAATGATTCTATCTCATCATTGATATTTCTCTCTCTCACTCTCCCTTCCTTTTTCCCTAAAAATCAATAAAAATGTATTTTTTTAAAGTTTCAGGGATTTTTTTCACCTGCAAACAAATGAAATGTCTATGCTACCCTCTATTTGCCAGATTTCATTTACAGTAAAAAAAAAACCCCTCCCTTTTAAACAATAGGTAGCAGAGCTGTTTACAAAATTATACATGCTTTCCCCATTTCAGGGAGTTTATTTCTTTTAGGTAAGACAATTCTAGGGTTTCACTTACCCTTTTGGACTCACTATATGCTTATTCCTCGGCTCCTCTGAACTACTCGCTTCCTTTCGTCTTTTTTTAGAATGTTTAACTTTTGGCCTCCTCTTGCGTTTCCTTCGTCTGCTTCTCTCACGTTCCACTTCACTTTCTGAAGATGATTCTGAAGAGGAAGAGGAATTGGAAGAGGAATCCGAGTCTTCGGAATGAGTTGGCTTCTTCCTTTTTTTCTCAAAAACTTCCAAGAAATATTAACAAAAATATTAGTACTGGGTTTCGGTGACTACCTTTCAGAGTAAAAAACGTAATTAGCAAATATTGTAAAACATGCTTTATGTATAATAAACTAAAAACAAATTTTAAATAGACTTTTTTTCAAGCTAATAATACTGTTTGCTGGTGAGATTGGAAAGCAACAAAGCCCTTGCCTTCATGGAGTCTACGTTCTAGTGGGGTCAGATAAGTAAGTAACTGCATAATATGACAAATAATAAGTGGGGGGGAGAGCAGTATACAGGGAATAGGGAGTCAGGGGTAATTTAAGAGAACATCGGAGCAGAGACTTTAGTACAGAGAGGGAGGGGTCAGTCAGATATCTGAAGAGAGTGTTCCAGACAGAGGAGTCAGCAGCACCAAGTCCCTGAGTACTAGGCATGTCTGAGTCGTCAAGGACAACATGCTGGAAGACAATGAATGAGGGAAGAGGTCGGGAACAAGAGAGCCAGATGCCTCAGAGGCCGTTATGAAGACTTCAGCTTGGGCTGACTGAGAAGGGGGCCCTAGGAGAAGCTCACCCTGGTAGATCTGAAGGACAGACTGCAGAAGGACAGATTGAGAAGAGATGATAGAGGAGCAAAGACAAAAGCAAAGAACACTTCAGAGGCTATTGCAATACGCCAGGTAAGAGACACTGGTGGTGTGGACCGGGTTGCAGGGGAAGTAAGAAGAGGGAAGATTTGCTGATGGGCTGGATACTGGGTATGATAAAGGGTCTCAGAGCTAAGGATATACCACTCATTAAATCCAGAGGTATCCAGGAGGTATCCAGGAGGTATCTTTAAGTCACAGTTTAACCGTGACTTGCCTGTATCCTAGCTCCCTTTACCCCCTACCCCCCAAACTCTTACCATCTTTTGTTGATTTTGTGGCAAGTACCCCACAGTCAATAACTCGCACATCTGCGTAAGGTCTGCTTGCAGCATCAGTTTTCAGATTTTCAATTTGTTCGATTACTTCAAAACCGGAAATAACTAGTCCAAAGACCACATGCACCCTATCACAACACAAACGTAAGAAGAGTTGGTTTGCTGACAATTAAGCACAAGCAGTAATCATATCCACAGACCTAAATATAAAAGCACAGTTTCTGATGCATAAAGGAAATTAGAACTTGAAATCGGCTTCATAAAAGAAAAAAGCAATTACTCAAATTGGGCCTTAGTTTTCTGCCTTTAAAACAATGGTTTTTAGCTATTTATGGCAAATAGTTCTATAACAGTCAGAATGCACTTGCTACTCAGAAACCATCCTCCAGAGTCACTTCATGGCTGAGAAGCCCTAGTAAAAACCCCTTCAGGGACATGGAAGGCACGGAGTCTCAAGGTTACCGCACCCTATGATCTTTAAAGAAGAGTCTGAGTGTAAAAGAGCAAGAGTGCCCTAACCGGTTTGGCTCAGTGGATAGAGCGTCGGCCTGCGGACTAAAAGGTCCCAGGTTCGATTCCGGTCAAGGGCATGTACCCTGGTTGCGAGCACATCCCCAGTGGGGGGTGTGCAGAAGGCAGCTGATTGATGTTTCTAACTCTCTATCCTTCTTTCCCTTCCTCTCTGTAAAAAAATCAATAAAATATATTTTAAAAAAAAAGAGCAAGAGTGCCCCCTTGAGGGTTTACCCATGGTCCAACATGCCTGGGACTGACCCCACAGCCCCACCTCCCCTGCCCAAAGTAATAGGAGATCATTTTTACCCATCCAGGTGCGGAGCAGGCTTCGTGGTGCTGTGGAGCAAACATCGCAAAGATGGCAGAAACCGGGTGTGCAGGTGAACAGAGCAGAAGAGTTTAACACAGAGCATGTAGAAAACAAAGAGGTAAAGATAAAAAGACCAGGAAAAAGTTAAATATCATCTACAGGTAACTTAAAACACATATGTAAACCTTAAAAACAGGAACAGTAGCATTTTATTGATTAAAAAACTCACAATTATAATTATTTCTCCAATATGAAGGCTATATATACATATATGCACACACATATATACACATATTTATTAAATAGGTTTAAAATATACAGCAGCATAGACATTAATTTTAAAGTTATTCTAAATTAAAAAAACAAAACAACACCCTCAAAATGTATAAGATAATCAAACAAGAATAAAAAGAACTATCATTTGCTCTACAAAAATGGAAGTGTGACCAACACGTGCTCCACACACTTGACGAGCATGAGTTCTCTCCCTACGTCTCACACTGAGTCAGTGTGTATCTTTTAGGCAGGCAGATGGAAGTGAGGCTTCAGGCATTCTGTTTCCAGAACTTTCCACCTCTTTTCCTTCACCTAAGGTGAAGCTCTGCCACCACTCAGAGCAACTCTGAAAATGCAATAGGAGCAAACCTCAGTCTGCCAACACTTCTGACAGCAAGGTAAACAGCGATGGGCAACATTGCCGACATTTCAGATTGCTGTGGCTCAGAAAACACTCAACTGGCTTCTTTCAGTCACAAGCTGGCAGCTAGTCCCTCTTGAAAAGCCTTTGGGGTACATTTAGTTTAAATCTTTTGAACCCAAACTGGTTTTCCCATAGCATTTTCACAGAACTTCACCTTGTGAATTGCAGTAGAAAAAAATCAAAAGCAGATATAACTAGACTCGGATGTATATGCCACAAACATCTTAAACTTTTAAGATGAGTAATGAACACTTGAGAGAAAGATTACTGGACATCAGGCCATGTTAAACCACTCAATTGTACTAGGAGCTTCTTTATCAATTTTTATATTCATTTTAAATGAACCAAATACAATTTAATCTTCACAACAATGCTAAAAATCAGTATTCTACAAAGAACTTTAACACTTATACTTACATTTAAAAAATCCAGTTCGGTAAGACCACTTCATAATTTAAGAAAATTAAAATGTCAACTTAAGTAGTTCTAGAATTTTAAAGGGGATCTTGAGTTTTAAAACCACTAGTCTCAAATTTTCCTTATAAGATTGAGAAGTGGTTACTGAAGCTAATTAATATTAAAAATGAATAAAAACAGGAGAAAGAAAGAAAAGAAAAAAGAAAAAGAAAAGAGAGAGTAAGTCCAGCAAACTGGTGAGGCACTAATGCTTCAATCAATAAACTAGCATCCAGAAACTACCTTGGACAATCACTTTAAGAAATATGCTTCTCACAATGAGCAAACTTTGCCAAAGCACATTAAAGACAGGACAGAATCAGTCCATACTCTAGACAGTGATTCCATTGTAGGAAAGATGGACAGAGATAAAAAAAAATTCAAAGGTATAAATGTTCTGCCATGTAAAGGCTCCATTTCAAATGTGCAGCAGTGAACACAATGGGTGGTTTGTTGGTGAGATTTATTCCTCTTCCTTCCTTGATCCTTTCTCTCACAATTCTCAATCTTCTGGTACTGAAGGAAACCTAGAGAGTTTTCTAAAACACACAGAACCCAATTCAAGTTGCCACCGTGGCTGATAGAAATGCTGTAATATGGCAAACCTTTGCAAATGGTAAGATATAAACCTTCTAGCTAACTGCATTGATAATAGCAACATACTACTTGAGACTCGATCTGAGGACAGAATAGCTATCTTTATGTAAATGCAAGTTGTGTTTTTAATTCAAAGGAAAGCTGAAGACAAATGAACTTGGCCCTCCACTGCAGGAGTGAAGGAAACACATGAAGACAGGAACAATTCCTTCAAGGACAAATTTCAGCTGGTCCACAGGGCCCAACCAACCTGCTGTAATTTAGTCCGTTTACTCACGTCTGCAACTCATGGTGCAGCAATACAAATTGACACCCCAGTTGGGTTAGACTACTTATTCAGAACTGAAAGGATCTGAACGAAGGCAGCCGTCTGGGGTTCTGCCCCATTCCAGTAGAAATCCCAGTGTAACGCAGGCTTACTGGCACTGGGCTGACACTTAAGCGTGATAAACAGGGGATGCTGCCAAAAGGGGTCACCAAAGGACAGGGGAAGTGGTATGCTCAGTCCAAGCTATTCAATTCTCTTACAATGGACAAAGCCATCTCATCTCACCAACGCTTGTTTTGATCTTTCAAAACGATAGTTGTCAAGGCCCATGCAGTGATGACATTATGCTCAGTAAGTTAAGTTCATGCTTATGAGAACATATCTAAAGGAGAACCACACAGAACATTTCAAATGACAAAAGATTTCAATATTTTCAGATTTTCATTTTTCCTGTCACTTAGATACTAATTGTCAAGGTTTCCCTAACCTCAGACCTACTTAAAAAATGCAGGGGTGAGCAAAAGTAGGTTAATAACATTAAATAATCAATCAATCAATATTACAAGAATAAACTCTGTGTTTTGTGTACTCACAACTGTAAATCCACTTTTACCCACTCCTGTATAGGTACCAGGGTTCATTTAAACTGTAAATCCTATAAGTTGTGAAGTATCACTATTACACCAACAATCCAATTTTATACCATTATCAAAGAAGCTTTTGGCTTTATAGAAAAATTAATAGTTCTGTACTAAAATGAAATCTAAAACCATTATATACAATATAACACCCCAACCCTGAAAATGTGTAAAAACTTGGTAGAAATAAGCCACTGAAATTAAAACATGCTTCCCAGGGTCAACCATGAACAATAAAACACACTTGTTTTACAGGTATTGCTGCCAAACAGATCAAGCAGGTTTTTTTTTTCCCCTTAAAATTGTTCAATGCACATAACAATAGGATTAAAGAGATAGAGGCAAAGAAAGAGAGAGAGAGCCTTAGAGTAATGAGACATTACCTTTGGAGCGCACGGTGTAACACTCTTTCTGTAAATTTTACACAAAAATGGCAAGAAATAAATTGTAATACACTTTTAAGACAAGACTGAATCTATGTTTTAATATTAATATAACTTTGAAATTAAATATTTTCAAGTTTTATGCAAAGCAAGAAAAGTTCTTAAAATGGAGGGCTCTAAATTTTCTTTCACGTAGGTATATATGTAGAGGTGAATCATATTTAAGAAAAGCATTGTGGTTGAAGTTGAAATCTCTCAGAGTGTCAATACCTATCAACAAAATATTATATTTTGCTTCACAAATCCTCAAAACTAACATCTTTCTCAAAGAGAGAATAATGTATCCTGAGTACATATGAAAACATAAATCTTTAATGCCCAGGAGCCATTATACCAGTGGAAAGCAAAGATTTAAATCGAAAAAATACTGAGTTAAGAAAATTCAAGACAAACAACATTTCAGAAAACTATTTTTACTAATTCACTTCAAATAGTTCAAGAACGTTTTGTGCTCCCACATTTGAAACCATTTTTTCAATCACACATCATACCATACCACTATCAGACATGAATAAGCAAATTTTGGACTATAGCTACTGTTCAGACATATACACACTGTAGCTGTTAAGTCACTGAAAATAACAATATAATAAAGTATCGTAACTAGAATTTTAAAGGCCTTCTCAAAAGAAAAAAAAGGCAAAATAGATGAATGTATGAGAGTATGCTGTCAAATCTCGGCCACATTAACGGAACTTTGTCCTAATTCTGATTTTCCCCATTATGTACTTTTTTTTCAAAGAATATATACTGTCTGATCAATTTTAACTCTATTGAACTCTAAACATAGCTATTACTACTCAGGCCGAAATCTTATTTTATAGTAGACAAAATTCTTTACAGGTTTTTAGGACATATCAAATATTAAAATACTAGTAATTAAAAACAAGCTATCATTTCATATAAAAGGCATTGAGACACAGATTACTGTCAGAAAAGAATAGGTTTCAAATAATGTGAAATTTTCAGTGAATGTAAAAAAAAATGACTCTAGGTGTAAAATAGTATGGGAGAAGGAAACAAAGATAGCATATTTCTGTCTAATGCAGTCTTTAACATGTAATTTTTTCCTTCCAACTCTGAAACCATCACACCGTCATGGAGGAGGCACCGACAAATCATACAGAACAGCACGACCTTGTAAGGGCCACAGAAACTAACCAAGCCACATTACGGTGCCCTACACAAATGTTCCAAAAGTCACCAAACTAGACGAGCTCTAAAAAAGTCAGTGCTAATGTTAACATAATACTCACCGATGCCTACATCACATACATACTAAGTCATACTGAGACTGAATTTTAGGGATGACACGTGATTCTTAGAGAACCTGGCTTATGGTTAAGTTTCATAAGTATCTTTGAGTGTCATGAAAAATCCTAAAAATAACATATAAGGTATTACCCACAAAAACAAAAGAAAAAAGCTAGAACTTCTCAGCTTACTCACTAGCACTTCTTCTCATCCATATTCATGAATGGTGGAGGAAAAAGCATTTCTACCCAAATACACTTTTGCTACCCCAAATGTCAACAAAGCTTTAAAAAAAACCCCTAAACCCAAACCACCCAACTCCCTTCGTTCTGGAATGATTAGCACCTCTGTCCCTTTCAGGTGAGTAGCCACTGGCAAGTTAGATTCTTAAATGACAGAACACATTTTAGAAATTCTTCTGTTTTCCTCCCTATAGTCCTATTTATAACTTAAAGTATAACAAAAACTCATTGTTTAAAGTCAAGTTTGACTTTTCTGCATTATCTTGTTTTCATACCTTTTTATAATTATCACTAGAGGCCTGGTACACGAAACTCGTGCACGGGGGTGGGGTGTCCTTCAGCCCAGCCTGCACCCTCTCCAATCTGGGACTCCTCGAGGGCAGTCGGACATCCCTCTCACACTCCAACACTGCTGGCTCCCAACTGCTTACCTACCTGCCTTCTTGATTGCCCCTAATCAATTCTGCCTGCCAGCCTGATCATCCCCTAGCCACTCCCCTGCCAACCTGTTTACCCCTAACTGCCCTCCCCTGTAGGCCTGGTCCCCCACAACTGCCCTCCTCTACAGGCTTGGGTTCCCCCCAACCGCTCTTCCCTGCAGGCCCAGTCACCCCCAACTTCCCTCCTCTGCTGGCCTGGTCACCCCTAACTGCCCTCCCCTGCAGGCCTGGTCCCTCCCAACTGGCCACCTTGTGTCCACATGGGGGCAAGATCTTTGACCATATGGGGGCAGCCATCTTCTGTGTTGGAGTGATGGTCAATCTGCATATTACTTTTATTAGATAGGATAGAGGCCTGGTGCACGGGTAGGGGCCAGCTGGTTTGCCCTGAAGGGTGTCCCAGATCAGGGTGGGGGTTCCCTTGGGGTGTGGGGTGGCCTGGGTGAGGGGCCTCTGGTGGTCTGCCGGCCAGCCATGTCCCCCAGTGACCCAAGTGGAGGCCCTTGTATCTGGGATTTATTTATCTTCTACAATTGAAACTTTATAGCCTGGAGCGGAGCTAAGCCTTCTGCTTGCTCTGTGGCGGCAGCCATTCCTGTTGGAATTTATTTGTCTTCTATAATTGAAACTTTATAGCCTTAAGCAGAGGCCTGGCCTGGCCAGGGTGTGTGGAAAGCTTGGCTTCCGCCATTGCCGGGGCAACCCAAGCCTCCTTCCTTGCTCTCTCTGTGGCCCTAACCATCGTGTTTGGATTATTTTGCATACTCACTCCTGAGTGGCTGGTGGGTGTGGCTTGGGGTTGTAGCAGAGGTACATTCAATTTGCATATTACTCTTTTATTAGATAGGATGATTGATGACAGAGACTTGTGCAAAGTTCTGAAAAGTCTTCCTACTCCACAATTGTGACATAAGGCACAAGCCCACATTCTAACTGCAGCGGATAGAGATCACTGCTGCTGTTGTTCTTGAGGTTCTGTGAGCCCAAAGCTTCTTTGCAGCATCTTTTAGACTGATGAAAACTAGGCAAAGACACTGACTTCCTCTAGACAAGGCAATGTGTGCATAAAAAATCACTTCACCTATTCAGAGACTTAGGATCAACCCACAAAACTTGCTTTTTATGTGCACATGTTCACACTAAAATATTTCCTTGATCTTTGAAAGTGGGGTAGGTACTTTATAATGTGCCATTTTATTTTCCAGCAAAGCTTGATGCTTCTAATACCTAACCAAAACAAATTCAGAGCAGAGTGGTCAATAAGATTTCGTACCTTCCAGTGTGAAGGATTCTCTTTCTAGCTATCAATTTTTTATAGATTATGAATGAAATTTTTATAACCTGGCTTTTCTTCCTTGGCTAGCATTATCTCTAGAACAAAAAGGATGAACTAGATTTCTAAATTCTTTTCTACTCTTAAGACTTTGTAATTCTATAGCTTTTGTTGTAGTGCTTCCTAGTCTTTGGCTTCAAACATAAATAATAATAAAAAGGACAGAATGACTAAACACTGAATTAACTTGATTATGACTTTTGTCCCCGTTCTTTGTATTCCTTCAAAAATACCTCAACATGAACCATTATTCATGGGGACACCACTAGACATCACTTCTCTCATGTTTCCTGAACAGTGCAATTCCAAAAACAATCAGTTTTCTCCTATTTAGGTCCCTAAACCAAAAGCATGATAATTAATACAGTAGTAGATATAAGCAATTATTGCAAAAATTACAAATAGCTTGATAAGAAGAAAGCCTAATTTCTATCATAAATGTAATTGTTCTACTCAAAGAAAGCAATATATGCAAAATTACATGTAATAAAAATGCTGTATGCATTGTAATGAAGACAACAGTTATTGCACAAAAATTCTTGAGGAACATTTTGAAAATACCCACACTAATAGTATTAAATGTGCTCTTTAGGAATTGCCAAGTAACAGATTTAGAACATAAACTACAAATACAATTTTTGCAAGGATATATAAAAAATCCTTATTAAGTTTATAAAACAGGAACTATAAAGACATTTCTTGGCCTTTTTACCATCCATTCTTACACTATCCTTTCTTTTTTGAAATTGCAGAACTACTGCTCAAGGTGCCGTAGAAAGAGTTGTGGTAAGAAGATGAAAGGCAGGGGAGCCATCAGATGGTTCTGTGACCATCAACTCCTGAAACCTCAATTTTGAGAGATATTATCTGTGATTACATACACAAGTTGAAGACAGTACATTATGCTTTTTTACTCCTGCCGACTCCAAAAGGATTTAGGCTTGCAAAACGTGAATTTTGAAAGATTATATTTTTATGGAAAAAAACCATCTCCATTTTATTATCCTTTCTAAAAAAAAACAAGATGTTTTGTTTAGAAATGAGAATGGTTTGATTTTTACATTGCAACCCATGAGGAACTGGTACTTTTAGCCAGCATTTATAAAAGCACATTCATAAAAACTTCTCTTATAAAAGAGATTAGGATTTTTTTGAGTATGCAAAAATAGTTACTTCCAAGATTGCTTTTTTAACTGAAAACACATCTCCAGAATTAAATTTCAAACTAAAAGTAGAAAATTTTCTTTCAATCACAGATTCATAGTAATTTTAATGCCATCTACAGTTAATTATGAAAACAAGATGAAAATTTTTAATCTCAATATACTAAAATTAAAATTTTCATGTGGCATTACTCGTCAAAAGTAGTAGTCTGATGTGAAATTAAGCAATGGCCTTAATTTTGTTTTGATACTCAACATTTCTAGGAAAGACTTAAGCACGTACTAAATAACACAGTAACAAGACACTCTAATTTTTTTGAAGGGAGAATCTCATATATCGGATTTCAGTTAATATATGTACGTGCACTCGTTTTAACTCCCAACATTTTATAACAAGCTAAGCAGTAACATTGGGAAGAACCCCTGCTGCTACCTATTAAATCAAATTTTATATGTACTGATATAAAAAAAGGAAATCTAAAAGAAACTTTAGAGCCCTCAGATGGTAGCTTCTTGATCAATGAATGGTTAGTTTATCATGTTCAGTTCAGATAAGCTTAAAAATGGAAATGGGAAACTCAATCAAAGAGTTAAGAGCTTCTACATATTTAATTACCAAATAAGATGTCTTCAAAGTATTTCCCACTACCTTTTTTTTGACGCTGAAGAAGGTTAAGAATAAAAAAATACTCTATAAAGAAGTGTAATAAATAATACTCTCGGGAAACAAAATGAGATATAGGAGCAACTGCTTAAGGTCTTCTTTTTTCCTGCACAAATATAAGTATTATATCTCCTCTCAGCTTTCCATTTTTAGGACATTCTTAGGAACAGAATGCCCCTTATCTGAACTTTATCAGATCATGTTGGAAATCTATTTTTTCAGACAAATTTAAAATATGAAATTGAAATTCCTTTAAATGTAAACTCCTTTACAGACAGGGAAGCGCCATTCATATTCATTCATTCAGAAAGATGACCCCCCCCCATCAAATAAAAAACTTTTTCTGTTAAGACTTTAACAATAGAAATTTACTTCTAATCTAAAGCACTAAACTTCATGCTAAACAATTATCTTTCATGTTTTATATCATAAGATTATAATAAAAATAGGTTTTGGAGGAGCTGTAAAGAATATAATTAAGAATATGCCAAAGGTCTTTAAGATGAAAAATAAGTAATAAGGTTTCAGTTGTGCATGCACGTATACATAAAGGTGTTTGTATTGTAAAAAGCAAATTCAGCATGCTGAAGTTCCTGAGTGATAATCTCATAAATTCTGGTGGAAATGACAATAGCATTGGGTTAACTGCAGAGAGATCTCATAGGTTTGCGGTTTTAAAAATATAATATCAGAAAATAATGGTATCTCTCTCAAATTGGCTCAAAGAGCTGTAAGAGAAAAAGCAACTATATGATGGTTTATTCAAACCAACTGCTTTCCACGCCAAGGGTACATCTAGTCCTGGTCTATTAACAATTTTTAAATGGCCATCAATAATCCATGTTCCAGTCTAGCTTTGGTAAAATGAGCCTCCAATTTAGTTAAGAGTCAAAGCCAATTTCTTTTCGTAAGATGAGAATGTATTCTGAAAATAATGTACATGTTCAAGTTATGACCTTTAAGTACAAATCCAGGATATCTGCTGAACACAGAAGTGATTGCTAGAGCTTACCAGTTACTACAGCATCAGAAGTTAAAAATAAAAACCCAACTCACAGAATTCTAGCATTAAACTTGGTTTAACTATCACATCTTTCTCATGAACAGCGCTTCTCTGTTTTAAGAAAAGCCCATCTCTGAATTATGCCTACTCACATGAAAAACTGGGAACCATTGGTATGTTTCCCTCGATTTGCCATTGACAAAAGGAACGCTCTGTCATGTTTGAGAATAAAGTTTTCATCTGTTTGAAGAAAACACAAATTCGTCAGTCTCCAGTATAAGCCACTTTTAAAATGTAATGTTCACAGAAATAAATAGAAAGCAAAGGATGAAATTCCTCTTCTGGTCAGTACAGATACTTGACTGAATATTTAGAAAAAAGTTTCAACTAACCAAATAACAAAAGCATAAAAAGACCAAAAAATACTACTTAAAGCCGTGAGAAAAAGAACATATATTTAATACTTGATATAAACAGCCTTAGAACAGTCACTTTTAATAGTAACACACTTTGGCTAACTAACATTTAAACTATTAACTTTCAGGGAAAACTAATGAAAAAATTTTATTTAAAAAAAATCTCTATTTAGTAAAGCTCATTTTCTCCAAATTATCTTGCCTAATTCTACATGAGAGTTTAATAATCTTCTTATCGCTTAATTTCTATATGGTAAATTTAGCGACTCAACTGAGTTGAAACTAGACTATGAGAGCAGAAACCAAAAAATTACAAACATTAAGTTGTAGAGACATGCCGAAATCAAATTAAGTATGAGGATTCCTTCCAATTAATAAGATCACAAAATTATCTAAGGAAGAAAGTCCTGTATAAAAACTTAAGTGGCAAAATACAATTTTCAAATATACAAGTTATTTGCCACAGGGAATAACCACGTGAAAGTGGCCTACCAGCATCAGTCTCAAAGCTACAGGCTAATAGGACCAGCCAAAGAGCTGTTTCTTAATAGTTCAAAGGAAATACTCTGTCCGGAAAATCTGTTAGAGATTCTTTTAATTCCAGCAGAAATATCTTGAGAATTTAAATTTCCTTTTAACATTCATACAAACAAATCTTTGTTTAGAACAAACAGAAACAGAGAAAACTTTAAAAAATGATTACCTTGGGAACAGGCTTCTGAAAAAGAGTAGTAATCCATTTCCCCCGAAAGAAATATAAAAGACTATTATAACACGGGAGCTATCACGGCATTAACACCTAGTAATATTGGGTCCTGTGACAAATCTCTGCAACTGACTTTTCTAAGGCGTTCAGGACAAGTGCAATAGTTAGATTTATGCAAATGCTACTGCTGTAGGAATCATACACAATCATATAGTTCTAGTAGACAAAAGAAAATATACAAACCTTGGACAAAGAAAGAAATACCAACTTTTATTCAGAGAAATTGCTTGGTTTAAGGGGGAAAAAAAGACACAACTAGATTCTTTTCCCTGATGTGGAAGTAATAACCCATCAGGGAAAGAAGAAAGGTACAGATGTATGAAGTAGTATACACAATTTTCCAAGTCTTCAAGCAATACTGAAATCCAGCCACAACCTGACCCAGACTGTCCATAAATTTATTAGGAAGGGTGCAAGGGAACAGAATTGGAGTTTGTGTTACTGAGCTTCGTTCTCTTACCTTTTCATTTTGCAAAAGACCACATTCTCTATAAACAAAAGAATATGTTGACAGTTTTAGGCAGGAAGATAGGAGTTTTCATGTATATAGTTGCCTAACCTCCATGCTGAAGTCATGTTTAACCATAACGTTAGCCTTAATTAATCTTGTCAATTAAGTTATATATTATAACATACTTTATCCCCAAGTTCATGCAAATAAAGTATTTTCATGCAGCATTAGTTTCATGCAAAAAGTGAACTAAGAATAAACCTCTTCTCATTAAAAGTACATGATCAACTTGCTTTAATATCAGAACTGAAACAAGAGACCATAAAATATTAAGGCTTACCTTTAAAATAGCCACCATAAATTGATTCTCCACCTTTTCCATTACCTGCAAATAACAAGCTACATTAAACTATAATGAAAATGTAAAATATACTCATACATATAAATTACTTTTTATGGTTTCAATTTGCTGAAGGAGGTAACACCTTGTAATTATTGCAGATAATCAAAATTCTAACAAATCTCATCTTTAAAATATAAGTGTAATTATTACAATACTCTTAAAGGAATTATCTCCACAACCCATTTATTTCAAACAGTAATCACACCAATAAAATTCTAAAATAAACACAACTGAACCGTACTTTAGCATTTATCAGAAGGTAATTCACCAAGTAATTGTATTATTAAAATTGCATAAAAACAAAATGTCTTAGCATTTTGCCTTTTCATACATTCTTGGTCTACAACATTCATTCAGCCAACAACTGCTCACTGACCACCTAAAATTTACATTACACTCTATGTGACAATATTTACAATTAGATATAATAATGATTACTTCAGAAATTGATAGATGACGTTATTAGGGACATAACTTTTAGCTCTACCTTCACTGAAGTCCCCACCCTGAATCATAAAGTTTTTAACCACACGATGGAACGTAGAACCTTTATAACATAACTTCTTCCCAGTTGTTTTCCCAAGGCCTTTCTCCCCTGGAAAAAAAAAAAATGAAGTTTAGCTACAAAACCATCTTTCAACGGAAAGTGCCATTCCCCTAAACCCTGTGTTGGGCATTGTAAAAGATGTAAGGGGTGCACAGGGTGACAATTTCATACTCACATACATGCACAAACCAAAATAAATACACAAAGCAGCATACTAATGTTAAATTGTGTGGTAATCAGGGAGTTGGTGTAAAGATTGTGTACACATGTGGGTATAGCCAAGTATGGATTTTAAAAATAGATATAGCCGAAACCGGTTTGGCTCAGTGGATAGAGCGCCGGCCTGCGGACTGAAAGGTGCCAGGTTCGATTCTGGTCAAGGGCATGTTATCTTGGTTGCGGGCACATCCCCAGTGGGGGGCGTGCAGGAGGCAACTGATCAATGTCTCTCTCTCATCGATGTTTCTGACTCTCTATTCCTCTCCCTTTCTTTCTGTAAAAAATCAATAAAATATATTCTGAAAATAAAAAAATAAAATAAATAAAAATAGATTTAATTTGCTGTTTCTACCCTGGCCAGGTAGCTCATTTAGTGAGAGCACCATCACAACGTGCCAAGGTCTCTGGTTTGATCACCAGTCAGAGCATATACAGGGATCAACCAAAGAATACATGGATGGGTGGAGCAGTCAACCAATTTCTCTTCCTCCCTCCTCCCCGCACTTCCTGCCCTTTCTATCAATAAAATTAAAAAAAAAATTTTAATATCAATCCAATTTCATGTATCAAGGGATAACAACTATACTTTGCCCTTCTACCTTTTAATCCTAAATTTCTTGTGAAATCTGGAGTGCTACGTTTGCTTGGAGTACTGAAATTCTACAAATCAGTTTTGAAATGCTATTATTTTATAAACTACATTGTATAGAGATTTCATTACACAAAATAGTACTCTTTTTCCTTTCTGAGACCATTTAGTCTTCTCTCTTCCCTTAAAAAATGCTTCCATGATTTTGTATTAGTGAAAATATTTTTATTTGCTAAGCTCATTTCACAGCCCATTACTTTTCAAAGGCAAGGGAAAACTGTAAGCCATGACTTCTCATTAGAATAATTTAATGATTCATTTACCTGAGCATAAGCAAAGGAAGTTTTTGCATGTTTTTGGACATATGTCTGAGAAGAGCTGAAACATAATGCGACCAACTGAAATAAAACACATAAGAAAAAAGGTAAGCAAATTGATTACTGTATACCACATTTTATTTGGGAGGAATAAAACAGATACATAAAATGACAAACTGGAAAGTCTATTTTAGTAATCCATTTTAATTTTTAAAATTAACAGGTACTATAAACAGATTTTGAATTTGGCTACAGAGAAAAAGCCAAGACAAACCTATGCCATGTTGTAATCTTGATGTGACCACTAGGTGGCAGGAATAAAATCAGCAAGTACCCAGAATCTGAATAAAATCAAACATCATCTTTCAGTAATATTATTGTTCCTATTTCTCAGAAACAGCTGTGCTGGAATTGTAGGTGCAATGGTGAGAAAGGAGACATTCATTATGGGCATCAAAAGTATGGTAGTTATAAAAATGAGCACTGATTGGAAAAAATATTATAAATGATACACTACAAAAGGCCAAGAATATCACATATACAATTACAAGGGATAAGAACAAAAATAGGAACAGAACATATTGGGTAGGCAGAGAGTAAAATCTAAGAAGAAATTAAGCAATTAAGTATTTCAACAAAATCAGGCCATTTACTCAAACTAGATGCCCGGTGTATGAAATTCCAGGTCCCTCAACCTGGCCTGCACCCTCTCGCAGTCTGGGAGCCCTTTGGGGATGTCCAACTGACGGCTTAGGCCCACTCCCCGCAGTCAGTGTGCATCATAAGGACCGAATGTTCTGCTGTCCAGTTGATTTACATATTAGCCTTCTATTATATAGGATATCCTCCCCATGCACCAGGATGTCCATGACATAGGCTGGAAATGACAGGTGCACATTGCTAAACAATGTGTTGAGCCATCAGCAGTATGAACCAAGTACACTTATATCCACCCTGGGCCTGGGCATGTGGGGGCAGGGCAAAAGGAACCATTTCTATTTTACTTACCTCTGTCCCCAATGACTTTATACAGTGCCTGGTACAGAATTAATATTTGAATAATCCTTCATGATAAAAGCCTAATATGCTAAGTGTCTGGTTCTCTGGTTAGCTGTTCAACCAAAGTGTAATATGCTAATGATATGCTAAGGCAGTTCAACCGCTTGCTATGACATGCACTGACCAATAAGGGATACATGCTCCAACCGGTAGGTTAGCTTGCTGCTGGGGTCCAGCTAATCGGGACTGAGTGAGACAGGCTGGACATGCCCTGGAGCCCTCCTGTGGTTCCTCCTAGGCTGGCCAACCTCCTGCGTCCCACCCTGGCCCCACACAGGAGCTGTCCCCTGATGGTCAGTGCACTCCCACAGGGGAGCGCGGCTAAGCCAGAAGCCCAGGCTCATGGCTGGCAAGCGCAGCGGCACTGGCAGCTGCAGGAGCCTCTGCTGCCTTGGCTACAGGTGGGCGGTAAAGAGTGAAGGGTCCTGGACTTTGAGACCCCCAATTGTGAGAGGGATGTCTGACTGCCAGCTTAGGCCCAATTCCCCCCATCCTCATCCCCACCCCAGGAATCGGGCCTAAGCTGGCAGGCGAACATTCCCCAAGGGGTTCCAGACTTCAAGAGGGCACAGGCCAGGCTGCAGGACCCCGCCCCCCACCCCCCCATCCCTGCTTCAGTGCCAGATTTTCATGCACCAGGCCTCTAGTAATGACAATAAAACCCTTGAAACAAAATTATTTAATGGTAGAGAATAAGATATAAGTGAAGGAATACCTAAATATACAGATCAAAAGTATTCACTATGTATCAGCAAAGTCACTATATGTGAAACATCATCAAGACTTAGTTTAATAAAATATCTTTATTTTCAGAGATATAAGTCCTTCTAGAATCCAGGCAGTAGAATTATGTTACTTACAAAGAAACATATTTATATTTATATACCACAGTATAAATAAAGCCAACAAGAGAGGGGGTTGAGTTGGTAAGAGAAGGGACATTTCCTCATTTTGACTTCGCTAAAGTAGGTAAGAGGAAATATGGGTTTAGGAAAACTTACACAAGTAATCACCTGCAGAATTTAAAACATATTAACTGTCTTTCAAATTACTGTAGTAGAGTAGCTCACATAAAAGGAAGTAGTAAGATAACATAAAGAAGATATAAGCTGAAGTAAGAGAAGACTAAAACATCTCTATACTTACTTAGGCACCTAAACTTTTTCATAGCATGTCATTCAACACCCAAGTAAAGGTATCCTGAAGATAGTACAATTAAAAACTCAAAAGAGAATGTATTTATTGGCTCAGGTAGTTAGCTGACAAGGATACTGGCACAGATCAGAGAACTGAAGAACTGTAAGAACCAGGATGTTGGGGATGTGAGACAGGTTGGACATGCCCTGGGGTCAGATCTTGGAGCTGCCACGTTTCACAAGGCAAAAGATATTGAATACCATCACTTTCTTTGTCCCAACCAATGCATACCGTCCTAAAAATTTCCATTAATGCATAAGGCCAAAAGTAAATTAATCACTCAACTCAGGAAGAAAAAAAAGCAATAAACCTAAGAAAAATATAAAGAAGGTTTTAACGAAAGTACAAGCAGAAATCAATGAAGTAATAAGACACAGAAATATATCAGACTTGATAAATAAATCCCAAAGCTGATTCTTTTGGAGGTAAAAAAGAAAATAATATTTAGAAAGAAGAATTATAAGAAAGCATGGGTTGCGACACCATGCTGATAGTCTAAAAGAAAAAGAAAAGAAAAAAAAAAAAAACAGATCCAAGAAAGAAATTACAATGCTGTTTAGTACCTATCCAAAAGAGTGCCATTAAATAACTCTTCAGATATGGGTAAATAACTTCTAATCTTGAAGTAACATTAAAGTATAATGTCATCAACTATTTCAACACAGAAAAAGGTGAAAAGCTTAAAAAATATTATGGAGAAAATTGAAAGTAAAGCCTAAAAGGATGATATAAAACAAATTAAAAACCCTGTATGTCAATCCCCCTTTTTAAAATGATAATACTAAAATATTAGGTACTTTAATAATATAACTTACTGAAATGAAGCAAAAACTCTCTAAACTTCTAGTGACAGAAACCAAAAAAAAAGTCTGTGGACTGAAAATCCCAGGTTCAACTCTGGTCAAGGGCACATGCCTGGGTTGCAGCCTCAATCCCTTGTGTGGGGTGTGCAGGAGGCAGCCAATCAACGATTCTCATTATTAATGTTTCTATCTTTCTCTCCCTCTCCCTTCCTCTCTGAAATCAATTAAAAAAAAATAAAAAAACAAAGCAAAACAAAAACCTAACCTACACTTCAAGGAACCACAACTGCCGTGGATAATGGATGAGAGAGAAAAACTTAGGCTGGAGCTCTGGCCTTGACAATCACTAGCGATGTGACCTTGGATCAGACAATCACTCCCTCTGAGAGTCGCCTCTTCTGTTGAAATCTTACATCACAATGCTGTGTGGTTTAATGATGCACCTTGCAAACATATGGTATATTAACAGAGCCAAGACTATTATCCTGGAATCAAACATACTTAGCTCTCACTAATGTGGCTTATCAAAGGCCATCTATGTGGAAATGAACACAGGCAGAACCAGAGCCCAAAATTCTGTGTCCTCATCCAGTGTTCTGTCCAATACACTCCACCGCTTCCCAGGTTCTGACATTACAGACTTTCCCTTTCCCCAAACACAACTCCCAGAGTTCTTTCATCAAGCAATTAAGCAGCAGCCTTCATGCATGGCTTCAGGTCACGTATGAAAAAGAACCTTTCCAAAGGTGACGGCATTCTCAAAAAGAGGAGCCTCACTTCAATGCAACAGAACTGCATCTGTATAGAACAGTAAAATGGAAACTTCCAGACTCTCTGGGAAAGACGATTATTTGGGGTCAGAAGCTAGCTACCCTGAGATTATTCCTGCTTTTCAATCTCATTCTTTTACTTAAATTTTAGGAGTCAGCTTTCTAAAGAGCACCAATTTTCCAGGTAGTGATCATAGTTATGGAAGATAAGGAAAGTGGAGACAGAGCAGGGGTAGCAGTTTGCACTAGGTAGTTTGGGCCATTTTCAAACTGCTAGGTTCACTGCAGTTTTGTGATGAAAAATTCCAGGGTCTTTTTTTTCTGTCACTTGATTTTATTTTCAATTACAGTTTACATTCAATATTATTTTATATTCGTTTCAGACATACAGCATAGTGTTTAGAAAATTACACATTTTACAAAGTGTACCCCCAGATATTTCCAGTACCCACCTGGCACCATACATCGTTGTTACAGTATTATTGACCGTATTCTCTATGCTGTGTTTTACATCCCCATGACTATTTGTAACTACCAATATGAACTACTAAATCCTTTCTATTTTTTTTACCCCAAAATGTCAGGGTCTTTGCATTAACTATATTACCTAAAAAGATCCTTTCCTGAAGCTTAATTTAGTTATATAACTCTTCCTTTTCCCCTTTCATATTACGTTTCCAACCTGCACACAGAAAATCTACTCTGCAAAGCATCTCTACTCACACAATACCTAATTAAGAATCAGGCATCAGCTCTGGCTGGTTCAGCTCAGTGGTTAGAGAATCAGCCTGTGGACTGAAAGGTCACAAGTTCGATTCCCAGTCAAGGGCATGAACTTCAGTTGCAGGCTCGATCCCTGTCAGGATGCAAATGCCCCCTTTTCCTGTCTACTCTCTCAAAACAAGTCACTGGGAAAAAATATCCTCAGGTGGACTAAAAAAAAGAATCAGGCATCAGTGGTTTGTCCAAGTTTAACAGTGGTAGCAGGAATTCAGGATTTCACTGCATGACAATCTATTTAAGACACAGTTTCTCGAAACACAATAGGACTAAATACCTGTAGCAAGGTTTACCTTACATAGTAAGACATTCACAGCTAGGGGTTTTAAACGCAATTTTTGAGATAATCTTGAAATCAATTTTAGATACCTTTGTGAGTTACCCAAGTCTTGTCCTTTCCGGCCTAAGCTTTTTTTCTGCCTATCTAAAAAAAAAAATCTTTTTAGTTCCCATCTGCTTTTTATTCCCAGTAAGGTATTTGCTAAATACATGACCAACTGTGGAAGTGCTTTGTCTACCAAGAATTCAGGATGAACCATATACACTCTGGAAAGCTCTAGGACTCTCCAGAGCCAGAGATGTGCAAAATCAGAACAGTAAGGAATCGTACTGAACAGCTAGTTCATACCACCAATGTCATGATTCTCTTTGCAATACCAGCAAAGGTAGAAAAATAACAGAAAACCACTGGGACTCAAATGGGGTAGACGGTGGGAATCAAACACGCAGCAGTCATCTTATGTTAAAGACAGAAGAGGAGAAAAATCCTTGTGTATGCCACTTAAGTTTAGAGGCAGAGAAAGGGAAGAGAAAAGGAGGTGCTAAGACGTGAACTTTCTCTTGATAAAGCCCTTGTAAAAATCCCTGAGTTAGCCTTCAGGACCATTCAACTGGGCCTGTTGTTATTAATGGGATTCTGCAGGCCCAATTTCTACAAAAATAAAGGAAAAAGCAGGGGGATGTTCAGAGAATTGGGGGCGCGGGAGGATCTCAAGCCCCTTTGCTTACAGAAACCGGAAATAAGCCTTTTTCCTAAAATGTGAACCAAAAAGCTTAATCTACAAAGGTCTGTCTCCATAATACCTTAATATGAAAGCCCCTCATTGATTCAGTGCTACTGCTTGTGCTCATGCAATAATTAAAGTGACTTTTAAAACAAATACCAGATACTGTGCCTTTTACAAATAGTGTTTGCTCTATAGAAACATGACAGAATTTAAGAATGATGTTTTTCTTTAGGAGTATTAATAATAAAGGTACACTACTTTAAAAAAATATATATTTCACTGATATTTTTTATAGAGAGGAGGGGAGAGGGATAGAGAGTTAGAAACATCGATCAGCTGCCTCCTGTACACCCCCTACTGGGAATGTGCCCACAACCAAGGTATATGGAATCGAATCCGAGACCCTTGAATCCACAGGTCGATGCTCTATCCACTGAGCCAAACGGTATACTATTAACTCTAAGGTATATTATAAAGCCTAAACATCACTGAGAAAATCCTACATTTGATCACACCTCATTCTGACCTCCTTTCCCAGCGCTGTCATGAACATAATCCTTCTTGTGGTCTTTCAAATTACTGTTAGGACAGGCAAGAATAATTCAGAATAGCAGTGCTGCTCAACTGTCCTCCCCTCCCAAAGCACTAGTTCCCTAGCCAGTTTGGCTCAGTGGATAGAGCATCGGCCTGCAGACTGAGGGGTCACAGGTTCAATTCCAGTCAAGGAAGAGCACGTGCCTTGGTTACAGGCTCAATCCCAGCCCTTGTGGAGGAGTTTGTGGGAGGCAACCAATAGATGTGTCTCTCTTACACTGATGTTTCTCTCTCTCTGCTCTCCCCTTCCCTTTCACTCTCTCTAAAAATAAATGGGAAAATATCGTCAGATGAGGATTAAGAAAAAAAACACACACAAAAAAACCCCCACAATCTAACCTGTAAAACAGGTAAATGTATTATTTAATTACCCTTCCCAAAAACCTCATTATATACTCTTACACCACACAGCCCTATATAATTTATGAGTATAGTGATAATGAAATAGTGCAGACTACTGCATCCAGTCACTCTATTCATGCATGAATTTATGATCCAGGGTGAGCCTGACATGGGAGACACATTTTTCCGGTTCCCTCAGTACAAATCTGGTCCCTCACCCTCTCTCAAACTATGAACTATCTTGAGTGTGAGTTTAAAGGTTAAAGGGTAGTTTTGAATATAAGCAAACTTTGCCATACTGCTATCTTTAGACCCACATTTACAAAGAGGTCAAGTGGATTGCCTAAGGTCACAAGCAGTACTGAAACACTTTGTCATGCCTCTTCACTTAAAACAAAAAATGTCTTGGTATCATTTCCAAATACTTTACAATGCTTACTAAGGACACATTTTCAATTCAGTTTTGTTGAGTTCATGTGAACCTTAAGCAGTCAAATAAAAATACCCATTTCAACTATATCCCCATTTTTATCCATTTTGATAAATTGCCAGGGTTTTATGATATTGTTCTGAGGCCCACATAAAGAAAAATTCCAAAGTCAAGCATTCCTTTAAAGTAACACCCTGGTTATCACTTTCAAAACTAACTTTCAGTCTCTGACTATTGCAAAATGAATAATGTTCTCAAACTTTCTGATTTCAGAACCAGGATCTGATATTTCATAAGGAAAAAGACAATCAAAAACAGCAACTTGATACAGATGTTGGAATTATTAGACAAAGACTTTAAAGAAAGTATTACAACCATGCTTCACTCAGTAAGGACAAACACTTGCAAAACTTAATGAAAGCAGAAAGCTTCGAGCAAAACAAAAAATAAAATTTTAATGAAAAAATACAATAATGAAAAGTAAAAATTCACTGGGTGGGCTCACCAGCAAAATGGAGATGACAGGGGAAAAAGACGGTGAAGACCGATTAATAGAAATTATCCAACACGAAAACAGGGAGAAAAAAAGATTGAAGAAAAAATTAACAGAGCCTAAGGGCCCTGTAATATCAAAAGATCTGATACAGCGTCATCAAAGCCTAGAAAAAGAGGATAAAGAATATTGGAGCCCTGGCCGAGTGGCTGTTTACTGGAGCACTGGTTTGCACACCAAACGGTTTGATTTCCAGTGAGGACACATACCTAGATTATGGGTTTAATCCACAGTCAGGACATGTACAGTAGGCAACTAATCGATGTTTTTCTCTCTCTCTCTGTTAAAAATAAAAATCCTCAGGTAAGGATTTAAAAAAAAAGCATTGGAGAAAAAACATATTTGAAGAAATAACAGCTGAAAACTTAACTAAATTTGGCAAAAGATACACCCAGATTCAAGAAGATTGGCAAACCCCAAAAGATAATAAACAAAAAGAAATCCACACCCAGACACAGTATAATCAAACTGCTGAAATCTAAAAACGAAGTAAAAACTTTGAAAGCCAGGTAAGAACATATTACATATGGGAGAACAACAACTCAAATAACTATGGATTTCCCGTCAGAAACCATATAGACCAGAAGACAATGGAACATTTTTCAAGTGTTAAAAGAAAATAAGTATCAACCCAGAATTGTATATCTAGTGAAAAATATATTTAAAAAATAAAGGCAAAATAACATTTTCAAGTGAAGGAAAACAGAATTTGCTGTCAGAAGACCTGCTCTAAAAAAAATGATTAAAATATTCTTTAGGCAGAAGGGAAATAATACTAGAGGAAACTGTAAGAATAAACAAATAGCAACAGAAATGACGAATATGTGGGTAAATAAAAGTCATTTTTGCTATACCCTAGTTGGTCTGGCTCAGTGGATAGAGCATTGGCCTGTGGACTCAAGGGTTCTGGGTTCAATCCTGGTCAAGGGCACATGCTTGGGTTGTGGGCTCGATCCCCAGTAGGAGGTGTGCAGGAGGCAGCCAATCAGTGGTTCTCTCTCATCATTGATGTATCTATCTCTCTCTCCCTCTCCCTTCTTTTCTGGAATCAATTATATATATGTATCTCGCTGAAACTGGTTTGGCTCAGTGGATAGAGCGTCGACCTGCGGACTGAAGGGTCCCAGGTTCGATTCCGATCAAGGGCATGTATCCTGGTTGCGGGCACATTCCCAGTGTGGGGTGTGCAGGAGGCGGCTGATCGATGTCTCTCTCTCATCGATGTTTCTAACTCTCTATTCCTCTCCCTTCCTCTCTGTAAAGAATCAATAAAATATATATTTTTAAAAAATTATATATATATATTTTTTAAAAGACTTTTCCCCTTTTGATATACACTTGCATTTATGATTTAAAATTTTAACTTGATTGCTATAAAACATACACATTTCCATTGATAGAAATAAAAAAGCAAATTGTGCAGTATTCAACTCAATTTTAATTGGCAATCCACCTCCCTCTCCCCCTCTCCTTTCCCTCTCCCTTCCCTTCTAATAAAAAAACAAAAACTTTTATGAATACTTCTTGAACTCATTAAAGTGAACACTATGACCACTTTTCAAGGATTTTTATTTAAAGTCAATCAAAGCTATTACTTTGCACTTCTATGAAGTGAATTATTAACTATACAAGAAGTCAAGGGTTTTACTTGAGTAAGTACTCAGAGACAAATATACTAATGGTTAAATCTCACAAAGCAGAATCCCTCAAACAACTGAAGTGATCCTTAAAAGCTGTGCAAAAATCACGTATCTACTATTTAGATAATTTACTGACTTCAAAGTGCTAGATAAGTATTACATGAGCTGGAACCAGATGAAACTGAAGATGACCTATGACTTCAACCTACAACCATGTAAGCATCCCCTGTTTTATATAAAATTCAGCCTTCTCAAGGGTGCCCCTCCCTTCTACCAGGATGGCATTACAATGAATTACCTTGGATGTAGGCGACTGAGGTTCATTCAACAACATCTACCAAACATATTCCAGAGAGTTTTCACGACCAAGGCTACTTACAAATCCAGGATATAAACACGTACCAGGACTACATGCCTCCCGGGCCTTTCTTTTCTATTTTTTTCAGGAGTATTCAATTTTCAATTCTTTATACAAACCTAAGTTCTATGATCTGACGCTTTGATTCACTATAGAATTAAGGATTGAGATCCATCCAGGCTCAAAATCTAATGAGAGCATACAACCCAATTTCTAAGGTCACAACATCATTCCTTTGCTCAGACTCCTTCAGTAACTTCTTATCTGAGCGAGCCAAAGTCCTTGCTCCGGCCGATAGCCATTTCCAGCTACTTTGAACCTCTCAAGGTTCCTCCAACAGGCAAGTACTTGAAATTCCCCCCTGGGGACACCTTTGCCTGGACTGTCCCTCTGCCAGGAATGTTCTTCTCAAAGATGCCACCTCTCCTTCAGGTGTCTGCTTAAACGTCACCCCCTCCACAGGGCCTTTCCCGGCCAACTTATTAAAAGAGGACCCCCTACGACACAAGCCACCGAATTTTTTGGGGGGGAACAGAAACGACAAGGCAGAAAGGCCTTTGTTTTACTTATCGCCACTTCCCCACAATCTGAGCAGTGAGAGGCTCTCGGCAATCCACCGAACAAAAAGGGGGTGCACAAAGCCTTGCATAGACGCCTTCCATGAAAAGTTCTGTGACACAGACTTAAATAAAAAAAAAAATAAAAGCCAAGAGAACAAGTTCTAAACGCTGCACGCTCTGCCGCTACCCAGAACGAAACCACCACCCGTCAGAAGGAAATACTTTTATTTTCAGCAAATTTTGCAGACAAAAAAAAACATGCATGCACTGGCTGCGAGTCTGCTGGGACAGAAGGCTTCGGTTTGCACCCCCCAGAACTGCCCCAGGCCATTTCCCCCAGGAACCAGAAGTCCTGGCTCAAGAAGCTGCAGGAGTCACAGCGGCCAGCCACCCTACTCCCGGCGTGCAGGCACAGCACTGGGAAAGGCAAAATATTCGCAGTTCGCAGCGAGGCAGCCGAGATCGGGACGGGAAGTGTCTGCCACCTCGGGGGGAGCCGATAGAGAGTCCTAAAGGGACTGCACCCCTTTTTTCTTGGCGCCAGGCATGAGCACCCAGTCGGGGGGTGCACGGGGCGGGGGCGAGGCCCCGAGTCCGAGGAGTGGGAGGGGGTGTGCCGGAGCCTCCCTCCTCCTCCTCCTCCTTCTCCTCCTCCTCCTCCTCCCACGGCTTGGGCGCAGAGGAAACGCAAGGATGCTGACTGCCTTACCCGCTCCCCGAAAAGGCCTCCGGGAGAATGGGCTGAGGGTGGACCCCTCCCCTGCCCCCGAGATAAGCCCGGGCCCCGGCCAGGGCTCCCCCAGCGTCCGGCTCACCCGGCTCCCGGTTGATCTCGATGTCAAAGTGGCACTGCGGCCGGTCCTGCGCCCCCATCGCTCCCGAGGCGGCGGAAAGAGCTGGGGGAGAGAGAGAGAGAGAGAGAGAGAGAGAGAGAGAGGAGGGGGAGAGGGGGCAGAGAAAGCGGTCCGGTCAGGTCGGGAGCCGGGGCGGGGGCGGGGCCCGAGCCACCGTCGCCCCGCGCCAGGCTGTCGCGACAGGGCGAGGGGGTGAGACGGCGCCCCCTCCCGCCCCAGGCCCCCAGCTCCCACACAGGGGCGGGCACGCACGCTCCGGAGGGCACGCTCGTCACCTGGCGGGCCTCCAGCCTGAGCAGCTCCCCGTGCACGGCGGAGAAAGCGCGGTCGCCGCGGCCGAGAGCCAACGCCGATAACGGACCACCGCTCCCCTCCCCCCCGCCCAGCCTCCCGGTGCCACGCCAAACCCCGCGAGAGTCCGAGGAGATGCCGCGAGAGCACAGTCTCGGCGAGAGGGTCTGGACCGGAAAGGAAGCGCGCGGGGGCGGGGCTGGGAGCTCTGGCGAAGCCTCCGGGGCCGGCGCTCCTATCACAGGGCTGGTCCTTTTGTTGGTCCCGCCCCTTCTCTCTTGACCGGAATCAGTCGCCCAATCGGGGAGCCCGGGGCACGCCTGCGCTCTCACTTCCTCTCGTTCCTTGTCTAGCGCTGTGAGCTTCCACGCATCACCGGATATCGCGAGGCTTCGCTGTTGACAGCTTCGAGCCGCTTGTGAGAATTAACTCTTTGAGGGTTAAGCCCACTGAGCTTTTGTGGCCTGTTTTTTTTTCTTTCTTTTTTTGCATCATATCCTCTGCAATACACGACTCAGCCTCAAGCAGGGATTCCTGCTCCAACCTCGCCCCAGATAACTTTTCCATTTTTATAACGTAGGGGAAGGGAGAAAAGGGGTGAAGGAGAGAGAAGGAAGCCCATGAGCAGGTGCAGACACAATTCTACCTTATGTGCTTATATTGTTTTAAAAAATTGTCAATACATTTTTACTGGTTTCAGAGAGGAAGAGAGATGGAAACATCAATGATGAGAGGGAATCATTGATCTGCTGCCTCCTGCATGCCCCACGCTGGAGGATGGAGCCAGGTCCTAACTGGGAATCGAACCAGCAACCTCTTGGTTCATGGGAATGATGCTCCACCAACTGAGCCACACCAAGAGGGCGAGGCTGCGGTCTGTCTTCCTTTCCCCCTTTATTTTAAGTATATTTTTATTGATTTCAGAGAGGAAGAGAAAGATAGAAACATCAATGATGAGGAAGGATCATTGAATGGCTGCGGCCACTTACTGTCTTTAGAAAGACCTGCTTACAAGGTTGGCCTTTGAGTGGAATCTGAGAACTTGAATGGTAATCAGTTTCCTACAATTATAGAAAATGTTCATATGATAAGAATGTCTCACTATGTCTAAACTATCTGTGTAAACACTATGTTTTTGCTGAGCACCTGCTTTCTTTTTTGGGAATCTGGAATTTAGGTATCTGTTAGGCAGGAGATGCATATGTGACTAGCCTCTAATAAAATATTTTGGGTACTGCCCCACCAGTGTGGCTCAGTGGCTGAGGGCTGACCTATGAACCAGGGGTCAGGGTTCGATTCCTGGCCAGGGCATATGCCCAGGTTGTGAGTTTGATCCCTAGTGTGGGACGTTCAGGAGGCAGATCAATGATTCTCATCATTGATGTTTCTCTCTCTCTGAAATCGATAAAAATATGTTTTAAAAATTTTGGGGTACTATGTAATGAACTTCCCTGGTAGACACTGCTCACTTGTCACACAGTTCATCCCTGGTTGAAGTAAGCTTGTCCTGTGTCACTCCACTGGAAGTTGAAACTTGGTTTCCTGTGGGCTTTGCCCTGTGTGGTTTTCCCTTTTGCTGAGTTAGCTTTGAATTATTTGCTAATAAACCATAGTTGTGATTTATATGCTGTGTCCTGTTTTGAGTCTTCCTAACCAACCATCTGGAGGTAATTTTGAGACCTATGATGCAGAAACAAATATTACCAGAACTTGATAATAATCTATTCTTATATATTAAACATTTGGAAATGCATGTTTTGAAATCCTAGATTTTTTGTGTGGAAAATTAGTAGACCATTTCATGGGGTAAATAAAGTGAGTACGTTGCTACAATAACATCCTTATTATACTGGTCAAGATCAGATGGGCTTTCTCCAGGTGGAACAGGGAACTTGGCCATGGCATCTTCAAGCATACATCTTTGTAGTCTAGCAACCTGAAGGGAAAGCATTTTTTCTGCCTGTACCAGTGAGGAAAAATCCTGAGGACATTTCTGGTTGGCTTGATGAAGTTCATATCCCATCCCCTGATGGCCATGGCAATGGCAATGGGTAGATATCATGACTGATCAGCTTAGGGTAAAAGCTAGTAACCACGAGAAAGGAAAGGGGTGTGGCAGCACAGAGATTGCCACTGGGGCAATGGCTTCAAACTAAGAAGTCACCATAATTGTGGACACAGGGCCCATCTTTTAGCCTTTTAGGTAAGTGGCTTTTTTTGTCACTAATTTGTTTTAAAGCATGGCTTTGTTTTCATAAATGCTGCTTCATTCTCTCTAGGAGGCAGTTTGAATCTCATCAAATTCATATGAAAAAACCTACAACAAACACTTCCTGTTTGATAGGATCCTAATTCATTTTATGTAGATCCTACTTGTTTGTTTCATTCTCTAAATTCTGCTTTGAGTCTCTGGCTCAGACATCAGCTTCTGGATCTACCTACCAGGAGTAAGTCATGGAACAACTGGTATCTTGGTTGTTCCCCTCAGAAGACTCTGAAACAATGATTTGAGTGCAAGTTGCTTACTTACAAAGTGATCCCAGGAAACTCCATTTGGGGAGTGGCGAAGTGAAACAAGGAAGGTAGCCAATAAAGTATCTGCTATTAAGCCAGCTACCTCAGCATGCGATCGGAATTAATCCTGCTGGGGAACTCTGGCCATCAATATTGAAAAAGCATCTCAGGATTGTTTATATATATTATTTGATTCAGAGAGGAAGAGCAAGGGATAGAAACATTAATGAGAATCACTGATTGCCTGCCTCCTGCACACCCCCTACTGGGCATGTGCCCACAACCTGGGCATGTGTCCTTGACTGGAATCGAACCCCGGACCCTTCAGTCCACAAGCCAATGCTCTATCCACTAAGCCAAACCGGCTAGGGCTCTCAGGATTGTTCTCACGGAAGTAAAGGGGCTGGCATAGTAATACTCCATCTCCTGAGAGTCATTAGTTGAGAGCTGTGCCCAGGGTGATAACCCCAGATTCTTCTGGTCTGCTATTCCTGGGAAAAGCAGACTTCCAGTGTGAGGAAAAAGTCCTCGGGAATAGAGATGCAGATATGGACTGTCAGGAGTCAGGTGGAACACAAAAGAAAAAGTCCAGTGGAGTAAAGTTCAAGAAATGAGAATGGAATGCTAATGGCTTCTGCTTCAACTGGCAAGCTTTTGTTTGAAGACAAAGGAGTGTTCCGGAATTTAAAAGCATACTTTTTAGCTTGGCTGGTGTGGCTCAGTTGATTGAGCATCTCTCCAAGCACCAAGAGGTTGCTGGTTTGATTCCCAGTCCGGGCACATGCTTGGGTTTTCAGGCTTGATCCAGCAAGGGGCATGCAGGAGGCAGCCAATTGATGTTTCTCTCTGATAGATGTTTCTATCTCTCCTTCCTCTCTTAAAAAAGTCACTAAAAACAAAAATTGTTAAATAAAAAGCCTACTTTTTCTATGAAACATTTGATAATTTCCACATGGAGTTACTGCAGCCTCAACATCTGGTCCTGCATGGCGCCCTAGCTTGTGCCTGGGTAGGAGTCTCTTTGATCTTGCCAGGCTTATTAGGAGTCCGTTGAAAGCAGGGCTTAGTGCCCCTCTTTCACTGCTTTCCTCACTGTAGAGCCAGCACAGGCTTGGTCAAATGAGGACCAAAAAGACAAATCACAATGGTTTGGAACGAAGGGTCCTTGCATAGCTGTTGCTTCTGCCTGCACTATCCGTTCCCCTGATGATCACATATCAGGTTCCCTGTTATTTATATTTCCTATGAGGGGTGCGCTCCCTATACTCAAAGGAGCATCCTTATCTCTAAAGACAAGGGACATGGAGAATTTGAACAGGCCTAGTTCACTACCCTCAGCTCATACCCATTTGTCCTAGACTTTCCACCATTTAGAAAACCTAGTATACATATGCTCAGGTTTAACTGCTTCTTTGGATCTTCATTTTCTTATGAAAGCTGCCATGTCAAGTCAAACGTTTATGAAATAAATCGGTATGCCTTTCTTTTGTTAATCTGTCATTTGTTATGCACCCCCAGCCGAGAACCTTAAAATAGAAAAAAAAAAATTTCCCCTCCCCTATAACATCATCTATTAGGAGATATTAATAATTAGGAATTGCTATTAATTTTGCTACAATGGTTTTATATCAATATATATTAATATGTATATTAATATATATTAATCCTATTAATCCTCACCCAAATATATTTTTCCCATACTTCAGAGAGGGAGGGAGGGAGGGAGAGAAAGAGAGAGAGAGAAACATTAGTTGTCTCCTGCATGTGCCCCGATGAGGGCCAGGGATCGAAACTGCAACCCAGATGAGTGCCCTTGCCTGGGAATGAAACCCAAGACCTTTAGATTTGCAGGCAGATGCTCTAACCATCGAGCAAACTGGCCAGGTCATTTACATATATTTTTACGTTCTTTACGTTTTTCCTGGAAAACCAAATGGAACACGTATTACATGAAAATTTCTATGCTCAGCATCCGTCTTTTGTGGAAAGGCAAGCTTTACTTCAAAGCAACCTGACCAGAGCAGCCAGGGGGTCCAGAACTACAAACCAGTAGAAAGGAGAACACAGTTACATGTTCAACTGGCGGGGTCTCAGTCGGGAGTCTCACCAAGTCCTCCCGATCGCCACGCACCTGCTCAGCTTCCTCTTCAGGCGGAACCTAAAAAGGGAGGCTTGAAGATGCCCATGGTATCTTTGTTGTGCAAACACACCGATTTCAAAAAAAAACAAAAAAAAACACTTGAGGGAATCTGCTTCGTTATTAAAATAAATATTTACACGGAAACGCAGTTATTTTAGTTCTTCACATTTTCACACTCAAGAGAGACGCAGAGATTGCCTTCATGTTTTCAGCAGCGGAGATGGTATAAAGATCCCGTCTCTGTTTCACAGGAAATGCATTACTTTCCATTACTCCTCACAACAGCCAACTGGCAGATCATTCCATTACTTTTGAAGGACTGGTTGGGTTGGCATCCGCAATGGTAGCCAAATAAATGAGATTCCTGTGTAGCACATGCTGGTACCTGTGGGTGGGAAACAGGCAAAAATTAGTCTTGTTTTTACTGAACATGAACGAACAACTGGAAAAGAATTTACCTACTCTAGTGGAAAGGCTCATCCACTGACTGATGACTCAGTGTTATAACCTTCTGGTTTAATTAACACTTTCCAGGAAAATGTATCCAGAATCTTACCTGTTCTCACTTATTTCCATAGGCACCTCTCTAGACTATGGTACTAACCAAACTCCTACCTGGTCCCCATGCTCTCCCTCTGTACCCCTCTCCTTCTCTCTTCTCCACATAAGAGCCTGAGTGATCACTGTTCAATTTAAGTTAAGATCAGGTCATATCTCCGTTTAGCACTTTTCAAAGGCTCCCATCTCAATCTGCGTAAAGCTGAGCCCTTCTCCTACCCTGCAAGGCCTCACAAGATCGGGGCCCCTTTAGTGACCTGTCTGATCTCATCTCCTACCATTTGCCCTTTGCTCACTGAGTTCTGATTATAGTAGCATTCTTGCAGACATTTAAAGATATGGAGCACACTCCAGCCTGGGGGCTTTTCCACCTCATGCTCTGCCTCACATACTGCACAGCTGACTCCCTAATCTCAGGCATCTACTCAAATGTCATATCAGAGATACCTGGTATAAAACAGCACCCTCCCCTCCTCTTACTCAAACTTTATTCTTATTCCAAGAGTTATTAGCATGTGCTTAATTATATGATTTCCTCTGGTTGGACTGGCATCTGCAATGGTAGCCGAATAAATGAGAAGGTAAGCTCCATGCCAGCAGAGCTACTGTTTTGGCCCTGATTCCCCAGTAGCTAAGACAGCTCCTGGTACTCAGGAGGACTTATAAAATACCTAAACAAACTGAAAGCAGGGATGGAATACTTCCACGTGTGCTTCCTACAGTAGCGGTTCTCAATCAGGGAGTCCAGCTCCCTCCCCAGGAAGGAAAGTCAGACTCGGAAGCAGGAAGCATGGCAGGTGGGGTGCGAAAAAGCCCACCCGGAGACTCGGATAACTTTCTTACCCAAAGGTTGAAAATCACTGCAGTAAACAGAACGCTTTGCCACTTTTTCTCATATACAAAAATGAGAGTGTTTACTACCAACTGTAAAAAAGCAAACTACCAATTTACCATCAACTGTAAAAAAAAGCAAATGAGCCAAAACCGGTTTGGCTCAGTGGATAAAGCGTCAGCCTGCGGACTGGAAGGTCCCAGGTTCGATTCCGGTCAAGGGCTTGTATCCTGGTTGCAGGCACGTCTCCAGTGGGGAGCGTGCAGGAGGCAGCTGATCGATGTCTCTCTCTCATCAATGTTTCTATCTCTCTATCCCTCTCCCTGCCGCTCTGTAAAAAAAAAAAATCAATAAAAATATTTTTTTAAAAAAGCAAATGCCCAAATACCAGAGTCAAAAGTAAAAACTTATCCAAAGATGGATTATCTCTACTATTCCACTGAGCTAGCTGTTCAGTGAAGGATTGTAAGTGATTTTTAGGGGCGTGGAGGGGATGTGTGTATGTGGGAGGAGAGGCATGGTTTTCTTAAACGTGACTTCAGCGACAATGAAATCAGGTATTTTTCTATAATAAATGGCATACTTCCTGGACTACGTTTAGAAAACAGATTCTTTTCTCTCACTAAAGCACATTCAATTACTGTACGACATGCACCTTTGGCTTGACTTAGGAATCTTTCGTTGGTCTGTGTGTGTTCACGTTGCAAAGTTAGAAATGGGAGGGAGCTTTAGCCACCAAATGGTCTGACGCCACCCAACTTAACAGGAAAAGGATGAGCCAGGGATCCCCGATAAGGCAGCAAGCAGCCACCCCGAGCTCCCAGGAGCACGCCCACCCCCTTATTTCCTCCCAGGCTGCCTCTCCTCAACTGTCAGGGTCCCCCAAGAGACTTGCAACCACGGGAGGAACACGGGCAGGCAGTGGCAGCTCACCCCAGGCTAACCCCGGAATCTATCTCCAAGGCCCCCTTTTTTTCTCTGGTTTTCCAGGGAACCGTAGCTGCTCCGCCTCGGCTCTCTCCTGCTGCTGCTTCCATCCTAAACCCTTCCTGGTTCCCCTGTTGCCAGCGTTCATAAACGTACCCTAAAAACAGAGAAGAGCACACCCTCTCCTAAGACAGCGGTTCTCCACCTTGCCTACAGGTCCTCATGGGGTGGTGACCCCCCACCATGACATGTTGCTACTGTGATGCCAATATCTGCATTTCCCGATGGTCTTAGGCGACCCCTGTGCAAGGGTCGTTTGATCCCCCAAAGGGGCCGCGACCCCCAGGTTGAGAACCGCTGTCCTCCTGGGACTATTTTTTTCCATGTGCATCCTTCCCCATCCCCGTTGTCATGGTTTCAGGTGAAGAAGTTCTTTGCAAAGGAGCATAACTCCGGTTCTGGAGCGGGTGCTACCCTCTGACTCCGCAGGGCACCGTCCCTAGGGTGCTGGGCAGGGGAGCACCCTCTCGGACCCTCCTCCGCCACCCGTCACCCGAGGCTGGCTCAGGGCTCACCACGCTGGCTCCCAGTAAAGGGGGGGGAGCTGGGGACTTACTGGACGCACTCGTTGGCCCGGCCTTTGTTCTGATACTCCACGATGCAGCGGATCAGCTGGTCGTTCTCCTCCAGGAGCTGCCGGATGGGAGAAAGGGGTCAGGGCCACCCGACCTCCTGGCGTGAGGACCCGGTCCCCAGGTCTCACGGCCCCAGTTGCCAGGCTGCCCCCGCCCCGGCGCCTTGGCTGACTTGTGGCCTCCATCTCGTGCCCAGCCCGGAGTCCACACCGCGGCACCGGGGGCCAGCGGGGAGGCGGCCGCCGCCGCTCCACCCGAGGCCCTTCCGCTCCGCCACTACCAAACCCCTCCCCCGCGGGCTGCGCTGCCGCTCACCCGCTGGATGGTCTCCTGGTTGACCTGCGCCTTGCCTCTCAGCCAGTCCGGCACGAAGGCCACCGACATCCCGGGAAGCCAGGTCGCCACCGGGTCTCAGGCCCCGGAAACCCGCCACGCCGCTAGCGCAGAGCCAGCCCCGCAGCTCCACACGCACACCGCGGCGGCGGCGGCGGCGGCGGCGGGGGCGGCGGCGGCGGGGGCGGGACCCCTGGGCCGGTCGGGGTGAGTTCTCGACGTTGATTGGGTCCTCCCGCTTGGTAGGCGGGAGCAGGCGGAGCGTCGTTTGTGATTGGACGCGCGCCAGAGAGTGACGCTAGGCGTCCCTCTGGGCCTGGGCCTTGGAGTCCAGCTGTGGCTGGCGGGTCCTTTGCGCTTGCGCAGTCTGGAAAGCGAACTTGGAACCGGGCTCGGCATGAAGGCTTGCTTTTTAACACTCTGTAGTCAACTTGCAGGAGCACCGGGCCCGGGTCACTCGAGAATCGGAGCTGGAAGCCAGAAAGCTGGCGCCAGGCCCACTCCTCTTCCCACCTCACTCTGGTGCCACCAGGTTTGCGGCTGCAGGGGCGCCCTGGGCATTGTCTCCGCCCCAAGCCAAATCCCCGCAGGGCCCAGGAAAACACTGCTGAGCTTTATTAGTTGCTGAAGGACAAACTCACACATCTACCTGTTTGTTCTTTGGGCAATAATAATGCTTTATTGGGTTGACACAAGGCATGGATACCAGGGGGCAGGGTCCCCTGGAGGTCGCCTTGGACTCTATCATAACTCTCCCTTGGTTTTTGTGTTTGTTTTTTTACATTGACTTGAAACCTGTATATTCCATTGACATCCCAATTAGGAGTCTCAAAGGTGACTCAGATTCCACTTGTCTAAGATGGAACTAAGGACCAATCTCTCCAAAATCAGATCTTTTCCAGTGTCCACCATATAGATCAGTGGTTCTCAACCTTTCTAATGCCGCGACCCTTTAATACAGTTCTTCATATTGTGGTGACCCCCAACAATACTTCATAACTATAATTTTGCTATTGTTATGAATTATAATGTAAATACCTCTGTTTTCCGATGGTCTTAGGCGACCCCTGTGAAAGTGTCGTTCGACCCCCAAATGGGTTCTCGACCCACAGGTTGAGAACCATTGATATAGATGAATCCCTCCATCATCCACCCATTCACTCAAGGCTGAACGGTGGCATCATTCTTGAAACTACTTGGTCACCCTTTCACATCCAATTCATCACCCAGTCCGGTTGGTTTTGCTCATTCATTTCTCTGCACGCTGCCTAGTTCTCTTCCTCATGAGCATCACTCTGGTCCAAGTTCCAGCTTCATCCTCTCTTACCCGTGTGACTGCATCGGCTTCCCACCTGGTCTGACCGCAGCTTCCGTGAATCTTCTCCATTTGGGTCTTAATTTCAGCCGCCAAAGTGATTTTTACTAAAGGCACTGTACTAAACTTTCTACCGGGGCCTGCACCATCCTACCTGGTCTTACCTCTTCTAGTCTCTCTTAGTGGCTCTCACTTTACTCCTTTACTCTCTAAAGTCAGAATTTCATCTCTCTCTCTCTTTTTTTGTGGCAACATACACGTAACATAAAACTTACCATTTAACCATTTTAAAACGTACAAGTCAGTGGCACTCAGTAAATGTATATTGTTGTGCAACTATCACCACCATCGATTCCCACCATGTTTCATCGTGTCCCACGGAAATTCCGTGCCTACGACATACTAACTCCCCGTGTGCTCCCCCACTTCTTTGTCATCCCTCGGGGAGTCCTGTTGCCTTCCACACAGAGTTCTCTATACATCCTGTTCCCTGCTGTCTGAAACACTCTTCTTTGCCTTTTTTGTCTTGGTGGCTACTAAGCCAGTGTCACGTTCTCAGAAGAGGCATCACTGGAAAAACAAAGTCCGGGCCAAAAGACCCTGTACATTCTCATTAAAAAAAAAATAAAAATAAAAAAGCTTGCTCCTCTCTGAACAGAGTGCATATTTCAGTTTGTATTAAACACGTGTAGTGTAGCTGAAACCGGTTTGGCTCAGTGGATAGAGCGTCGGCCTGCGGACTCAAGGGTCCCGGGTTCGATCCTGGTCAAGGGCATGTGTCTTGGTTGCGGGCACATCCCCAGTGGGCGGCGTGCAGGATGTCTCTCTCTCTCTCATCGATGTTTCTAACTCTCTCTCCCTTCCTCTCTGTAAAAAAATCAATAAAATATATTTTTTAAAAATTAAAAAAAAAAATAAACACGTGCAGTGTAAATGTTTGATGGGTGCTGTCACTCTCGTAGTTTTTAATGTCAGGAGCTCCTCGCCCTGTCCGCAGTGCCTGGCACAGAGCAGGTGCTCCGCATTTTCGGAAAGAGTCCGTGGATGAACTCTGCTATCCAGTCTCTCTCGAGCCCATCCGCCAGTGCCTGCGACCCGGGCTGGACTGGGGTGTGTCCCTAGACTTCGGCCTCTCTTCCAGGCTGGCAGGAGGCTGGCTCTTTGCTTCGCCTGCCTCCCAGCCCCGCGGACCTCGCGCCTTCGCGCTGAACCGACCTCTTGGCCTCGGCGCGGCCGTGCCCACGTTGGCTCCTCCGGCGGGCATCGAGCGAGCTTAGCCCGGGAGGCCCCCTGCCACTTGCCGGCGGGGGAGAGACAGGCCCGGACCTCACACCCCGGCGGGGTGAGCGCGGGGAGAGGGAAAGTGGGGAGGCGCGCGCCCCGCCACGGTGTCCCCTCCGGCTTGGGGGGGGGGGGGGGGGCTCGCAGCCCTTTAAGAACGACTTCCTTCCGGCGGGAGGGCGCGGTGGAGGCACGCCAGGATTGGTCGGTTCGGGCGCGAGCGTTGCCTAGCAGCGGCGAATGGGAGGGGAAGACTCGCGCACGCGCACGGTGGCCTCCCTGCGCCGGGGGGCTGCCGGTGTGACCCGGGCTCCGGGCTGGGTCCGGCCCGTGTGGGCTCAGGGAGCGGACGAGGCGGCGGGTGGCTCGGCGGCGCGGAGGGAGGCTGCTGACTCCCGGAGGCCGCCGCCCGGGAGAGGTGAGGCTCTCGCGGGCGGAGGCGGGCGGAGCGGCCCGTTCGCCGACCGCAGGCGGAGCCGGGGTGGCGCCGGGCGGGCCTGGAGGTGGAGGCGATTCCGGGCCCGCCCCTCCGCCGGGCCGCCCGGCCTCAGCCCCAGCCGGGCTCGGTGGGGGTGTCCCCCGCATCACCGGGTCTGCCTTCCTGGTGCCCCCGCCCTCCGGGGCTGGGGGGCCATCCCCGGCGCGCACCTGCAGAACTGTCAGCTCTTTCTTACGCTTCCCGTGGGAGGAGATGGGTGTGTCCGAACGAGAGAGCGGGCGGCTATTTCCTTAATTTATCCACGAGGCCCGTGCCCGGAGGGTTGTTTCATTCCCATAGCAGACTTCCCTCGGCGTTGCAGGTCTGGCTGAGATGTGGCTTGCCGGGATCGTGGCTGTGCTGGACCAGCTTTTCTGCACGCCAGGTGGCGGAGGCGGTGGGGCACTTGTGTGTGTCCATTGTTAAGCTTGCATCCAGACCCTCCGGAGCCAGAGGAGAGAGAGCGCTCCGGGGAAACATTAGGATCGGAGGAATCAGAGCCATACAGGAATATGACCGGTGTTGAAGAGTAATCGGTGAACTTTGGGACAGGGTCAGGAAAAATAAAGTAATACAATAATAGAAAGCAGCCATTGCGACAGGTGCATCCGAGGCCCTGGTGCCGACGAATAGGTCTGTATTTCGTTTGGAGTATCAATGCCCAAGGAGAAGGAATTGTTTTAGGGACGTGGAGTAGCTGTAACACCAAAGATTGGAACGTGAGAAGCAATAGCGTAGCGGAAAGATTATAGGCTTTCGAATATTTTAAGTAATAAAATTTGGGTTTGAATCCTGGCTCTACCACACGAGCCTCGCAGCTACACTATTCACACCTGTCCGGTGTAGATTATGCTACTTCAGAGTCATGAGCACTCACGGACAGTATCAACGTAAGAGTTTCTAGCACAGTGCTTGGTGTATAGTATTAGTTGCTCTCAAGTTCATTGCCCTTCCTTTCCTTAGCTCTTAACAAATGATGGTTGACCTCTACCCTCCTCCCCACCCCATCCCTAAGCAAAGTGAAACAGAGGCACCTTCACGATCTCAGTCGTGTGGCTGAGAGTGAGTTCAATAAGGGTGACATGACTCAGTTTTGTTTTCTGCGTTGTGTAGATGAGGATTAGGCGGTACGCCTTATGGTGAAAACTTGTGTATGAATATGTGTGTGCCCAAAGAAACTCGTTTTGCTTGTTTAAATGACTATTTTGCAAAGCCTGGTCATTTCTCAGGGAGAGGGTTAAGGACAAAGGGGAGAGGAAAAATAAAAAAAACTTTGGGCCCTAACCGGTCTGGCTCAGTGGATAGAGCGTCGGCCTGTGGACTGAAGGGTCCTGGGTTTGATTCTGGTCAAGGGCATGTACCTTGGTTGCAGGCACATCCCCAGTAGGAGGCATGCAGGAGGCAGCTGATGGATGTTTCTAACTCTGTATCTCTCTCCTTCTCCCTTCCTCTCTGTCAATCAATAAAATATGTTTTAAAAAAACAACAACAAAAAAAAACCCACAAAACTTTGGGACCCAAGGTGGCCTCTAGCTAGACACCAAGTTTTTGCTGGTAGAATAGGGATTATCTATGACGTGAGCAGCTTATAAATAGAGCTGAGGAGAGGATTTAGGAAATAGAGGAGGCAAATTAAAATATTTTGTCAAGTCGAGTAGTACCTCAGTCTGGGAAGGTCTCAGGGAAAGGGTGGATTGGAGACAGGCCTTGATGTGGGTTTGGATATGGGGAGATCAGAAGAGTGGCAGCTATAGATGAAGAATAGGCACAGAAGTGAGGAGAGCGGGGTGCCTCCTGGGGGCTCCCCTTTCCTACAGCTCACAGGAACTGAGATGCCCAAAAGGTTACATGCCCAGAGTTCTTGGGAAGAAAAGCCCACCAGTTGTATGAACCTGTTCACATCCGCTCAAACACAGGATCTGTGAAACGGGATGTGTGGGTGAGTGGAAAGACCTGTTCAAGCTGTCGTGGCCACGCATTCACCCCTGGTTGTAGAAGCACCTGCAGAGTTAACAGATGGGGCTAAACCCCAGCCAGCCTCTGTCAGCAGATCCGGCCCAGACTGCTTCTACCGGGGAAGTAAGCTTGTTGTAATTTGCCAAAGGCCCCATGAGGGCTCAGAATCTGTTTCCTTTCGTTTCTTAATGGTTTTCACATAGCAAGGCCAAATATTGAGTATCTCCCTGTAAGACAATTTGCTAAGTGATTTCCGTTAACCGTCTATTGGAGCTCAGTCATCATTTTTGAAGACTGGCTCTGGGTCCAAAATTTGCAGAGATTCAGGAGGACATGCTGTACTCTCTCCGCTCCATCTTTGCCCTCTGCTCACCTTTCTACCTATGTTAGGTTCGATGCTTAAGTCCCTAAACTGCTCAGCACCTACCTCCCGGGGTGACCTGAAATGCACAGGTCCCTGGACCCCGTGCCTGCTGCTTCAGCATCAGGCACCACCTGTCCCCCTTGGAGTCATCTTGCTACCTGTGTCCTGCTACGCACTGCCATTGCTGCTGCTCCTTACTCCTCTGCCCTGCTTCCTTGCTTCTCTCTTCCTTTCTACCTCATCCTGGTCGGTTGAATTTTGGAAAAGGAGAGATCCACTAGAGAAAAGGAATAGCAGGATTACATAAGAAGAGGCATGGAGGATAATGAATGGAGGAAAATTGGGAGCGACAGCCATAGAGGTCAGGGAAATAATCCTAGGAGCAACATTCGCAATGCTTGGGGGCGAGGGTGCAATGGAGCGCGCATTTCGAGGACGGTGGGGACGGGGGGTCTCTGGCACTGTCACCTGGTCCTCAATGACAGGGTGACCTTGCTTCCCTCAGGTGTCCTCATGATTTCTCTTGCGGACCATGTCCCTGATCCTCTTCGCCTGTGTGGTAAGGGTGAGGGATGGATTGCCCCTCTCGGCCTCCACGGACTTCTACCACACCCGGGAGTTTCTGGAAATCAGGAGACGGCTCAAGATGCTAGCCTTGCGACTGGCCCAGTATCCAGGTCGAGGTTCTGCACCAGGACGTGACTTCAGTATACAGTAAGCAAACATGTTCACCTCCCCAGAGCATCAGCAAAGCCTGGGCGACTTCTGTCATGTGTTACGCAGATCACCTGGCATGTTACAAGTAGATCTAGCCTGGCCGGTGTGGGTCATTGGTCGGGTGTCGACCCAGAAACCGCGAGATCATGGTTCAGTTTCCAATCAGGACGGATGCCTGGGTTGTGGGCTCGATCCCCAGAAGGGGGTGTGCAGGAGGCAGCTGATCAATGATGTTTCTCCTTCATCAGTGTTTCTCTCTATCCCTCTTCCCTTCCTTTCTCTCTAAAAATCAATAGAAACATTAAAAAAAAAAAAAGTAGCTGAAACCGGTTTGGCTTAGTGGATAGAGTGTCAGCCTGCAGACTGAAAGGTCCCAGGTTCGATTCCAGTCAAGGGCATGTACCTTGGTTGCGGGCACATCCCCAGTGGGAGACGTGCATGAGGCAGCTGATCGATGTTTCTAAACTCTCTATCCCTCTCCCTTCCTCTCTATAAAAAATCAATAAAATATTTTTAAAAAAAGTAGATCTAGCATCAGACAGTGGTCAGAGATGGTGTGTGTGCACAACAGAGTTAGTGGGGAGCCTTCAGTATTGTTGCTCCAACTGCTGCTTCTGTTCGTGGCATGCCCGTGGGCATCAGGAGACCCACCTTCAACCAGTTTTCATGCCTTTAGTTTCGGAGGTTTTTCTGCACTAGAGGCAGGGGTGGAAAAAAGGTGAAGAGGGAAGAGATTAAAACGGCAGGGAAAACGGAGAGCGAGAAAGCCAAAAAAAAATTAAGAAAGAGTGGAGTTCTTGCCTTCAGGTTTTGCTTTTTTAATTTTTTCACTTTTTGAAAAATTTTTAAATTAAAAAAGTTTAATTATGTGCCAGGAGCCTGACAATGCAAAATAAGTCCCTCTCCTCAAGAAGCTTAAAGTATAATGAGGGAACAAGGGAAATAATTACTGAATATGATACAGCGGGGGGGAATGCACCAATGCAAGGAGGAATCAACAGGCTATAATAATTCTATATAATAAGAGGGAAATATGCAAATGGAACGAACAACGGAATGACCCATCACTCTGATGTGCACTGACCACCAGGGTTAGATGCTCAATGCAGGAGCTGCCCCCTGGTGGTCAGTGCGGGTTGAAGGCTGGTGAGTGCAGTGGCCCGCCTCCAAGGCAGCACGAAGAACATCCCCAGAGGGCTGGACTGCAAAAGGGCACAGGCCGGGCTGAGGGACCCCACACCCACGGGGCCTCTAGTCATAGTAATAATAGCTCATATTGTTGAGTGTTATCTCTGTTCCAGGCACTATTATTATAAGTGCTTTGGGGAGCTTATGACGTAGGCAGTAGTATTATATCTGTTATATAGAGGAGACGAGGGAGGTTAAGCGACTTACCTGAGGGTTGTACTGTGAGAAAGTGGGAGAGCCGGAATTTGAACACAGGCAACCAGGCACCAGGGGCCTGATCCTCATGTTTTTATCATTTCTTATTCTAGGTCTCAGAGCAAAAAGCCATCCTATGGAGGGATCAGGGCATGGCAGGTTTTGAAATATCGAAATGGCTGGTTATAATGGTACATCATTGTTTTCTACCACTTAGGCCTTCTTTTGCTCCCAAGTGCCTTATGCTCCCTTGAACAGTAAATTTTTAGTTGACCTGATAAGATGGGATCTTTTTAGTGGAATTCGGTCTCAGGTTCAGAAAAACGAAAAGGAAAAGTCCAGGCCTGACGTCAGGCGTGGTGGTGGTGGAATCAGGTGAGAAGGGATGGGGCCCGAAGAGGGTGCCAGGCGGCAGGCGCGTGCAGCTGTCACCCTGTGGAGTGGGCAGTGGGTGCTCAGGAGCCAACACCGGGCTGCGCCCGCCATGTCTGTGGCTCCTTCCTCTGGAAGCCTGAAGCCACCTTCCCCATTGTGCTGTGACAGTCTGACATTCGCTGGGGCTTCGGGCTGGACCGAAAACAGAATGCCTTTTCTCTGTTAGGGAACAAAAGTCCGTGACCTCAAATGAAGCTCTGGGCATCTTAATTTTTTGGAAAGTGGAGTATAAAACGTTCCACTCATTGGTCTTTGCATTTAATAGTCCCCATTTTCACAGAGGAAACAGACTTTTTCCCTTATAGGGGAGCAGTAACATAGCTTACTTTGTAGTTAAGGAGTTGGATTACTTGCTTAGGGTTGCCATAACAAATTACCACGCACTGCCTTAAAACAACAGACATGTATTCTCTCACGGTTCAGGAGGCCAGAAGTCTGAAGCCAGGGTGTCAGCGGGGCATGCTCGCTCTGAGGCTCTAAGGAAGAATCCTTCCTGTGCCTCTCTAGCACCTTCTGGTGGTTGCCAGCCGTCCTGGTCACTCTGTGTCCTGCCGAAGCCTCATGCAGTCTCTGCCTCTGTGATGACAGGGGCTTCTTCCTTCTGTCTCTGCGATTAGATTTCACACCAGTCGTTGGATGAAAGCCCACCCTAATCCACTATTCCTTAATGCGTGATGATCTCATTTTATCTGAATTATTACTACAAAGGCTATTTCCAAATAAGGTCATATTCACTGATACTAGGAGTTAGGACTTCAATATATTTTTGGGGGGTGGGGGAAAGGGGACACAGTTCAGCCCATAAATAGGGGCCCTCTTTGAAGTAGGAGCACCTTCACCCTAGAGACAGGATCTGCTGGAAAATTCTTTATACAAAGAGATGTCATTCTTTTTTAAAAATTGAACATGTTTTTATATAGACTTCAATTATGAAAAGATGGTAGATAATATAACCTAAAAATGCTTCTGGCAGAGACCGGTTTGGCTCAGTGGATAGAGCGTCGGCTTGCGGACTGAAAGGTCCCAAGTTCGATTCCGGTTGGGAGGATGTACCTTGCTTGCGGGCACATCTCCACTGTGGGGCGTGCAGGAGGCGGCTGATCAATGTCTCTCTCTCATCAATGTTTCTGACTTTCTATCTCTCTCCCTTCCTCTCTGTAAAAAGTCAATAAAATATATTTTTAAAAAAATGCTTCTGCCAGAAACACCCAGAAATGTGGGTAAATATTTATTTATTCATTTATATACATATATTTAAAAATATTTGTATTGGTTTCTGAGAGGGAAGGAGAGGAAGAGAGAGATAGAAACATCAGTGATGAGAGAATCATTGATTGGTTGCCTCTTGCACAACCCCCACTGAGAATCGAGCCCTCAACCCGGGCATATGCCCTTGACCAGAATCGGACCCAGAACCCTTCAGTTCGCAGTCGACACTCTACCACTGAGCCAAACCAGCGAGGGCTGAGTTTATACTTCATACTCCCCACAGGCTAGGAATTCCCAAGCCAAGTTCAGATTATCAGTGTTAGTTCCAGACGGATGACACCGGAGCATGAGGCCAAGGTTATTGCAGACCCTCATGAAGAGTGCGCCTCAAATCAGGCCTCAGGGGAGTCCCCGAGGAGAAAACAGGCTCTGCAGTGACCAGCTGTCAGCAAAAGTGACAAATGCTGGGGGAGATGGCCCACAATGAGGGGGGGTCAGAAGGCACCACAGACAGGGGAAATAGAGTCCCCAGAACTTGAAATAATAGTGTGACAGCCTGAAAAGAGTAGGTGTCATTTCAGGATGCCAGTCTGATTCAATGTTAAACACCTTTTTAGGTAGATTAAAAAAGAAAATCATTTTCCTCCAAGATGCAGAGAAGTCTGAGACTACTTCCCTCTAATACAATGGTTCTCAACCTTTCTAATGCCAAGACCCTTTAATACAGCTCCTCATGTTGTGGTGACCCCCAACCATAAAATTATTTTTATTACTACTTCATAACTGTAATTTTGCTGCTGTTAATGAATCATAATGTAGATATCTGTGTTTTCTGATAGTCTTAGGCTCTATGGAACATGCACCTTCAGATATAAATAATGGCAGATACCACTATACATTTTAGAGGAAGTATAAGAAAGGCACAAACTGAGGCAGGTCTAGCTGAGGACACATACATGCAATCAACAGCTCCAGGACTGCCCAAGGCCAAGCAGGTCCAGAGTGGAGGGGAGGGTGTGTCTGGGTGTGGGGGAGAATTCATGGGTCTGCTCCCACTAATGTAGATGTCGCCCTTTTGTTTCAGCTTTTCTTCTTCTGGGGATGTGGCCTGCATGGCTATCTGCTCCCACCGGTGCCCACCAGCCATGGCCTTCTGTTTCCTGGAGACTTTGTGGTGGGAATTCACAGCCTCCTATGACACCACCTGCATTGGCCTCGCCTCCAGGCCATATGCCTTTCTGGAATTCGGTGTGTAACCCTCTTTTGTATTTACTGTTCTCACTCGTGGCGTGTGTAGATTTACACTGAGTGGCCAGATTCTTATGACCTCTGAACACATAATAATCTGGCCACTCAGTGTATATCCTATAAAATAAAAGGCTAATATGCAAATTGTCCCCTCAACCAGAAGTTCGACCAGCAGGCAGGCTGGCCATCTGCCCATGTCCCCTCCCCCTGGCCAGGTTAGCTGGACCCCCAAAATGCACGAATTCATGCACCGGGCCTCATATAGTTTGGGATCAGCAAACTTGGCAATAAATTAGTACTAACATAAATAAAAGAATGAAAACCAATGCCTTTGAAATATATAATTTTAGTTGGCATAGCACATTCACATTCATGTGTAATTTTTTCTCGCCTTTCTTTGAGATAACCAGGTCGAGAATAACCATGCCCACTTTGTAAGCTTAGAAATATTCTGTGAGTTGTTAGGACTCTGCTGTCACAAGTGACTGAGCTAAGAATCAAGTCCTCATTCCCTGACCCCCTTGTCACTGAGGTGCTGGGAGATGGTGCTGCCTCTCTTTAGATAGCCTGCCACATTTTAATCACTCTGCTCTGGAGGGACTGATGTCACTAGTCATGCTATGGAGTGATCATTTGACCTGTATGTGTAACTTGACACACTGTATGGCTGATTGGAAACGTCAAGTTCACTTTGTGCGTATTGTCGTATAACACCTGTGGTGATGAAAATGCTCCACTCAGGGTGCTCTCTTGTTGCAGACAGCATCATTCAGAAAGTGAAGTGGCATTTTAACTATGCGAGTTCCGCTCAGATGGGGAGCAGCTTAGAAAAGATTCAGGAGGAGCTGGAGTTCCAGCCTCCAGCATTTCTCACTCTGGAGGACCCAGACATGGCAAATGGGGTGATGAACGGTCACACACAGATGCCCTTGGAGCCTGGTAAGTGGCCTGCTGTTCTCTGAGGTTGCTGAAGGTGAGGGGATGTTATGTATTTCAAAGGGACATTGAGTTCTTTCATTAGGAAGGTATATATTTTTTGGGGTGGGGGAGGGTTGGAAATAGCTTGTATATTAATATATTTCCTGGGTGGCCGTTTTCAGAAACTTGACAGTTATGGCAGTGAGTTGATCTGAGGGGAGGTGACTCTTATGATGAAATTCAGGAAAAGAGTGACTTGGCAGATTGTTTTCTTAACCAGGATGAAGTCTACAGGTGTGAATGTTGTAAAGGATGTCCATTCTCTTTTCCTGGAAGTCACTTGTACAGATTTGTACACCTGTCTGTCTAGCCACCCGTCCATCCATCTGTTCTTTATCTATCTTTATTCCTTTGACAGTGAATCTTTATCTCGTCACTTAGTGAAATACTGCAAATCTCCACTGAAAGACCCCGTTCTCTTGATGGAGAGTGGGGAGGGCCAGAGTCAGGGCTTCTGTTGCTCTCACTGTGGGGTTCCCCTTGAGACACGGGGCATCCCTCTATCCCTGTGGAAATCAGCCACCAGAGTCTTTAACTGACGAATGAGGTGTTAATGAATGCGATCACATGCCCTGGCATTCTCTGACAGCCTGGCATGACACTCAATGCCTGGCATTTTTATAATGAAGCATGATTCCTGGCATTCCTTGTTTACAGTTACACACAGTGACACCAGCTGTTAGTTAGGGTGGATATTTACATTGTGAGAATTTTGTAATGGTGAAGAGCTGACTTTTGCTCTGAAAGAAAGAGTTGTCTATACCACAACAATCTAATTATTTTAACTTTTTTACTAAACTCATTGCTTGAACTGTAAAAGTTGTATATTAAAAGTGTGCATGCTTTCGGCTTCACTTTGTGTGTTAATTTAATCTTTGGATCAACAAATTCCTGGATTGGCTCTCAGGCTAATCAGTAAGTTGTAATTTATGTTGGGAAGGAAGACTGGGGGGTTGAACCCCTCCTTTGCCGTATCTGAGATGGCGTAACTTTGTAATATAAAGTTTGTTTTTTAACCACTTGGACAGGAGGAACAAATACTTGCCTATCCTTCTAGGACATTACGCTGTGGTTTGGCTCACCCTATTGTCCTGAGGCTAGAACCTGTGCGAGGAGCACATTCTGTTCTAACAGGAACATTGACTTGCTGGGTGGAGACCCTAACACTAACAATAGGCATCTGTGGGGTTGCCACAAGCTTTCTGTGTGTGTGTGTGTGTGTGTGTACATGGCTGTGTATGTGAGACATGAAAGGACAAGAAAGGATGAGTTAGAAAAGAGCCCAGCAAGAGAAATCCTGATTTAAAGCAATTGACGGATCTGGCTTTCTTTGTGAATTAGCTGTCAGTCTCTGAAAGCATTTCTAACACACACATCGACTCCCAGCTTGTAAAATGCTCTGCTCCTTTCTGACCAGGACAGCATTCAGCGTCACGTGGGCTTCCATTTTGTACTGGATGGCTCTTTGTTGTGGGGACCGTCTCGTGCGTTGTAGGATGTGTCGAAGCATTCCTCGCCTCTACCCAGTGGATGCCAGTAATGGCCTGGCTCCCAGTGTGACAATCCAGAATGTCTCGAGTCCTTGTCACGTGTCCATTGAAGGAACTCCCCTAGATTCCCAGATCCATTCTGCCTGTCATTTCTTGCCCTTCCCTTTCTAACTACAACTGCTTTTGAAATGAATATGCATGTTTAGCATAACCTGCCATTAGTGGAGGTCTAGGCCATGTCTTCACTTATTTCTTTCCATGTAGAAAGCATTGTCACGAGACTTACTGTCATCTTTTTAATTGTGAAGCTCCCAACTTCCGAATGGAACCTGTGACAGCCCTGGGTGTCCTCTCCCTTGTCCTCAACATCATGTGCGCTGCTCTGAATCTCATTCGTGGAATTCACCTGGCAGAGCATTCTTTACAGGTAACCTTTTCTTTTTTTAAATATATTTTATTGATTTTTTTTTATAGAGAGAGAAAGGGAGAGGGATAGAGAGTTAGAAACATCAATGAGAGAGAGACATTGATCAGCCGCCTCCTGCACGCCCCACACTGGGGGTGTGCCCGCAACCAGAATACATGCCCTTGACCGAATTGAACCTGGGACCTTTCAGTCCACAGGCCAATGCTCTATCCACTGAGCCAAACCGGTTTTGGCGGTAACCTTTTCTTTGGGAGGCCATGTGGTAGAAGAAACTGATAACCTTATAACTGAGACACATTTTATTTATAAGACTATTATATACTAAGGCCTTAAAATTCAAATACCTATTTTATTTCTAATTTCATCCTTTGTAGTAAGTTGAACAAATATGAAACATGCTCTTTCGTATCATTTTTCTAAGAAGCTGGAGGGGCCTTTGGGATACTGATGAGAAATGGACAACCTGAAATACTTCAAAAGGATTGGAATCCAGCCCTGTAGTGATTCCTGGGGTCCCCAGGGCCACAAGGGAACCCAGCCCCCATGGCCCTTGGGACCCCAGGAATCACTACAGGGCTGGACTGTCCTCGCTGGGCAAAAGTTTGAGTCTAGACTGATGGATGTCATGCAGATTCCATTTCTCTGTGATCTTTTCAAAAACTGTCACAGGAAGTTGACTTTCCAGCCTGCTCCTCTCCAAGCACCTTTCTAATGTTTTTAAATTTTGAAGTATTTCACACACTTTGTAAAGAGTATAGAATCATCATGAGCGTAAGCAGGTATTACTTTCAAAGGTAGAGCCACAGTGCGCATGCCGAGGTACGTGATGGCTGAAGACTGAGGCATGGCTGCCGTTGAGTCTCGGGGCACTGACATAGGCCGCCCCGTTGGGGGAATGGCAGCAGGCCTGTGTACAGGCAGTCACCGCATCCTGTCCTTGGCCGTGTGTGCTGTGGTTCCCACCCCTATTGTTTATGATGACTCATAACTGTTACTTACCGACGTCCGTCCACGCCAGGACCAGTGCCTGCCAACACCATGGTTCAGGCATGGGCACAGAGCAGAGTCTGGCGACGTCACCGAGGAGGGGCAGTACCTGGAGATGGGGGGAATTCGGGAAAGCTTAGTGTTGACAGATGGGGAGGCTTTTGAGAGGTGGCGAGGTTGTCGGGGGCACTTCAGGTTGAGGGCTTAGCACAGGTGCGCGGGGAGGATGCACAGCGTCCAGGTCATTGAAGGCGGTGGCATATCAGCCCCTGGTTGATACATAAACAGGGACTCGGGTCTCCCCCAGCCAGGGATTGTGTGGTGCCAACCAGGCCAGACCGGATCGTGTTTCCTTTCCCTAAATATTCCTTCTCTTGTGTTCCTCCTCCTTGTTTTAGGTTACCCACGAGGAAATTGGAAATATTCTGGCTTTTCTTATTCCTTTCGTAGCCTGCATTTTCCAGGTGAGTGCAGTGGTGATTCTGTGCTGAGTGGCTTAAACCCATGGCCTTAGTTTGTCCTTTTGTTGGAACCATCAACAGAGGTTTCTGGATTCTAACTTTGTCCCACCAAGGCCTTGGTTCGAATCATGGACACGCCGGCTCTTAGTGGATGGACCCTAGGCCCGTCCTGCTCAACCTCTCACCTAACAGAGCGAGGACTTGGGGCTCCGCAGGGCCTTTCATGGTGGCAGACAGAGCAGGGACCTGGCCTGGCCTTCACGGAGGGAGGGATGCGATGGCAGCGGGGTGGGCTGGGCTGGGCTGGGCCTGACTGGTTGCGGCAGGGCCTGGCCTCCTGCTTGTTGTTGGACAAGCCAAGGGCAGAAACGTCCTTCTGCAGAGGTCACGGCTGTGTCTGCCTATGTGTTTCTAAAACAAGGATAGGTAAAGAGTGTTCTAAATAGCAGTACTATCTGACTCAAATCTGCCCTTAGGGAATGAAACAAAAATTATAACATTTGATGATGATTTAGTGATGTTCAGATAAGATGCATATGTAAAGGATGGAGTCAAAAGGAGCTTTGGAATCTCTAAAAGCAAAGTTAATTCTGGTAAAAACCTGACTGTGATTCTCTTTACTTGTCTGTCACTGGACTAGGACTTAATACTTTCTCATCTTTAAGGTTTTTTGTTTGTTTGTTTTGAATTAAAATTTCTGTTCTTAGGGCACTCCCTCTCTCTTCCACACCTTAAATGGCGTATTTTTAAAGAATTTCATGATTGTGCAAAAAAGTTTTCAGCCCCAAATGGAAAGTACAAGCCAATTTTAGAAACAAGTCTCGGAACCCATGGACGGTTCATGGAGCTGCGTGTCAGGCTGTGGGGTCTTACGGCGCCCCCTCCAGTCCTGCAACTGCCTTCTCCTTCGGTAGCTCTTTCCACGGGAGCCCTCCCTCCCCCTGAGCTTAGGCTTGGACAGGTTGCCCCGTGTTTTGAGAATTTTTTTTTTTTTTAAACATCGAAGCAAAAGGCTGTTTCCACCTTTTACAGAACAAGAATGGCCTCTTTTCCACGGGAGAGCCCAACACAAAATATCCGTCCCTCTCCGTGCTGAGACCTCCCCCTCTCCAACAGGAGGTGCTTTTGAGGATGTGTCTCGGGGACAGCAGACCCTGTGGATCTGTAACTCAGGAAACACGGGAAAGCATAGCTTCTCTCATTGCCTTTCTCACCTGCCATTAGCCCCTGAGAGAAATGTAACTGGGAGGCCAGTCAGTCTTGCCCGCTGTCCTGGCCTGGCTGTCTACCACTGACCCCCATCTCTTCTTCCTCTGCATTTCTGTCTCTATTTCCTGAACTTCTTTCAGGAGTGCAGTGTTCTGATTCCTCCTGCTTGGAATCAAACTGCTGATAGGAAAGAAGGGCTTGAGATTTCATCCTCTGATACCTGTTTCCCTTTCCTTTGCTCTTCCAAACCTCCACGTCCCGCCAGGGACGAACAGTGACTTACCCAGCGAGTCGCAGCCTCATTGTGATGGAGTCAGTGTCATAAGCTGCCGTGTGTGAAATGACGCCACGTGGCAGGCGTGAGAAGTGAATCTGGCATCTGATCGGACCTCCCCCTCTGCTGTCATTGCAGTGTTACCTGTACCTGGTCTACAGTCCAGCCAGGACGCCGAAGGTGGTGCTGATGCTGGTCTTCATTTGCCTGGGCAACGTGTACCTGCACGGGCTGAGGAACCTCTGGCAGATCCTCTTCCACGTGGGCGTGGCTTTCCTGTCTTCGCACCAGATCCTGACGAGGCAGCTCCAGGAGAAGCCGTCTGACTGTGGCGTGTGAGGATCGGGCCCTTCCGTTTTCACAGGAGGGTTCCCTGGGTCTCCCCTCTGGCTTCTCAGCTTCACCTCAAGTTTCCATCCTCCAAGTTCATTTTGACCAGACGGGACTGAGCGAGACTGGGGACTTGGCACAGGTGCAGTGGAGGCAGGAGGTCGCGAGGTCGCTCGGTGCCCAGGCCGGGTTTCGAGCTGAGTGTTCCAGTTCAGCACGTTGACCCGAGACAGCAGAAGCTGGCCTCCGTTCAGACAGAGCGTACTGGAAAACCATAAGGAAATGCTTTTGGTCTCTTAAACCGAACGATGCACCAAACCACTAGATTCAGTAGCGCTAGTTTTAGTGATACGCAGTTGTCTCTGAGGAACCGAGTTCAAACCCCTACCAGCGTGTCAGTCTCCATGTGACTAGATTAGGTTTTTTTGGAGGGTCCGCACAGGGTGAATTAAAAACTTAAAAATAGGGTTCATGAATTAAGCAAGGTAAATTTTGTTTACATTTTTGATAACTTAGGGTAGTTATCAATATGATGCTTTTAGAACAGTGAAATATATTTTGGATATAAATTGGACTTCTCTACATGTAGGGTAAGGGCAGACTTAATTAAGCTGAGAAAATGGTTAAGAAAGCTCAGTGTATTTAATTTATAAATATAACCTCGTATGGTGGTGGGTCAGGGCGGGTACGGCGATGTTTTGTATGTGTTTGCAGGGCATAGCTGAATATTTTACAAATTAATTGAGCAAGATTCCTTGCTGCGGGTCGGGAACGGGAGCAGGGGAGCCACACGGATTCACGCAGGCGCACTTTACGGGCGCAGGTGGGAGAGGCCGCTGCCATCAGCCTGGCACACGGCGGCCGGGGCCTGCCATTTTAATGATGAACCCCCTGACCCCGTGTACCTGCTGCCAGAAGACCTCCCAAATTAATCACTCTCCACCTTTCCCAGTCATCTTAATTGGTCCAGGGGCTCATTTTTTTATGAATAAGAATTCAGTAGGTGTTAACTTTCTAAAAGCTTTACAAATATGTAATTAATCCTGTGTTCAGAAAAGCTTTTCTTTCTTCTTCTTCTTCCAGAAAAGCTTTTCTTAATCTCTCTGTCAAAATGCTGATTGGTCAGAGTTTCCCAAAACGTGGCTCTGAGTCAGATCTTAGCTGGTCCAGAACCATTCAGGAGCCCTTTCGGAAGCTTGCCCCTAGATCAGCGGTTCTCAACCTGTGGGTCGAGACCCCTTTGGGGGTCGAACCACCCTTTCACAGGGGTCGCCTAAGACCATCGGAAAATGCAGATATTTACATCACGATGCATCACAGTAGCAACATTTCATGGTTGGGGGTCACCACCACATGAGGAACTGTATGCAAGGGTCGCGGCCTTAGGAAGGTTGAGAACCACTCACTGCCCTAGATTGTTCCTGGTAGAAGTCTGGGATGCGATTAACTCAACCCCAATGGTAGGGGATACTTGGAGTGGAATTATTGGTCTGGATAAATGTAAAAACCCTAGTTTGATAGTTTTTGTAAGTTGAAAATCAGTGCAAGAGATACCTCGGCCAGGAACAAGCCAGGATACTGTTTCAGTGGGTTCGGCTGTCCTTGGTTATTCCCGGTGGCGCGTTGTGACTGAGCTACCTTGGTATCACTTTAAGAAAAGCAAGTGTATGTGGCTGGGAACTTGCTGGGGAAATGTTGCCAGAGTGATTTTATTTTCTTATAATGGAATTTTCTATTTTTACTCGAATAAAATATCTGGACGTGAAAGTTCTGCTGGCAACACCCTCCGATGGAAACTCCAGAGTTGTCTCTCTATTGATCTTGGATCTGCATAATTTTGGCATAGCCAGCAGGTGAATGCGCAGGCTTTCTGGAAGGACATTTTGAAGAGACGGTGAAACAGAGTGGGAAGCCAAGGAGGCGAGACAAATCCTTCTATGGTAGAAGCACAAAGAAGCTGTAAAAGTTGGTAGAACAGCTTATGGGTGATTTATTTTCTTTTCGAGCCCACGTGCTTGCCCTGTAGCCCCGTACCCCGGATGCCTGGAGCGCCCGAGCCCGTGACCCACAGTCAGCAAGCCTTAGAGACTGTGCTGGAGGGGTCTCCCTCCTGGGATTGCTCCCTGCACCGGCGGCCAGGGTCTCCACGCTCGGGTGACGGTGGTCTTGGGGTTGGAGGTTGCCTTTTGCAAGTTAAAGGGAGAGAGGACCGGACAAGCATGACAAACGCATGACGACATGAAACTTTATCTGAAATCCAGCCGAGGGAGGCTCAGCCCACCGCAGGGAGAAGCTGCTGATAGGAAAGACGGGCTTGAGATTTCGTCCAAGGGAAATCCCAGCTCGGGGGTGATTGGCCCAGCCCCCTTTCCCCCCAGGTCACCCTCAATGCCGGAAAGCTGGCTGCACGTGGCTCTCGTTAACCAGAGTCAGGTCGTTCCGCCACCTTTGTTTTCCCAGTGGTTCCAGGCCCCCCCCCGCCCCCCTGCCTCACAGGGTGAGGTCTGGGACCAGATGAAAATGAAACCTTGAAAGTGCCTTCTGGTAGCAGATGCTGCAAGGTCAGGAGCGTCAGAGTGCGGTGTCCCGTCGAGTGTGAGGGCAGGGATGTGGCTTGGGCTCTCTGGCAGGGTGTCCCCTTCCCCCGGGATGCCGTGGGGGAGGCACAGGGACTCTGGTGGCTGTCCGTTCCCCGGGCCAGCCTGGCTGTGACCAGGTCCTTTTCCTGAGTAGAGACAGTCGGCCCATTTAGGGTGGGGTTCCCTCTGGTACTAGAGGCCCCCTGGCTGCGGTGGGAGGAATGTGAGCGCCGTTGACGGGCACTGAGAGCCAGGGCCCAGGATTGTAAAGATCTCCGAGGGCTGTGAGAAGGCTGTTTGGCGGAGTGCTGAAACGAAACATCTAATCCTCATTCCGTCATTTCTGTCAACCTCACCTTGAGCTCCGTTCTTTTCCCAGATGCCCTTCTCTCAGTCTCCCTTCCTCTCGCCACCTCTGCCCCACACTCTTGCCCTGGACCCTGGAGGGGTGGGAAAGGCACCTCTCCTGGTAACTGACAGGGTGGGTCCAGGAGCTTCAGAAAGGGGCAGGCTGCACTGAGCCCGGCCCTCTCCCTGTGTACCCCAAGGAGCTCCAGCACCCTCCTGGGGGCCTGGTCTCGGAGGGAAGCATCGCTGTGGTGGTTAGCACGGCTCAGAGTCATAGACGACAACCAGCCAGGCCGGCTATGTGGGGCGCAGGAAGCAGGGGGTGGAGGGTCAGAGCTGGGGGCTCTCTGTCTGCTGGAAGATGGCAGCTGCCCCTTGGCATATGGGGGCTGCGGGCTGCACCCCCATCCAGGGCTGCCATGGGTCGTTCCTCGAAGGAGTCGGCCGCCCATTGAAACATGGATACAGGTGGCCTTCCGAGAGCCCACTGCGGGCTCAGCCAGCACAGAGGCCGGAGGACCGGCAGGAATGGGAGTGTTGGCTGCGACCATTCGTGTGCCCGGCTCTGACGGTTCCCATTCCGTTGGCCCGGTGCAGGGACCTCCGCCCGTGCCTGAGTGTTCACAGAGGAGCGGCAGCAGAGAGCCGGTGCGCCCTGGAGGGCGAGGCTGGGGAGGGAGCGTGCCGGCCAGCGTGGCTCTGACATGCCACACCACCATGGTGAGTCACTGGCCGCCGGCCCAGAGTCCTCCTCCGGGGAAGCTGATAACCTCAGCCTGCTCCCCTGAGAACAGAAGGGCAGCGGGGAGAATTCCAGGTGAACCCAGCCCTCGTGCGCAGGAGGAAGGCTCTGCGTCCCCCCGCCGCACAGAGATCCTTCTGCCTGCTTCAGGCGGCACAGCACAGCCTGCTTCTGGCCTTGAGGAAAAGGGACATTGTATGTCAGCGGTTCTCAACCTGTGGGTCGCGACCCCTTTGGGGGTCGAACCACCCTTTCACAGGGGTCGCCTAAGACCATGGGAAAATGCAGATATTTACATCACGATGCATAACAGTAGCAAAATTTCATGGTTGGGGGGTCACCACCACATGAGGAACTGTATGCAAGGGTCGCGGCCTGAGGAAGGTTGAGAACCACTGTTGTATGTACTGCCTGCCATGTGCATGGCCTCGATCTGCACCCCCAGAAAGGTAGCGGCCTCTCTTCCTGGCCCTGCCCCCTGCCTTCCAGACTCAGAGGGCTTGGCACCGTGGGTGTTGGGTCCTCCAGGATCCAGGGGCGGGGGACAGGGAGGGGGGTTTTCTGCTGGTTGTGGTTGAGGCCTGTCCTAGAGAGCCAGGGACCCAGCCTCGAGGCCTGTCCCTAACCGAGGAGAGCGGTGATGTCAGATTCGGTTGCTGCGGCAACGTCATTGGCAGGGGACCCGTGGAAACGGGCTTGTCAGGAAAATCTGGGAATAGCCGGATATGGAAACATCTGGCTGTGTGTACCCACGGCGGGGCTGTTGCCCGCCAGCGCCTGTTATTTAGGGTAAACTCACCAAATCCATTCTGTCCCTCGAACCTGTGCTTGGTACATAGGACCTCCTTTGCCCTTTCTGCCTGGGTGGTTCTGGGGTTGCTTCAGAAGTAGTGTTTATTAATGCGTTATTCACCTGACCCCCAGGGTTCTGTTTTGTTCAATGGACTTTCCTTTGAAGAGCATAAACCATCGGGGCTGACTGGGCCAGGGCATCTACTTCACATCTTCCTTCTGAATGCTTACCGTTTTCATGTAATAACGAAGGTCTATTTTGACCAAGTGATGGGTACTCTTTAACAAACCTAAACCTGTGTTCATGTATGTGGAGAATGTTGTATGGCATTATATACTGTGTATATGTACATTAAATGAGGTGGCTTCAGGCGTGGGGGGGGGGGAGAATAAATCCAAGGTGCTTATTAACCGCTGTGTCTGTGTTTGTGGGAAAGATTCTGAGTTGTGGGTCCACTTCCCTGGGCCTGGCATAATGGAGGAAGGGTGTGCTGTGAGAAGGAAAGGTCAGGTCCTCTTGTCCAGGGGAGTCTAGACAGGTGCAAGGTCTCCCAGAGTCTTCAGCACTAATCCCAGCCCCTGGGGTGCAGACACCCCTGGGAAACACCGGAAGAGCAGTGGCAGCGCTGCCCTGGGGGTGGAGGCCTGCCTTCCTGCAGGCCCTGTCCCTCCCCGCCCTGGGCTCCAGGCTCCTGGCTATGCCGAGGGTGACGGTGTGAGTTATCTGCCAAGACCAGCTGCATCTCGAGATGACCACCAGGAGGCACCGCTGCCAGCCAGTCTTCGGGACCGGGCCCTTTTGCGGAGGTCCTCCTGGGCAGCTGACAACCTTCCCAGAAAGGAAGCAAGGCACCCACCTCTCCTGATCACGCTCTAACACGTGGGGAAACGCACGCTCCCAGCCTCCCTCCGCCATCTGTCCTGCATGAAATCTTTCCGAGGAGGGCAGAGACTTCCAGAATAAACATCTGAGTTACTGAGTTCTGGGATTTGGAGTTGGCAGATCCCTCACTGCACGGGTTGGGGAAGTTGAGGCCCAGCCCAGGGAGCCAGTCCAGTGTAACCCAGAGCTCCTTCCCTCCAGGCTGGGAACGAGGTGCCGTCTACCCCTTGGCAGCACCCACACACCACAAGGGATCTTGGCCCACAGAGGGTGCCCTTTCTGCGCCAGGAGGGCTGGATTTTCAGTGGTTAGAGCGTCGGCCCACGGACTGAATGATCCCAGGTTCAATTCCGGTCAGGGGCCTGTACCTCACTTGCAAGCTTGAGCCCTGGCCACGTTTTGGGCCTGTGGTGGAGGCAACCCATCAGTCTCTCTCTCTGTTTCTTCCCCTCCCTTCTACTCTCTAAAAAAATGAATGGAAAAAAATATCCTCCGGTGAGGATTAACAGAACAACAAGGAAAAGAAGAGCTTAGGACATGGACGTGCACAGAGAGAAGGCCGTGGGAAAACACAGGGAGAAAGAAGGTGGCTGTCTGCAAGCCAAGGAGAGAGGCCTCAGGAGAAACCAACCTGCCAACATCTTGGTCTCTGACTTCTAGCCTCCAGGGCGCTGAGAAAATAGATGCCTATTCTTCCATCCACCCGGCCTGTGGTCCTTCATTATGGCAGTTCAGGCTGGCGATTTAGCTGCCTACCCCAGTGCAGTGTGTACCTCCATGCCTTTTGGAAATTCCACTCCTGGTTTCACATCCCTGGCAAATGCTTCCATAGATCCTTAAGGGGACACGTATGAAAATCAGTGTTTCCCGAGCATCATTTGTGTTGGCAGAAAGCATCTGTGTGCTGGTCGTGGACACGCACTGTGCACCACGCAACAGGCAGATGTGCCAGGCTTAGATGTAACATGGGATGTAGATGGAGCTTCAAAACATAGAACTGAGTGAAAAATAACATTTATATGATTAGATGTATTGCCCACAAAATAATAACATGTTTTGTAAGAATGTATTGAAAAAGATACATGTTCAGCCCAGCTGGAGTGACTCAGTTGGTTGAGAGTGGTTCCATGCACCTAAAGGTTATGGGTTTGATTCCTGATCAGGGCACAGACCTGGGTTGCAAATGCCATCCCAGGTCGGGGCACAGGTATGGGAGGCAACCGAACAGTGTTTCTCTCTCTTTCTCTCTCTCTCTCCGCCCCCCGCGCCCCCATCTCCACTTCCTCTCTCTAAGCATGTCCTCAGGTAAGGATTAAAAAAGAAAAACATATACACATGTTTAATGCATTTGAACAGTTGCCTACACAGGACCAGGAATATGGGAGTTGGGTCTGGAAATGATGAGGAATTTAAAAAATAATAAGAGAGGGTCAGTGGTTGGTTGGTTACTGCGGGCCCTGGGAGAGCCAGGGGCCTGCCTTGCGCCTGGGGAGCTTGCCCTGGGGGTGCCCAGGCCCCCCGACTCCAGGAGGCCAAGAAGGCCCGCCTTTGGGGGCGCTGTACCCCCACGCTGCCAGGGTGTTTGCGCCTCCAGGGCTGCTTCGGCGGTGCCCGGGAGGGGAACTGAAGCCGAGGCCCGGGCTCCAATGGTCGGGGAGGGCTTCTGGGAGCCACGGGGCAGGGAGAGCGGGGAGGAGGCGACTCCGGAGGGAAAAGCAGGCGGGTGGGAGCGGCCCGGGCCACCGGGGACTCGCTCCTTCCAAGATTCAGGCCTCTGACAAGCAGTTTCCTGGCGGATGCTCTTTCCCACGTGAGGCGACGAGTGGACGGGCTCTCTCAGGGACCGGGAGCACAGCTGCGGGGGGACGGAGGTGCCCCCGAAATAGCCTGTTCTGGCCCCACGGCCAAGGGAGCCAGGGGAAGCCACGCCGAAGAGGGTGGAGCTGGAAGGGTGGAGGGACCAGGACCACCACGAACCCCAGGGCTTGTTCCAGGCACATTCGCTGAGGCCCCGCGGATCAGAGCGGGGGGCCGGGGGCCTGGAACTGGGGCCGGATCAGGAGGACCTTTCTCCCGGGGCTCCGCCCTGAAGGTGTGCGGGCAGAGCTGTGCAGCGTGGGCTGGCTCCTGGGAACACGCTGTCCCCGTCTCAGGACCCGGTCTCATCCCGGATGCCGCCGTCCTGGGGCCTCTGCCCATCTCCCGGAGGCCTCCTGGGTGTCCATCCCGCGGGCGAGCCCGACGCCGGTCGCAGGAAGCGGCCCGTGCCAGCTCCCATTCGAAGAGTAAATATTAGTTTTGTCAAGAGCTGCCTGTTCTCTATCGCTTGGCACCGGGGACACTGAGCCGGTGAGGCGGGGGCACCTCTCGGTCCGCACCCACGCCCGGATGGAGGCTGGGGGCCCAGGTCCCTGCTGCGATGGCGGGCTCCCCATGTCCAGGCAGGCATCCCCTGCAGGCGCCTGAGCTCCTGAGTCCCTAGGGGAGATGGGGAGACACTGAGGCCCCCAACTCCTAGTGTGGGGGGGCCTAGTGTCCGGGCTGCTGCTGCCGGGGCAGGGGCCTGCACGTTCTGACCTGGCTCTCAAGGTCTCTGAGCCCCAGCTCTGACAGACCCGGCTTCACCTCCTCTGATGGCTCTGGCCAGTGTGGCTCAGTCGGTTGAGCATCACCCCATGCACCAAAAGGTTGCCGGTTCGATTCCCGGTCAGGGCACATGCAAGAGGCAGCCAGTCCTTTCTCTGTCTCACATAGATGTTTCTGTCTCCCTCTCCCTTTCTCTCTCTCTCTCTCAAAATCAATAAACAGTATTTCATAAAAAATAAAATCATCTGATTATCAGGAAGGGGGAGACCTGCTCCTGTTCCACTGTCCCCGCTTTGGGGAGGCCCCTGTGATCACCCCTTCATCTAGCCCCCCATCTGCTTGCGTGCTCCTCACATTGCTCGCATGTATGACAGGTCAGCCCGGGGAGGCAGGGCCTCTGCCTCACGTCCTCAGTGCCGGAACTCTGCACGCAGGTTGGGGCTCAGCAACTTTGGGTCGTGCGGCGTCATGATGCTAATACTGGGAGAATATTGAACCGATCGAGTCCGCTTCCCCCGGGCCTGGCAGATATACTCCTCTGAGGCCACTGCACCAGTATGAGCCCGGGAAGGGCGGGGCGGGGTGCCATCGCAGGCCCAGGCGGGAGGCGGCAGCTGGGGGCCCGCGGGGACTCAGCGATGCTGGGCGCTCTGGGGGCTGAGCTAGGGAGGCACTCGCCTCGGGGTGTACAGTTCAAGGAGGCGGCGCAGAACTCAGTAATCAGGATAACTTACCTTAAAAAGAAAATCAAAACAAAGGCAAACATGCACGACTAACAAGATATCAAGGTTTTTAAGGAAAGAGACAAGAATCAGCGTGGCCAGCTCGGTCTGCTCTAGTTGGGGTCTACGCAGATCACACCCAGTGCCCTCAGCTGGGATAGTCCTCACGCTGAAGCCAGGCCCTGGGGTTTTTGTTTGCTTTTTTTAAAAATACATTTTATTCATTTTTTACAGAGAGAAAGGGAGAGGGACAGAGAGTTAGAAACATCGATGAGAGAGAGAGATTGATCAGTTGCCTACTGGGGATGTGCCCGCAACCAGGATACATGCCCTTGACCGGAATTGAACCTGGGACCTTTTAGTCCGCAGGCTGACGCTCTATCCACTGAGCCAAACCGGCCTCGGCAGGGCTCTGGGGTTTTGAGAACTGGGTTCGAGGCCGGGCCCTACCAATGACTTGCTGGTGATCCAGGCCAGTCCCTTTCCCTCTCTCTGGACTCTGGCTACCCCGTCCGCCCAGCACGGGGGCTGGGGGGCTGCCAGGATGGCCCGTCCTCCTCCTCCTCCTCGCCATGGCCCCTGAGGTTTCGGTCCCGCTCCTGGGAGGCGGTGTCTCCGGGGCCATGGACTCCGGCTATTAATACCTCGGGCCGGTCAGGGTGTTTAATGACTGCCAGCTGTGGCCCCGGCCCCTCCCCCTGGAGAGATAAGAGCAGTTCCCGTTCCCACGTGGGGGGAGCAGGGTCATTGCTCCTTCAGACAGGCTCTGGGGGAGCGGTGGGAAATGGGGGGCGGGGAGGAGCCTGGCACCTAACCACCCTGGCCCATCACTCCAGCGGGAGGTGCCTGGGCACAGACTCCTTGGGCACCTCTTCCCCATGGGGCTGCCCTGCTCTACCAGCCCCGCTTGGGTCCTGCTGATTTAGATTCTGGTTCCCACAGCCTTGGGGCTTCTCCCCAGGTGCCCCACAGACATGACATTCAGCGGGTCCCAAACCACCAGGTCAGCATCTTCCCAAACCCGCCCCTCCCCCCCTTCCTCACCTGGGTGATGGAGCGACGACTTTTCCCAGAGGGTGGGCCCCAAACTCACCCTCTTCCTCTGCCTCACTGAGCTCCTGCTGTGGAGGCCCGGCACCTGCTCCCTGGACTGGGGTGTCCCTTGTGCTCATTATACCCCCCTGGGACCCACAGACTAATAGGTATTAGTCTATTAGAGACTAATAGATATTAGTCTATTAGCTCTCAGAGACGTCGCCTCCCGATGTCACCTCTCCTGGGAAGCTGCCCCCAGTCCACTCTGATGGCAGACAGGCCGCCCTCCTTGGAGTGGCAGGAACCAGCCACATGTCACCTACCCGCTGCCATCCAGGCGATGGTGGCCCTCTCTGCCAGGACGGTGGGAGGCTCTTTGTCCTTGTCTTCCCAGGAGGTGACCCCCGGAGTGAACTGGCTTTTGCCTGCAAGAACTGGGTCAGAGCTTGGTCAAGAGTGAGGGCCGAGCCTGTGGGGAACCCGCTGGGGTCTGTGTGCCACTGCGGTCAGGGGCCTGGTCCAAGGGCCAGGCTCTGGTCTCCTGGATCCCCGGAGTCCCCCGGCCTGTAGCCTCCCCATCTCCTCCTCTTCTCTCTCACTCTGAGATGGAGCTGAGGAGAGAGAGGTGTCATCTGGCCTCCCAGGTGTTGGGGGCCCTAAGCCAACCTGGGGGAGGTCCTGGAGGTACCCACCAGGTGGCGATAGAGATGAGCTGGTCTGGCTTGATAAGTGCCCTGTAAGGCAGGAGGGAGAGCCCTAGAGATGGACGGAAGTAGGGGTGCAGTAGAGATTCTCTGTGTGGTCAGCCCCACTCCACCCCTACTTCCTAGGCAGCTTGGATGTCTGCCTACGGCCGGTACCAGCCCTAGACCATGTCTCAGCTTCTCCTTATTCCTGAACGCCCCCCCCCCTGGGGTGCTCAACTGCTGCCCCTTCTCAGGGAGAAGCCCACCTCTGTCCCCCAATTTTGCCTGATCCCCATCTCTCTGTGTTTTTCCTTTCTATCCTCCTGGCTGGTAACTCTGCTCCAATCTCACAGCTCTCCCCTTACCCTAAAGCCATGACTCCCTAATGGGGCATTTCAAGCCCTGGAGAGGCCGGGTTCACTTAGTCTGTGGGCCTCCCGGTCTTTACACCCCTCACAGCAATGTCAGTCCTTATCTGGAGATGGGGTGCTAGCCTTTCTTCTGCAAACATTTTGCTTCTGGGATCTATTGGCTCCTCCCATTACAGTTTCCCCTCCTCCCCTCCCCCCTCTTCTACCAGCCTGAGCTCAGCCCTCATTCTCTGACCTCGTTCTCCGCACAGCCTTCATCCTCTGGCCATCCTTTGGCCCCTGGATGCTTGGAGCGCCCCTCCAGCTGCTCTCTGCCACCCCCCCGCCCCCAGCCCAGGAGACAAAGCAGGTGGCAGAGGCTCTGGGCAGGTTCCTCTTCCTTAGCCACCCGAGCCTCAGCCAGGAACGAAGCTAAGCCGTCCAGCACCCTCCCCGATTATGCAGGTGGAGAAACTGAGGCCCGGAATCAGGACTAGAAGGCCAGGGCCGGTCTTCTAGACCTTACGGAGCAGTATGGGGTGGGTGAGGTCTCTGCAGCCAGGGCAGGGAGTCCCCAGTCGGCGGGCGGGAGGAAGGAAACCAGAGAGAGAGAGTGGCATAGCCCAGCTGGGTGAGAGGAGCATGGACACACCGCCGGTTCCCCGTCCCTCCTCCCGGTGCCTTGGAGGACAGGGGGGGAAGCCAGGGAAGAATGGAGCCCAGCTCTCCCCGCCTGACCCGCACCCCACTGTTGGCCCAGGCAGGGGGAGGGGAGAGAGGGTGCTGAGGACTCTCTCCCCAGCGGGCCAGGAAGTGCCTGAGGTCAAAGCTGGGCGCGGCCTCCTTCTCTGCCCTGCAGCTGACAGGCACAGGGCAGGCACAGAGCACAGGGCAGGCACAGAGCTCGGGTCTAGATGGAGAGGTTCTGCTACTCTTGGACATGCTGGACCACGGGCCAAAGGGTATTTTCTGGGGTGCCTTGCCCTCAGCTCACAGGCACGCTTTCCTGGGCCTGACCACCCCTGACCGGGGCCTCCGGGCCCCTGGGTGCTGGTCTGCTCCGTCCTTGGCGAGTCCTGGGCTGGCACTGGTGTCCTGCAGGCGGACCTGAGCCTGGGCCAACCTATTCTGGCCTCGTTTTACCAACTTGGCCTCCCTCCCCTGCTCCTGCAGCGAGACACCTCCTTGGACGTTTGCAGAAAGTGGGAGCCTCGGTCGCCCAGGCAATGGCTTTGGAGACATCACATCGCTTGCTGACTGACCCCGTCCACCTCACCCTCCTGCCTCTGTCCAAACCTTTCTCTTCGTGGTGTTTCCTCTGCTCACTCACTTTCTTCGGTTAGTCCTCACCCGAGGCTATTTCACCCTTGATTTTTAGAGAGTGGAAGGGAGAGGGAGAGACACACACAAACACACGCCTGACCAGGGCTGGGGATCGAGCCTGCCCTGGAGGTAGGCGCCCTTGACCTGAATGGAACCTGTAACTCTTAGGTCTGCGGGCCAGTGCTCTCTCCATGGAGCCAGACCGGCGAGGGCTCACTCACGTGGATGGCGACATTCGTCCTGTCCTCTGTCTTCCTCCTCTGGCTGAATCCTGGCAATAGCAGCTTGGGCATCTCCTACCCGCTGGGCTCCTGGTCTGCAGGAATGGATGCAGCCCGGGAAATGCGCACACTTAGCTGTTTCCGGGGCTGCGGGCGGCTGTCTGCTGTTTTGTATTGATCCCATAGAACTGTCCTTGGGGCTGGATTCAGGGGCGGGAGGACACAGTGAAGACCCGGTATACCTTCTTTGCACTCAGAAGGGAGACTCCCCCTCCATGAGATGCCATTGGGGGACACTTAGAACATGTGACCCCCACAATGGCATGCATTGCTACCCGGAGTCGGAGGGGTGGTAGCTTCCAGCTTCAGTGTACCCTTCCTAGGAAGATGGCAGCAAGTTGGAAGCTAGTCCCCGGCCTGAGGTCACCCAGGAACACCGACTAGCGGCGAAACGAAGCCAACACAACAACATTTATTATTGCACGAACGTGGGTCTTCCAGCTGCGGGCTGGGCAGGAAGCCACGGGACCACAGAGGTGCGGCGCAGACACAGGAGGCCATGACGGCCAGGCGGTGGTACAGATGACACCCGGGCCGGAGGACACCTCAGCCGCACGCCAGGAAGGGCCAGGCGGGGTGGGATGGGGTTGGTTACAGGGACGGTGGCCACAACAAGGAGCGGTGAGACGAATACCAAGAGGATCCAGCATGTTATAAGGTAGAAAAGGCAGCGGTAAGAAGTCTGTGCTTTCGCGTTCCTGTCAGTCAGATCCGAGTTCAAATCCTGCAGGGTGACCAGGCCAGCTCCCTGCTCCCGCGTGAGGCTCAGTTTCCTGCGCTGGGACGCAGGGACAGGCGTTCCCACCGTGCTGGGCTGGTGGGAGGATCCAGGGACCAGGAGTGCACATCTCTGAGCCTCGTTCTCATGGCTGGCTCATCATAGGCAGGCAGCGGAGGGCGGCTCCCACCACCCACAGGGATGGGTGGGGCTGCTGGCAGTCCCCTGGAATTGTTCCCATCATCCTCAGACCACCCCACTTCAGCAGGGACTCTGAAGAGAGCGGTGCTCCCCAGACTAGAAGTCCACGTCACAATGGCATCATTTACCTCCAGGAGGACCTGGCAGCTAGGAGGGCCCTGGGGGAGGGGACCGCATCCTCAGAGAGATGGCTGAATGGTGGGCGATGCTGACCCCCAAGGAAGCGGACAGCAAGGCTGGAACTTCAGGCACTGATGAGGTGGTGGCGTCGGGGGACCTTCGGGGAGGAGGGAGTGCAAGGCCTTGGTCAACCATGTTCCCACTGTATTGCCTGGGGGTGGGTGGTTGCCTTCTTCGGTGAAGTCACGAGGGGGCGGAGTCACTCGAGGATGCAAATTTCCTTCCGTTGATTGGCAGAGAGCCTTTGGGGGAGGAGTCTGATGACTGAGCTCCACCCCCCATCTTCCAGGGTGCATCTCTCAGGGCTCCGGCTGGCTTAGAAGCACCTCCCTCTCCAGGCAGCGTTCTCCGAGCCCAGGGTTGGGGCCACTCGCCCCGGTTGCCCGGCCTCTGTCCCCTGGGCAGGCGGATGGGTGCAGGCAGATGGAGCCTGCCTGCGCCCCTGGGCGCCTAGGGTCAGACCAGGGAGTCTTCGGCCTGGAAGCTGGAGGAGCGGCGCGCCCCCGGGCTGACGCGGGTCAGCATGGAGACCTGGGTGCTGCAGGTCGCCCCGTTGCTGCCTCCGTGTGGGTGCTGGTATTTGGGGCCCAGGCCCAAGATGCCCTGGAGGTTCCAGCGCCGCCACTTCCGCCGCAGCTCTGCCTGCACCTGGGAGAAGGGAGGGGGGTCACACCCTCAAAGCCTCCCCACCACCCTCTGCCCCACCTTCCACCTCCTCGAGTTAGGACGCTGAGCCAGCCAGTCACAGGCTCCTGGGGAGTCTGAATTCAGAGACCCCGATGCTCTCTTTGGGGATACAGAGGTGGGACGCTGGGGGCCAAGGTCAAATCAAGGCCTTGGAGTAGAGGAGGGGGGAGGCTGAGAGGAGGAGGAGAGAATGCAGTGGGGGGATGAGAGGGATGCTGCTTGGGGGTGACTGTATCCCAATCCCTGCCCTCCAGAGCACCCGAGCTCATCCGAACGGACTCGTGCACTTTGTAACAAGGGCTTCATGTAACCCACCCTTCATCGGCTATCCCTCCCCGCCCCCCGCCCTCCCAACTCACTCTGCACACAGCCCCTGAATGGGCACTTGTCCAACTCCGAGTTTACTTAAAATGCAGATCCTAAGCCAGCAGGTCTGGCGTGGCCCAGACACCAGCATTCTTAACGAGGTCTCAGATGCCACCACCATGGAGTTACTAGTCTGAGGACCACCCTTGGCGTAGCAAGGTGTAACCTATCCTCACTTTTTTGCTCATATCCCACCCGCGTTTCTGGACCCCAAGATCTGGGAGGGAGGGGCTTACCTCGCCGTTGAGGAAGCAGTAGAGGACAGCCACCACGAAACCCTGGGAGGAAGGGAGCAGGGAGGTGAGGTAGGCAGACCACAGGAGCCCCTAGCCCTGCCCAACCCCCGCCCCGGCCTGTGTTCTCCTGGCTCAGCAAAGGCTAAGCACCCAGCAGGTTCCTAATCAATACTCAGCACGGCAACCAGATGGGGATCCGTTGGCAGGGGCGTCACTCCCTGGCAGGCCCGGAGGAGAACGCAGCCTGGAGCCCGCAGGGCATACCTGGAACGACCCCACGACGAGCTCAAAGACCAGCTTCACTTCAGCCTCGAAGTTGTCGGGGAAGAAGGCAAACACGGTGTAGTGCATTCCGAACAGGGGGATCAGCAGAAGGGTGGACTTGGCCAGCCTCCTGGGGGCAGGGAGGGGCGGGCAGTGAGTCGGTGTGTCCGTCCCTGTGGGCACGACAGGCCTCCACAACAACCAGGATGGGCGAGGGAGAACTGCTGGCCCCCTAACTATGATGGGGGGAGGGGGGCGTGTCTTGTTTCAAATCTGAGGTGTCTCTGCCCTCCTGCTCCCAGCCCTCCGAGTCTGGGGAGAAGCATGAGGGAGAAGGAAACCCCTCTATTCTCATCCTTCTGGAGGAGTGAAGAGGAGGGCCAGTGCGGAACCCTGAGGAGGATGCGTGACGGTGGGAAGTCCAGGCTCTGTGGCAGCCAATGGGGAGAAGTTCTCAGGCAACAGGAGGACCCGATTCCCTCTCCTGGCCTCAGTTTCCCCAGTCTGTGCAATGGGGTAAATGTATGCGCCACCAGGTCAGATTACAGACAGGGGACCCACTGTGGACTCAGAGGTGCTGTGGGTGCTCTTGAAGTGCAATGCACCCAGGAGACCAGTTCTCCACGGGGAGAGGTCTGAGTGGAGGAGGGGTCTCTGTGTTTCTCTCTCCTGCCTTGGTGATCAGCCCGGGGAACCTGAGGTCCCACAGCAAAGGGGGGGCAGGGCCTCTGGCCTCGCCCCTCCCATTGCTTCCTGGACCTGGTTCCCAGCCATGCCAAGATCCCAGCCCTCCCCACCCCTCCTTGGCTGCAAACCTATCCCGGCCGCTGAGGTCGACAGATGGAAGCTCTTTTTAAATTGAAGGCTCATGGGGAGGTGGAGAGTGGGAGCTGACAGCCCTCCTCGGGGAGCTCCGTCTCCGACTCCTGTCCCCCGCCTGCCGACAGCTGTTCGGTTTCCATCTCACTCACGTGGACCTGGCACTGACCAGCGTTCTTAGCTGCGGATTCTAGCCCTTTCGAGCAGCTGAATGTTGGGGAAACAAGGCCCACAGGCAAACGTAGAGAGCGAGGGTGGGCCGGCCGAGGTCCTAGCCCTGGGCAGAGGCAGGGCCTTCCCTTCAGCTACTGGGAGAAACCCCGCCTCCACACCCGGCAGGAGAGAATGTGGGCACCCCAGGAATGCCAATCTCATGTGTGAGCTGCATTTATTGGCATTCATCAGCTGCATTTATTGGCCCCCCTTTTCTGTGCCAGGCATGTGCCAGGGACTGGGCACTCAGTGTGGGCAAGACACGGGTTATCTACTGTCTCCTGCAGCATCCTGGCTCGGCAGCAGATCCGCACCAGGTCAGATCGCCTGCCAGGGGAGGTGACTGCAGGAGAAGCAGTTGTGGGACTCCTGAGCCTGGCCTGGTGGGGCTGGGGCAGGGGACACTTGTGGACTGAGCCAGGCCATGGGGTAGAGGTGGGCAAGGGCAACGTGGCTTTTTGGTGACTCTGGAGGGGGGTGCAGAGGAGACGTGGGACGCTTGGAGGACCGGGCCTGGGGGTTCTGGGAGGGCCAGGGCGCTGGCATCACACTCACGAGTACGGGCTGTTGTCACTCTTCCCGACATTCGGGGGCTGCAGTTTCTGCACCAGGATTCGGATGATGCGAATAAACAGAATGAAGTTCACCTGGGGGTGGCAGGCCAAGGTGGGGAGTCAGAGAGAGAAGCCTGTCCGGCTCCCTGGGCGGATGGCCCGTCTCGTCCCTCGGGCCCCGCTGCCTGCCCTGTCTCACGGGTCCTCTAGCTCCCCCCACTTTGGGGCAAGTCATTTGGGAACTCTACTTCCCATCCCTCAGGCCTGGGCCTCCACATCCTTCTTCTCTACGCCAGAGGAAAAATGCACCCCGAAGGCCATAGGGAGGTGGGGGGGGGGGAACCCTGCGTTAGGCCTTGGGAAGCCGAGGTTTCAGTTCTGACCCAGACTTGAGTTTCCTGTGTGACCTGAAGCAGGTTGACTACCCACTCGGGGCCTCAGTTTCCCCATCGCTAAGCAGCGGGAGGAGGTCTTACCAAGATGGAGGTGAAGATGGGGGCCTTTAGGATCCACCAGAACATGGAGGAATTGATGGTGTCCCAGCATCTGGGCAGGGGAGGGAAGGGAAGGGGAGAAGGAGAGACGGTCAACAGTTCTCCCCATTTTCCCAGCTCTGCCCCCCGGTCCCTTTAGAGGCATGGGTCCAGAGTCTGATGCTCCCAACATCCCCCTACCTACCCCTCATCCCACCCAGGGCTCTGCCCCAAAGGATGGCAGCCAGGAGGAGGGGGTAGGTTGACAGCTCACCCGTAATCCTCAAAATGGATCTTGGTGATGGTCCACACCAAGGTGAAGGTGCTGGGCACCCCTGTCAGGGCCGGAGGAGAAAGACAGGGCACGGGAGACAGGGAGGGAGGGCATGAGGGAGAGGTGAGGGAGGAAGAACCAGAGGGAGGGAGGGAGAGACAACAGGGTGGGTTACTCGGGCTGTATGGCTGCATCGGCTGCTCACTGTGCTCTAGTGAGGACTGAAACTGGTGTGTCTGAGGGGCTGTGCCCACCCGCAGGTTTCAAGGGCCGAAGGGGACATGGAAGGGTTTTCCTAGAACCTGTCTGTCCCACAGCTCAGCCCTGGCACAGCCTCAGGGCACCTGCCCTGGGTCACCCATGTAGGGGACTTTCATCAACCCTTGGCTAGAGACTTGCAGGTAGGACCTACAGTGCAGCAAGACCTAAGACTGTAGGCTGGGTCGGCACCTGCCCCTTAGTAAGCTCCCCCGGCCTTGTCTCCTATGTCCCCCGCCGGGCAGCCCTCCCCAGAACCATACCCCAGCCGATGAGTATGTACCCCCAGAAGTACTTCCGCTCGGAGAAGAAGGAGACGACAAGCAGGGTGTGCAGGTACAGGCCCTCCACCAGCAGCCAGAAGAAGTTGGCCATGACACAGTACTGGAACAAGACCACAGCGGCCTTACAGCCCACCTGCAGGGGAGGAGGGGGAGAGGGGTCTCATTGGGGCTAGCCAGGGGCCCCGCCTGCCCACACCCCTGTCTGGGCTGACACAGTTGCTGTACAGCCGACTTAATCCGTTATTTTTGCATTTTCCCCTTAAAAATATACTCAGTGGTTTTCCAGCTATCCTTGATTTGAGATCATCTGATGGTTTGAAATAAAATTGTGGTTTTAATAATCCTAGCAATTTATCATCTTCTCTATTTATCTGTCCACCACCTACCCATCCAACCATGCATCTTCCTACCTATCCATTTATCTATTTAGACATCCATTACCTACTCACCCATCTACCTATCCATCTACCATCCATGCAGTCATCCATCATCTATTTATCTTTCCATCTATCAATACATCCACACACTCACCTATCTATCTCTCCATTCATCTACCTGTCTACCCGCTAGACATCTACCACCAATCCAGATACCTAACCATCTATCTATTCATTCATCTATCTACCTGTCCATCAACCTGCTCATCCATCCATCCACCTATCTACCCACTCACCCCTCTACCATCATCTATCCTTTTTTTTTCCTTACTTCATCCATCTATCCTTCCATCTACTCGGTCATCCACACACCTATTTACTCAGCCATCCACCTACTTACTCCTACATTTAAACATCCCTCCCCCATTCGTCTTATCCCAATTAGGACTGAAGGTGGCTGGAAGTGGTGTGAGGGAAATTCTCGCTCCCATTTGCAAGAGTCCATTGAATGGTGGGGATGTGAGCTCTGGGCTGTGGAGTAGGCCCAGATACGAGAAGAGAGAAGTGGAGGAGGAAGAAGAAAGGAGGAAGAAATGGAGAAGGGAGGGATGGCTATTCCTCTTGGAGGCCAGAGGAGCTGGTGAAGGAATGGGTTCCTCAGGTAGGTGAGGACAATGGAGGACTTACAGGTCACCCCTGAGGAGGGCAATCAGGGGCTCTGGGTTGATTAGAAGGTCTCCTGTGTTCTCCTAGAAACAGTCTCCCATGTCAGATCAAGCCCAGCCACCTGTGAGCCAGAGCTTAAAGCCACCTCCTCCAGGAAGTCCGCTAGCATCTATTCCTCCCAGTACCTGGAACGCGGGTTCCCACTCTTCCTTTCTGTGCCCTTGGCTTTGAAACATCCTCAGAGAACAGCCTACCTCCTGTTGTACACTTGCTTTACGAGAATAACTCAGCCCTTTAACCAGACAGTTTATGTGCGTTTCTCCGGCCTTCAAAAAGCTTCACGGAGCTGCTAATGAGTCGGGAAGCCAGTCTCCACAATTGCCCTTAACCAGTGAGCTGGCGCTGCAGGCGGCTCCCCAGGCTCTGCACTGCATGTCTGGGTCCTCTGAGGAGCTCGGGAATGGCCCAGCGGCTCCCCTGGGGTTGCCCTTCCCTTGTGAAGATGCCCGAGATTCCACTGGCACAGATCGACTCTGGGGAGAAGGCACTGCTCTCACTTGAAAGCATGCACTGTGTCTGCCATCCCTCGTGGAGTTGGGGCAGGGGTGGAGCCGGGGCGGGTTTCTAGCTCGAGGACACTCCTGAGCTCAGATTCCCCTGCAGGCGGAGCCCTCAGTGACAGCGATGAATTCTTAGCTGCTCTGTTAATTTCTCTTCTCGAGGCAGCCCCCCAACTGATGCCAGGGGAGAATAAAAGAGGGGGGCTGTGCGTCTGGACCGGCTCCACATGGCAAGGGGATGCAGGAAGGGTGGTGTGGTGAGCAGGGCCCAGGTTTGCCGATGGCAGAGGGTAGGGTGGGAAGCAAGCTTGGAAGTCCTCGTACAGATGGGGGAACTGAGGCAGGGAGTGTCCTAAGTCACATGGGGAGTTAGAACAGGTGGGAGACGGTGGCTGTGGGCTCTGGCCATGAAGTTTATTTCCCATCAAGGAGAGACGTTTCTCATTGGTGGGGGTAGGTCTTCGAACCCCCAGATGGTGGGACACCATCTCCCATTGTGGGGAGAGGAGTGGGACTCAGAGAGCTGCCAGGCAGAGTCAGATGGGGGGCTGGCCATTCATGGAGAGGAAAAGAGAGTAAAGGAGAGAGAGAGAGAGAGAGAGAGAGAAAGAGAGAGAGAGAGAGAGATATGAAGGACAGACAGGCCAGGTCCTCACCGAGGCCTCGGAGCAGTTGTCTGGCTCGTTGTCGAAGAGGATCAGGTCCTTGATGAGGACGGAGGCTGCCCTCAGGATGAAGGACATGAAGAGGTGCATGTGGATGTAGTTCCGTGTGCAGTGGAGCTTCCTGTGTGACATGGGCAGAGCTGGGGGGCTGAAGGGGCTTCGGACCCCCACCCAATACTGTCAGTGCTCTGAGCAGGGATATGGAGGGAGGAGCACGTGGCCCAAGTGCTGGTCCTGCCCCCAACGGGGGCCCTGTCCCAGGTATCCCTTCCCTGACCGACCGACCATGGCAGCTGGGCCTCTGAGTGCCTCAGCCTCCAGGTGTCTCGGTCCAGAGCACAGGCCCTGCCCTCTGGTCCAGGTGCAAGGCCATTCTGTGGGGACAAGGCTAGGACAGAGGAGGCTGGAGCTTACTTGAACAGGCTCAAGATGGCCATGGCGACCAGGAGGGTGGTGAGGGACAGGCTGTAGCCGACGGTGTAGCCGATCCTCACGGAAATGTAGAACTTCTTGTGCTCCTGGAGAGGGAAGGGGTGGGGATCTTCGGTGGGGATGGGGTGAATGCACCTAGGGGTGTGGCAGGGGTGGGGCGCCCTATACATCCTGCCTGTCCATCCCTGCCTTGGCAGAGGAGGCTGAAGCCCAGGGCTCCTAAGGGCAGCTAAGCTGCCCCCTTCAGAGCCCAGAGCCCAGTCCCAGTCTGCACAGCGGAGACAGGACTGCCTCCTAGGGTGGGGGTGGACTGTAATCGCCTCCTGCTCCTCCCTGGGAAATGTCAGGGAAGGAGAGAGCGAAGACCTCACATGTTCCAGCTGTGCATGTATTCTTCAGTCATGGTCTGGCACCCCCTCTGTGCCAGCTCTGGGCTCGGCAGCCTTGGGAACCAAGACTGCTTGCCCTTCAGACCCCACCCCGGGACTTCCCTCCGTGTGGGGAGGGAGGCACGCCGGAGAAGGCAGAGAAGACGCTGTGGGTGATCTCACACTTGGGGCTCTGTCTGAGAAGGGTGTCTGGGGGCGGGACGATGCCATCACAGACACACAGATACACACACACTGGGTTCACGCCAGTGACACTCCAGCTCCCCATCAGCATCTCTGCCTGCTCCTGGCAGGGACCCCAATGCTTCCCCCTCTCTGGGGCAGATCGATGTCCTGGGACTGAGGGGCGGTCCTGTCCCCATGTCCCTGCCCCTGATTGTTGGCTCCCTCCAGGACCTGCTCCTCATTTTCCTTCCCCAGGTGACCGGGAGGAGGGTATCTCCCTCCTTTGTCATATCCGGGGCCCAGAGCAAGGTCCCACCAGGCAGTGGGGGGGCGTGGCCAGGGGGCTCGGCCCGCAGCTTTTGCCGCTGAGTCATCCTCAGGAAAGCACCCTCATGCAGCGAGGCGGGGGGGGGGGGGGGGGGGGGGGAACCAGGGGACAAGCCCCTGGAAAGGCAGGCCTGTCGAGGGAGTCCTCGCTCCCCAACAGCCTGCAACCTCCACCCCTCGGTGGGAGAGAGTGGGAGCAGCCTGGCGGCTGAGGCACTCCGATGGGGATGGGGCGCCCAGAGGCCTACCTCGTCCAAGTCCGGCTCTTTGCCAGCCAGGCCGCAGGCAATGTCGTAGGGGCCGGGCGCCATCTCTGTCCAGCCCTCATCCGTGCAGCTGCGGCTCACGTTGTGGCCTTGGGGGAGGAGAGAGGTTGAGGCCAGGGGAGGGGCAGGTCCGTGGAGGAAGCTGGGGTCTGGCTGTGTCAGACTCCCACCTAGACCCCAGGGCATCATGGGGGAACCTGGGGCAGGAGAAGTTCCCCTTTCCCCCTTTTCCCTACCCCCTCTTCCTCGGCTGCCAGGGCATTCCTGGGCCCAGCCCTGCCCCTTGTCATGTCTGAACCTGACCCCAGGTGCAGTGTAAGCTCTGATCCTTATCCCAGAGAGCCTGGATCCTTGGCTCCCTGCGTGATCCCTGACCCTTGCCGGGAGCTAAATGTGGACCCTGGTCACAGGGCCTGGTGTGGCAGGTGACTTCTTGGCCCTGTGGGTCCGGACAGTAGCCCCCTGACTGTCCACTGCTCTGGGCCAGCCTGCCGGGGCCTACGGGCCTGGGTTTCCTCCCACACCTGGGGGGGGCTCAGGCGGGGAACCACAGGTGAGGCAGCAGGCGGGCGGGGCTGGGGCCACCTGATAACGGTGCCCATCTACAGTCCGCAGAGATGGAGAAGCAGGCAGTTCCTGGCAGGGGGACCTGCCCCGGCAAAGGGGACTTGAGCAGCGCAGCGCAGCTTAAGGCTGAGCCCTGTGGATCCTGGGGCTCCAGGCAGCTCCCGGATGTCGGGGGCAGGGTGAGGGGAGGAGGTGTCCTACAGACCCCGTTCACACAGACTTGAGTTCTCTCAGCCAAAATGGCCACCACACTGAAAGAGGCTCTTCACATGGTTGAAGGTAAAACCAGCTTCAAGACATGCAGACCACGGCTTAAAGGACCAGGCCCCCCACCCCCCGGTACATGTTGGTGCTTCAACCAGTGGCCCTCGCCAGGCCCCACCCCACCCAGGTACTCGGACCCGGTTCGGGAAAATGACTTCTTCCGAACCCTCTGCAATCTTGATCTTCCGCGAGGTCCCTTCAGCTCTCATTGCAGAACCAGGTCCCTTCCACCCCTTCCAGGCAGAACATGTCTCCCCGAGTCCTGGTACCCAAGGAGCTGGCATCACCCTTCCCCAGCACGTCCCTTCCCCACAAACTTCCCTCTTTGGAACTGAAGGCCAGGAAAGCCCACCCCGTTTCCTTGACATCTCCAGCCCCGAACCCCGTCTCCTCTCGGTCATTTTCAGAGACACCTGCACGGCCCAGGAGAGCTGAGCAGGCTGCTTGTCCCTGCACCAGGCCCGCCGGCTGATGGGGACGGGGCTGTTTCCCTTTACACGCAGCTTGCCACCAGGCAGGTCTGTGAGAGGCTGGCTCTGTCTGAGGAAGGGCAGCCCTTTTCTCACGGGCACAGGGCACCGTGTGGGCCCGGGATTCGTCAGGGGGTGGGCTGCAGTCCAGGTTCTCCGGGGAAGGCGCGCCTCTGATAATCCCAGCAGGGCCAGAAGGAAGAGCGTCAGGAGGAATGCAATTAGCGGGCGTCAACGCAATTAGTAGGCGCTTCCAGAGACCCAAGAGAAGGCTGGCTGCCAGGCCCTGCTGACGGGACCTGGGCGGGTAACTCCTCTCCTACCTGCCCCCGGGCCGGGCTTCCCTGGAGGGGTGCTGGGCTGGGTGGGTGCCCTCTGGAATATGACCCTCCTGTGACCGCTCCCAGATTCTGCCGGGAGGGCATCGGGGTCTCTCCGTCATGGCTTTGGACACACCAGTGGGGGCCAAACTGGCCAGTCCCAAAGGAACCATATGGTCCCCCTCCCAGGCCTATTTTACAAACAGGGAAACTGAGGCGCAGAGAGGAAAGGGCCACCTGGAGGGGGAGGTGCCCAGCGTCTTTGTGCACAACCTTCGAATCCTTATCCTGCGTCCTCCTTGCCGCTGCTCCGGTCCACCTTGTCCCCGCCCCCCCATATCGATTCTCTCCAGATGCTCCCCCAACAGGATCTTTGTGAGGCGGCTCCCCCCACACTGCAGGTTTTCAGTTCCTGTCCCTGATCATCTGCACTCCATTCCTCTCCCCACCACTTACCATTGAGGACACGTGTGTCTGTTTTCTCAATGTCTCTCCAACTAGAATGTTAGCCCCCTGTGGGCAGACGGGGTGGCTGTTTTATGCCCCCGCTCCTCCCTCCCTGCATGTTTGTCTAGTCCAGAGCTGGGCATGTTCGCAGGTGTGGAATAAACCTTCAATGACTGGAAGGATGGCTGACGGACCACATTACGGTGTCAGCCTCTTTACTCACTAGCAAGAAAGCCCACTTCCGCAAGAGGCCCCCCTTTTCTTTCCCGCCTTGTAGGCGGCCATTCATTTAGGCGGAACACGGCAAGGTGCGGTGCGTAAGCCAGGCCAGGCCGCGCTTTCACGGAGCTGGAGAGGCCACGGGCTCCGGGCAGCGGAAGACTGCATCCAGAGCAGGCCGGGGCAAGGGAACCGGGAGCCACGATTTCATTAAGTACCTGTCGCTCAATCGGTTATTAATTGCTGAGCAAATATTTAGCGAGCCCTTCCCACACGGTTATCTTTGTGTGAAGAGTTAATCAAATCCCGTAAGTTCTTCAAGGACCCAGTGCCAGAGCATCCTCTGCCGGGAAGGCGCCACGCAGCTCCCTCGCTTGACCGCAGGGCTCTTACCTTGCAGAGAGTAGAGTAAATTGTAGATGAGGGGGCAGGCCAAGACGACCACCTGGCCCCGGGGGGTGGCTGGCCAGCAGGTGAGGTTGTCCCACATCTTGCTGCAGCCTGGGGGGGAAAGGCAGGGGACACATGGGTCAGCATGGCCCCCGGGTGCCTCCAGCCGCTCTGCTTCCTCCTCCTCGGGGCTCCCACCTTGAGGAGCCTGTGGTCTGAGGGGGGAGGCATGCCCTGCCCAGGGCCTGTCCTGACAGGGAGCAAGGAGGGGGCAGTCTACAGCTCCAGGGTCCTCCTGGAGGGGCAGAGTGCCCGGGGGTATTTTGGATGGTAGTGGGGGATTTCTTTTTTTATTTTTTATTTTTTAATATATTTTATTGATTTTTTACAGAGAGGAAGGAAGAGGGATTGAGAGTCAGAAACATCGATGAGAGAGAGACATCGATCAGCTGCCTCCTGCACGCCCCCTAATGGAGATGTGCCCACCACCAAGGTACATGCCCTTGACCGGAATTAAACCTGGGACCTTTCAGTCTGCAGGCCGATGCTCTATCCACTGAGCCAACCCGGTTTCGGCCAGTGGGGGATTTCTTTGATGTGGATGGGGGGCCTCACCCTGCGTTGGATGGGCAGGCGCCAGCTCCAGCAAGGCCCTGCACAACAATGAATTGCAGAGCTTCCGCAAGACTTTGGAGTGAGCCACTGGGCATGTGCATGGGTGAAATCCTGTTGTAATGACTCACTCCGCTTCCCATACCAACGCAAGGTATTTATGACATGTCTAACGTGCACAGTTTCCCCGGAGTGCGATGACTGAGTGAAGGGAGAGAAGGCTGGACTTTGGCGCTTCCTGAACTTCACTGAAGTTGTTTAATGTTCTGGAAAATCACGTTCCCTACAGCAATGCTGCCCGTGACATCTGAGCCAGGGATGCCACCACCGTCTGTACCAACCTCCACCCATCGCTCTCCCTTTCCCTGAGGTGGTATTTATAGTTCCAATCTCCTTATCTTTCCGTGGGATCGGGCCTGGCTTTGTTAGATAGTTTGTAATTATAAATCTCTTTCCTTTCTTCTTTCATGTTATGATTAGAACATCATTTAAAAAAATGAATGTGTGTCCCTACCTGGTTTGGTTCAGTGGATAAAGTGTTGGTCTGCGGACTCAAGGGTCCAGTTCTATTCTGGTCAAGGGCTCATGCCCAGGTTGTGGGTTTGATCCCTAGTAGGGGGTGTGAAGAAGGCAGCCAATCAATGATTCTCTCTCATCATTTTCTCTTTCCCTCTCCCTTCCTCTCTGAAATCAATGTGTGTGTGTGTGTGTGTGTGTGTGTGTGTGTGTGTGTGTAAAATAAAAAAATAAATGTGGGTCCTGAATTTCGTTTTATAATAGTAAAGGAGGCATTAGACAATACATTTTCTAAAAAGGAGTTGTTTATGGTGGGGTGATGGGAATACTGGGGTTCAGCTAGTTCTTTTTTTAATGTATTTTATTGATTTTTCACAGAGAGGAAGGAAGAGGGATAGAGAGTTAGAAACATCGATCAGCCGCCTCCTGCACACTCCCCCACTGGGGATGTGCCCGCAGCCAAGGTACATGCCCTTGACCAGAATTGAACCCGGGACCCCTCAGTCTGCAAGCCGACGCTCTATCCACTGAGCCAAACCAGTTAGGGCAGAGAGGTTCAGCTAGTTCTTGAGGAGTCTTCATAAAACTCCCAACTCAGCGAAATTGTGAAACCTGATGGGGGTGGTGGTTGGGGGAGTTGAAATGCTGCATCACAGGCCATGTATTAGCCCGAGACCTGGGGCGAGGGGCGCACAGTGGGGTCTGGAAGAGGCTACTTTAAATGCCATGGTTTTCCTGCTCAGGGTCTGGGCGCCTCTCGGGGACTGGGACGCCTCTGGATCCCCTCCCCCGAGGGAAGTTTAATTGTCTCCTTGCAACCCTGCCAGTCCCATAGCTTTGTTCAGGAAACCCAACCCCTGAGCCAAAGTCAACGCCAGCTGAGCCAAGCCCAGCCCAGCCCAAGTCCGAAGGTTCCCGAGTTCCCAAGAAGGGGGCCTGGGAAGAAAAGGTGGAAGGATGTCCCCACTTGAGGAAGAGCCTCGGGACTCGGAGGGCTGGAAGGGCCGGCCGTGGAGAGGAGAACCTTCCAGGCCTGCAGCAGCCAATGTTGCTGCGGCTGCGGCCTGAGGACCCCCGGGCCCCCTGGGCTGGCCCAGGAGCACAGCCTGCCTTCCTCTGGGATCCCAGAATTCCTGCCTCACGCTGTCCTGAGGCTTTTGTCCTCACTGGTTCCCCGTCCCTCCTTCACTCCTGTGCCAACCTCTCTGGCGGCGAGACCATTCATAATATCAGGCAACACTCCTGGAGCCTTTGTAAGTGGGAGATGTTGGCCCCCTTTTCAATGAACAACTTAGTAAGTCATCCCATTTCAGAGATGAGTTACTGAGGCACAGGGAACTAGCCCCGGGTCCAGAGGGTTCGCTCCCTCTCCAGCCAACCTCCTGCTCTCTGTGCTGAATCTCCATGCTGATTCCCCGGGGGATTTTCTCTGTGGGGCTCGGTTAGCCTCCACCAGAGGCAGCACCGAGGAGGGAGGCCAGGCCCTGTCCTTGGGGAGGTCACACTTGGCCTCAAGGAATCTCAGTGCCACCAGGCTGGGCAGTGAACTGTGCTGGGCACAGGCCAGTGGGCAGGGCAAGGGAGCCAGGGAAGAGAGAGAGGCTGCAGGGGGAGGGGGTTCGGGAGCTTCCTGCAGGGGGCGGCAGGGTCTGGAGCAGAGGAGAGGTGATGGCCAAGAAAATGCTGGGCAGCTGGAGGCCCGTCGTCCTGGGCTGGGATGTTCTCTCTTCTAGGGAACAAACATCGATCAGCCCTTGGAGCCCAGGGCTGGCCCTCAGGGCCCACCCACCAGGTGTCACCAGGCCCATGGAGACACAGGGCCCAGGCTGGCTGTGTGTGCCTGCTGGGGGCTGCCACCTCACAGGAAGGAAAGATCAACCAGGAGCCTGGGGTGGGGTATGGGGTGGCCGAGTGGGGACCTCTGCCGGGTCATTTCATAGACTTGTGTGCACAGAGACATACTGTCAGACAAGCACTCCCAGACACACAGAACCACAGACACACATGCAAACATACATACATGTTTGCTCATGTGGACCCGGAAAGACCAGACACAAGTAAATACAGGCACAGAGACATGATTCGGACACATATACATAGACATGACAGCGTATGGCAGACATTCACACACACACACACACACCATACCACACCAAGCAGATCCATCTGGGCATGTCCAGGTTATACAGACACACGCTCTGACATACAAAGACACTCCGAGTCAGACCTGGAGCTCAGACCCCAGAGGCACAGAAACAGAACCAGGCAGACACAAGCCGCGAGCACACACCTGCACCTGCCACTGCCTGGACACGCGCAGAGCCCCACACAAGGTCACGGGCAGACTCACTGCCCACTGACCCATACCTACCCTCCTCTGGATCCCTCGCTGGCTGCCTGGTGACAGGGTGTTTGTTGCACCTGACAGGCACCCTGTGCCAGCAATGACCTCATCAAGATCACGAGGGTAGCCGCCCTTGAGGCCTGGGAGGGATGCAGGGGGGCCTGGAGTCTGGGGTCCAGGCCTCTCTGAGCTGTCCACGACCCGGATCGTACTGCTGGGGCCTGCTGAGGCCTGCACTGGCAGTGGGCCGTACCCCGGGGCCCAGGCTCAGTCTCAGGGGCCCAGGAGACAGGAGGCCGCCCCTCCTGGAGCTGGGGCAGTGAAAGCTGTCGGCAAGCGACTCACACTCACTGAAGGCGCAGGAGGAGAGAGCCTGGCACCAGCGCCAAGAAGGAAGGACCCGGAGGGGTCACATAATTGTCAGCCTCAGAGGCGGCTGAGGGAGTGGGGAGCCTGGAAGACATCACCCCACTTTTCCTGGAGAAGAGGGGCAGGGGCCTCCGAAGGCAGAGCTGGCTGCACTCACTCTTCTGAACCTCCATTTGTATACTCTCCTTAGGGAACAGCTCACACACATCCCCCACCCCAGACCCTGCTCCCTCCTGCAGGAGCTCCTCAGACTTGTGGGGTAGGTGATGGGAACGTGGAGGTCTGTGGGTGCCTTCCTTCTTTGTCTGGCTCCCCAGCTTTCCCCAGGGTCTTCTCCTCACCACCCAGCAGCCCCACGGTGCTGCCGCCTCCAACACGATGCGATGAGTGTGATGTGGATCTGGGCTCGCACTGTGAGAAGTGGGGCTCCTTGGGGGGGCTGCAGAGCCCCTCTTCCTACGGGGGCGGGGCTCACCTGCTGTCTCATTCTCCAGTGGGTCCTTCTCCAGGCACTGCCGGTGCTCCGCCTCGATCATCTGTATGGCGTCACACAGCTCCCGCGTGGAGGACCAGCCCCAGGCGCTCTGCCGGACAGAGACAGGGAGGGGACCGTCAGCCTCGTCCGTGGCCCACGTCCCATCCACACACTCCCAGGAACGGGGGTCAAGCAAGGAAGGCCTGGTCACGGGACTGACCCGAGTTCCCATCTGAACCCCAATCCCAGCCTCGACTCAATCCCCATCCTCAGCCACGACCAAAGCGTGACCCTGCCCTGGATCTTATCCAGAATCTGTTCATTGTCCCCAAAGCTTGATCTGCCTTGAGGACCCCGTCCTGGCTTCCTGGTGGCTCCCTGGCCGTGCTGTGTCTAACAGCTGTGTGTGTCTCTTTGGGGGTAGCATGGCCCACAGAGGTGAGAGGGCCTCTCCTTGGAGCCCTCTGTCCCGACCTCGGTCCCTGTGACAGGCAGGGCCCAGCTCATTACAGGGCCTGGACCCTGGCTTCCGGTTCCTGGAGCCCGACCTGGGAGGAATCCAGGAGCCTGTGCTCAGTCCCCAGGTCGCCAGCTGGGAAGGGCACACTCGATGCCAGACCTCCACTGCCTCCCTCTTAGCCTTTGAATAATTCAAGCTAAGCCAGACCTCCTGCTGAGGGTGGGAGGGGGTGGAAGGTTTAAGGAAGTAAGGGAAGCCCTCCCAGCATGGCTTGCCACCCACCAGGCCTCCTCTGCCTCAGGAAGACGGGGAGAAGCTTGAGCTTTCTCATCCCCTCCCCTCCGCTCCCCTGCACCCTACCTAGGCATCAGGGGTGGGGCCAGACCCGTGTGCCAGTGGAACATTGGCACTGGAGCCAACAGGTAAGTAGGGGTGATGGATGCCTAGGAACAGCCAGACAATTCAGGTCTGGGGAGCCGGTGGGCGGGGCAGGGCGGGGGAAGGCCTGGGGGGGGGGGGGCGCGCGGGGGGGGGGGAGGAACTGCTGGGCCGGTGGCAGTTTCGGCCTGTCTCTCTGGCTTTAGGGAAGTAAGTGGCTGCCGCCCCTGGGAACTCCGGATCAGCTTCCTCATTTCTGCTGAGGGAGGAGGAGAGTGTCACGGTCCCAAACGGGGCATCCGGGGAGCGTGCAGCAAGACTGTGCCAGAGTCAGATTCTCGGGGTGTCTTCCAGCTTGCCCTCCCTGCCAGGGGACAAGGTCTTCCCCTCCCTCTGCCTCAGTTTCCCTGTAGGCTAAATGGGCATTAACTACCTCTCCGGATGACGGAAAGGGTTCTTCTAGGGGGAAGACACCGATTGGAGGAGTTCCTCCTTATTTCCTTTCTTTTTTGTTGTTGTTGTTGTTTGTTTTTTAATATATTTTATTGATTTTTCTACAGAGAGGAAGGGAGAGGGATAGAGAGCTAGAAACATCAATGAGAGAGAAACATCCATCAGCCTCCTGCACACCTCCCACAGGGGATGTGCCCGCAACCAAGGTATATGCCCTCGACCGGAATCAAACCTGGGACCTTTCAGTCCGCAGGCCGACGCTCTATCCACTGAGCCAAACAGGTTTGGGCCTTATTTCCTTTCTTGAAGAGGGTCCCCATCTAGCCAGTAGGCACCAAGGGTGTGACTGTGACCACTAAGTGAGTTGATCCCCCTGAGGGATCAGTGCCCTGGGTGCCAGTGAGCTAGCTCTTCCCTGCTGTAGGGAGAGGGGTCCAAGCTGAAGCCTGACCATTCAGTGTCCAAGAGCCACACGGCCGAGTCCCTTCCCCCTCAACAGCTCTCTCATCCCCTGTTAACGGCTTGGTGGAGCCTCCTTGTCAGAGGTCCCCAACTTTCCCAGTCTAGCACCCCAGCTGACCACGCCCAGGTCCAAGGGAAAGACTCCCGATCCTAGGATATCTTCCAGGTTCCCCCGCATCCAGACCTCACTGGTCCATGTGCCACAGGCCTGGGGCTTCCATCTTGTACCATTCAGTTTACTAGCCAATCGGAGTAAGGACATTAGCTGGTCAGTCATTTAAAACTTGGCACGGTGAAAGAAACACGGATCTGTTATGGAGAGGATGACGTTATTTGTATAACTTTCAAAGAAAGGACATGAGCCTTCCAAGGAAGTGCACTGTGATCCCTCCTCGGCGTCACGTGCTTCCTCGCTGGCCCATAGGGTTACTCAGATGAAACACTCCAGATGCCCTGTCCTAAGGGATCTGTGGCCGGCTCAGGCACGGGAAGAGGGGTGGCCGGATGGATCCCAGAGGTGGTGGCCTCTGGAAGAGGAACCTGGGGCCTGGCTGCTCCAGGTTGGGTCCCACCGTCTTGCTTGCTTGGCGCTCCCCAAGTCCCTTCTCAGTCCCACTGTCCACTGGCAACAGGGTTCAGCCTGCCTTCTGGCCCCTGCCCAGCCTTGCCTGCCTCTCCTTGCCATTCCCACCTCTTATCTCCCACATCACGGATGGCAGTGGATCTATGGTTGCTGCCTTCTACCATCCTTTACCCTCCTCTGGTGCCATGTCCTCCTCTCCATCTGGGAAACCACTTTCTTTCCCACTCCTAGTGCACGAGTTCTGATGATCTCTCTTCTAGGGAACAAACATGGGACCAGACTCGAGCCAGTCAGAGTATTCCTGGCCACAGTGTCTGGCACATGGCCCACGTCTAAGCCAGGGCGCTCATTCCTGGGACTCCGGATTAACCAATTAGACAAGTGGATTTGTTCTTTTCCATTGGACTGGAAACCTCAAGGGATGAAAGGGCTGGAGCTTCTGCTACCATCTGGTTGCCAAGTGGAACACAATGTGGTAGGGCTTTGAGCACCACACAGCTACAAGCAGAAGAGAGAGGCGGAGGAACCCTGGGCCCTCTTGACATGATCGGCTCCCCGGGGCAGCCATGCCCGAACCCCGCCCTGCTTCCAGCAGCACGGATCAATACCTTTCCCTACAGCTTGAGCCAGTTGGGTTTCTGTCTCTGTAACCAAGAGTCCAGACTTGAGCTCTGAGGACAGGACAATGGATGCCCTCCCTTGCCGGGCCCTCTAAGCTAGAGAGTGGCTGTTGGACCAATAACATTCCTTTTCTTTTCCAATCACTGAGGCTTCAGAAGATTCTTGGTGACTTCTGTCTGTCTGCCATCGTAGGGTGGAAGGATGTAGGGTCAACTTCTCTAGCCAGTTCTGCTGCCCCCAGCAACACAGTAACAGAGCGCTTCTGCAGAGGGAAGTAGAAGCCCCCAGAGTTCACCTGGATCCTGGGGTGTCTCTGAATAAAAGTGGGGGTGGTCTGGGAAATGAGCTCTGACTTCGCCCCAATGTAGTTGAGTGCTAGGCCCCATCTGGAGAAGGGTAGAGGGAAACAGGGACCCAAAGAGGGCTGAGGTCACCCAGCGAATAGACATTCCTAGAAGGGACCAAACTTTCTGAACATTAGCCTGGACTACATCAATCTTTCGCCACCGTCTCGCCTTGGGCCATCTGGTCAACCATTGCCCTTTGGGCCACGGCAGCTCCCTCTAGCCCTTATCACTGAGGAATTCAGGCAGACTTTGGACTTCCTCTTCCACTTATTCTAAACATCCTCATTATCCCTCTGGACTCCAGACACACGAAATGGGAAAATTCCCAGCTGGATACAGGCAAGCCTGCTGATCCACAGGAGAGTTCCACGGGAGGAGGAGATAGCTGGGGTGTGGACTTCATAGAGAACGGGTAGTAGAAGTGGGAGGATCTTTGAGGATGCGTAGGAGGTGGTTAATTAGAGGTGGAGTAAGAACATTCCAGAAAGTAGGAAGCTGTGAGTACAGAAGCATGGAGGCATGAACATGCTGGAAAACATTCAAAGTTGCAAGAAGCCCGGGGTGGCCGTGGCAAGGAGCCCTAGAGGCATCAGGAGATAAGTTGGGCTTCATCAATTCCTGCCTGGACTGGTACAGTCGTTTTCAGTCCCAATATTGACAACTTCAGGTGTTTTTTTTTTTAAATATATTTTATTGATTTTTCACAGAGAGGAAGAGAGAGAGATAGAGAGTTAGAAATATCGATGAGAGAGAAACATCGATCAGCTGCCTCCTGCACACCCCCCACTGGGGATGTGCCCGCAACCAAGGTACATGCCCTTGACTGGAATCGAACCCGGGACCCTTGAGTTCACAGGCCGATGCTCTACCCACTGAGCCAAACCGGTTTCAGCAACCTGCGGGATCTTAATAAAATCTGTATCCCCATCCTCATTCTCCTGCTTCAAATCTCTGATGATGGTTCCTAGGACTTAGGAGCCAAAGCCCACCATTCAGAATCATTCAAGGCCCTTCCAAAGCCCGCACTTCAGAACACATTCAGTGCCTCTATCTCTCCACGTATCTCCTGAGGCTCCATGTGGAGAAGAGAAAGCAGGGCTTGCCCCAGCCCTCACCAATGACTGTGCTGAGGTCCAAGGGAGCTTCGACTCAGCCTGGCCTTGCAGTTGGGTTGAGGCCAGGGAGTTTCAGGACATACTGGGTCCCCAACACCTTCTCTATGACAGGAGCACCTGAGCCCAGAAGCAGGGACCTAAGCAAGAGCGAGGGAGTCCACCTGATCCTCCGTGTCCCCTGCCAGGGAGATGGCTAGATGTGGGAGGTGACTGGCAGGAAGTTGGCGGGAGAATCCTGACTCTCTGGTTGGGGTCGAGGATTAACCTAAATTGGTTAATTCTGTTTGCTCAGCTGAAGGCCCTCATCTCCATCCCCGTTGCAAGGGGCTTGGGAGAAACCCTGTCTTCTCTCCACATGGCCTTCCTGAGACTTGGGGCAAAGGCTGAGGAAGGGGAGGATGCTGGGAGTTGAGGCTGTTAGATGCGAGGGGCTCAGAAAGACAGGGAGGGCCCAGCTCACACATTGTAGGCCATCCCCAGCTCCCTCACGAGAAGCCCGAGACTACAGCCTTGAGCCAGAACCCCCAGCCTCCTCCAGGCAGAAGTCAAAGGAGACAGAAGCAGTATGCCGGGAGCATTTCTGAGGAGCAAGATGGTCTCCGAGGCCACTATGGTGCAGCAGGTTGGATTAGGTGAGACAGGAGAAAACGTTCTGCCTGCAAATTACCGAGCACTGGGAGCCACCGTGAATAAGGGGGCTCCTTCCTGCCGGGATGGGGGTGGTTGGAGGAGTCTGGTGATTGGGGAGTAGAGGGTAGGGGGCTTAGGAGTGGTCCCACTTACCATTCCCCCATACCATCTTATATTCCATATTTCTTTTCTTTTTTTAAAAAATATATTTATTGATTTCAGAGAGGAAGGGAGAAGGAGAGAGAAATAGAAACATCAATGATGAGAGAGAATCATTAATTGGCCTCCTACTGGGGATCGAGCCCGCAACCCAGGCATGTGCCCTTTGCCGGATTCGAACCTGGGACCCTTCAGTCTGCAGGCTGACGCTCTATCTGCTGAGCCAAGCCGGCTAGGGCTTATATCCCATATTTCTTTAAGCCCAGCCCAGTGGAAACAATGGGACAACAAAGAGTCCCAGGGAAAACTAAGGACCCATAGCGAAAGGCACACAGGGAGGGGGAAGGGGAGCCAGAAGAGAAGAGGGCGGGGGTGTGTGTGGTGGGGGCACAGGGAAAGGTAAGGCAGAGCACGGGATGCAGAAGTCACAGAGAGGAGGAGAATCACCCCGGCGTTGTGGAGGGCGTGAGAAGAAGCTGAAACCAGACCTCCTCTTAGTGGGAAGGGGCACCAGGGAGACTTTGGGGAGCCGGAGGAAGTGTCGCCGGGTGTTCTGGGTGGTGGCTACCCAGGTACCCACCTGTGTGACAAGGCCCGAGCTGTCACTTCATGCCTGTGCATTTTACTAATTAAAAACGATCCTGAAAGGCCCAGGGCGGCATGAGCGTGCATAGCAGAACCTAGTTAGGCCCACGCATATGGCATGCGGCTGTGTCTGCCACTTCCTGGATGGTGACCTCGGGCCAGGGATCCCAGCTCACCCGCAGATGGGGACAAGGACAGCACCACCTACTTCCAGGGTTGTATTGTCGAGGATCATATGGAAAGTACAACAGGGGACCCCCGAGAAGTTAGCGGTAATTACCAAAATGCCAGGCCGGCCTTCCTGGCACCCCAGCCTAACCACAGCCCTGCACAGTCTCGGGCAGTCAGACTGTCCCACCCACTGACAAGTGGCAGCTGTGCCAGAGGAGGTCTCCAGGCTGGCAGTTCCCCTCACCCCAGTGGTTCTCAACCTGTGGGCCACGACCCCTTTGGGGGTCGAACGATCCTTTCACAGGGGTCGCCTAAGACCATTGGAAAATGTAGATATTTACATCACGATGCATAACAGTAGCAAAATTTCATGGTTGGGGGTCACCACCCCATGAGGAACTGTATGCAAGGGTCGAGGCCTTAGGAAGGTTGAGAACCACTGTCCTCACCCCCTCCGGCCGTCATTTCTCTCCCCTGCCCTGTGTTTTGCCATCCTTTAGCCAGTGGTCTGAACCTTCCCCTCTCTGCGAACCCAGACTTTGCCAAGCACACCTCCCGCTGGGGAAGGCTGAGCGCCGGTTGGCAGGAGAGTGGGAGGAGAACTAGTGTGTGGGGAGCTGGGCGGTAAGGAAGAGGTGGAGACAGAGACGCAGGGGTGGGCTTGGGGTGAGGAAGAACTTTTCCCCAGGCTCGCGGTGGTACCCGGACAAGGGCTCTTGCTATTAGGAAATACAACAAAGATGTTCAGCTTAGGGTTCAGCCTGAGCCCATCCAAGGGCTTTTCTTGTGAGGTCTACCTAGGGGCACAAGTCCTTCAGGGTTGCAGAGGATCACGATGGCATCCCGAAGCAGGGGGCAGTGGGACTCCATTTTATTTTTTATTTTTTAAAATATATTTTATTGATTTTTTTCACAGAGAAGAAGGTAAAGGGATAGAGAATTAGAAACATCGATGAGAGAGAAACATTGATCAGCTGCCTCCTGCACATCTCCCGCTGGAGATGTGCCCGAAACCAAGGTACATGCCCTTGACCGGAATCAAACCTGGGAGCCCTCAGTCCACAGGCTGACACTCTCTATATCCACTGAGCCAAACCAGTCAGGCTGGGACTCCATTTTAAATCTCTGCCCCCTGAAAATCATCGTGGGCACCCTTAGGACAACGCTCAGTTTACAAGCATGATGTCTGGGGGTGATGTTGGTGTTGGGGCCACCTGCAGTGCGCTGGGGGGCAGCAGCACAGGGAGCCACAAGGTTGTGAGTCCTTGAGACACCAACAATGGGGTTCTGGTGACCTCCCTCCCTCCTCTGATGACTTGCTGAGCAGGAAGAACTTGCTTCTAAGACAGTCAGAGGCATGTCCTAAAGGATAGGGGCCCTCACATCATGAGCCCCACGAAAGGGGGTGCATGTAAAGAAGGGCCCTGTCCAGGGAAGCCCCTCGCTCAAGGCTTACGCACCCTGCAGCTTGCTCTGCAGTCCCCCAACACGACACAGGCAGGAAAGCTCTTTGCAACGAGACCAAAACTCCCCATAATAGTGGTGCTTGATCCCATGGTTCCTGGAGATATCTGAATATTAGATTTTAGGGAACCCTGTTAATTCTGTGAGTTGTGATGATGGTATCATAGTGATAGAGGAAAATGTCCTTTGGCTTTCGAGATTCATTGTAAAATAACTTGGGGTCAAAGGTCTCTATGATGTCTATAATTTATCTTAAAAATACTTCAGCCAAAAAAAAAAAAAAATGATGCACCCTAGCTGGTTTGCTTCAGTGGATAGAGCGTCGGCCTGTGGACCAGAGGGTCCCGGGTTTGATTCCAGTCAAGGGCACATACCCAGGGTTGCAGGCTTGGTCCCCAGTAGGGGGCATGCGGGAGGCAGCTGATGGATGATTCTCTCTCATCATTGATGTTTCTCTCTCTTCCTTCCTCTCTGAAATCAATAAAAATATATTTTTCAAAAAATGATGCAAATTTTAATTAGGGCTAAATATTGTTAAGGCTAATAATGGTCAAACCTAGGAATTGGAAGGGGTGAGTGTTGGAAATTCCTATGCTGCCATCTTTCTGGTGTCACGGAAAGAAACAGGTATTTCCATGTTGGTTATGCTATTCTCTACATTTTTAGGCATGTTTGAAAATTTCCAAAAAAAACCTCACTACCCTGTTTCCCCGAAAGTAAGACATCCACCGAAAATAAGACCCACTTCCAGTTTTGCCTCTCGCTGTCATATAAGGCATCCCCCCGAAAATAAGACCTCCCTGATAATAAGGTCTCCCCTGAACATAAAGCCTCCCCGGAATAGAAGGTCCCCGAAGCTACCGTCAGGCCTCTGACTCCTGATTTAAAGAGACCTCGCCCTGCCTGAACAGCTCCGGCTGTGCTGCGGCCCATCAGTGAGCTGGTTTGTGATGACAACGACTACCGTACCGTAGACAGGTGATCAATTTCCTTTTTTTTGTTCAACAATAAATGTGTACCGTATTCTTCTTCATGGAAAAATAAGACCTCCCCTGAAAATAAGACCTAGCGCATCTTTGGGAGCAAACATTAATAGAAGACACTGTCTTATTTTCAGGGAAACAGGATAAGTTTCATTCTCTTTTCCTGAATCTGTCTCAGGTATGTGAGGGTTCTCACACAGCACGTTTTCGCACACAGCACATGTCACCATGTGCAGTGACAATTGCATTGTGTAGGGAAGTCACACAGGGGAGGCTGGAGTCTAGGAGGTTGAGCAAGAGGGACAGGGAGAAAGAGACGGGGCTTTGTCTAGCCGCTGGCCCTATTCCCGCCCCCACAGCCAGAGGGACCACAATGAGGAGAGCAGGCAGGTGGCAGGTGCTGGCCAGGTTGGACTGCCACTGAGAGTGCCCACCATGTGAGGAAGCCCATCACCTGTCACCCAGCCCTCCCAGCCCTCCCTTACCTTGGTTTGGAGTCTCATCGCCTCCTCCCCCCATCCCCCTGCAACTGTCTGGCCCTCTCATGAGCATACCCCGTTTCCACAACTCCCTGGGGACCCCTGGAGGCCCCGGGCAGCTGTGGACAGTCCCTAAGAGCCTAGAAGCAGATGGCTGGGGCAGCATGCCTATGGCGAGGTGAGGCCTTCAGGAGCAGGTGGCCAGCTACCTGCCTCATAGGTGAGTTAGGCCAGTGGTCGGCAAACTCATCAGTCCACAGAGCCAAATATCAACAGCACAACGATGGACATTTCTTTGTGGAGAGCCACATTTTTTAAACTCCAACTTCTTCTAACGCCACTTCTTCCAAATAGACTCGCCCAGGCCGTGGTATTTTGTGGAAAAGCTACCCTCCAGGGGCCAAAAAGCCGCAGTTTGCCGACCACGGAGTTAGAGGAACCCAGCCTGCCCCAACCCCCTGAGCCATTCCAGCCTCTGTGGGGGGGATCTAGGGGCTTCCTCCTCCTTCTGGGGTCAGGCCCATTGGTTCAGCCAACTGAGGCTGTTTCATGATTCCAGGTGGAAGGTTGGCCTCTTTCGTGGAAACCCCTCCAGGGAGCCTTCCCTGACTGCTCCTCTCAGAGACCCAGTTCTGGGAGAACCGCACCCCACACCCATCAGGACTCTTCTTCCGAGGTCACTGGCTCTGTTCTTCCCCACCAGCCTGGGAACCTTCCCCTCCACGGTGGCACCCCCCCCCAACCCCCTGCCGCCACCTTTCGGCTGGGCATGGCCCAGAGCAGTGAGTTCTGCTATCCGCGAGGAGCCCCTGTGCCTGCTGTCTGGGGGGTAGGGGCAGTGGGCGCCTGGCAGGTGGCCTTGGGGTGGACTTCCTCCTCGGAGGCACTGGAAGTTTTCTTCCCCTCTTTGCTTCCCTGTTCAGAGATTTCCCCTTCCCAGCCTGAGGTCAGGGCACCATTACAAAAGTGATAAGGCTTTGGGCCTTCAAACTGAACTTTGCAGCTGCCACTTTATGGCTCTGATAACATTAGTCTCTCTCTCTCCCTCTCCTCCCTCCCCCGCCCCCACCCCACGCCACCTCGAGTCCGGCTGGAACAGGATCGCCTGATGTCCATTCAGTGCAGGAGCAAGCGGCTGGTGGGGAGAAGAGGAGGGAGGGAACTGGGGCCTCTCACTCCAGCCCGAGTCCCTTCTCCTCCCTCTGTGAGCTCAGCCCTGCAATGGGCTGTGGCGGGGGTGGTGGTGGGGGGGACAGGGGAGAAGACAGATCTCAGCCCTGGATCCCATAGGATGGTCAGAAGAGCCCACCAGGCTGGGAGATAGGGGGAGGGAGCTGAAAGGTGGGGTCAGAGGTGGGAGGGCTAAGTGGGCTGGAGCAATCAGGGACAGCTGCCTGGAGGAGGTGCTGGTAGGGGGTATAAAGTGAATAAGATGTGGAAAGACAGGAGAAGGGAGGCTTTGGAGGAGCCGGACTTGGACGTCTCAGGAGGTGGGGGCAGACGTGACCTAGCATGATAAGAGGCACGTTAAAACCACTCTTCAGCCGGGACCGGTTTGGCTCAGTGGATAGGGCCTCGGCCTGTGGACTGAAAGGCCCCAGGTTCCATTCCGGTCAAGGGCATGTACCTTGGTTGCGAGCACATTCCCCAGTGGGGGGCGTGCAGGGGGCAGCTGATCGACGCTTCTCTCTCATCGATGTTTCTAGCTCTCTGTCTCTCTCCCTTCCTCTCTGCAGAAAATCAATAAAATATTATTTAAAAAAACAACAACACTCTTCACCTAGGCTGAGAAGCCTCCAGGGATGGGGGGAACAGATGCCAGTGGTGGTCCCCAGATTCCTGGCCCATCCGAGGAGCATTTGAGTGGTCGGAGCCCAAGGTTGTAAGAGCCAAAGGGTCTGAAGGCTCCATCATCCGGAGGGGCTAGACGTGGTACGAGAGCTGTAGGGTCGGGAGTGCTCGGGAGGGGCGTCTCAGGGCTGGCAGGAGGAGGAGGAGGAGGGGAAGCGCTTGCCAGGGGTCATACGGTCTGAGCTCCCCGTGCCCAGGGTGTGCCAGACATCAGTTAGAGGGAAACACCGATTCCCGTCCTGGTGGAGGTGACAGTGAGGGAGGCAATCACGGGAGAGAAGAGCCTAGATCCACATTCTCCACCCACCACCAGCCAGCCTGGAGCTGGTGTTCCCTGACCGGGAACCCACTTCCGTTCCAGGCCCTGCACAAGCAGCCACCCCAGATTCCTCAAGTCCCGGGGAAGCGGGAGAGAGAAAAATCAACCTCGGCCCAGGGCCTCACTTTACCCATCGGTCACATGGGCTTGAGTAGATGGAGTGTCTCGCGTTCTGCCTTAATGTCAGAGGGAGGCGATCCCTGTGTCTGCTGCCTCCACTAGGATCCATCAGCCTGGCAGCCTAGGTGAGCCATCCGCAGACAGAAAAACGAGCACACCCACACCTGGGGCATGCTGGCACCCATCAGGGGCGCACCCAGGCCCCCTGGGGGTGAAGCAGAGGTGACAGCCAGAGGGAGACCCCCCCGCTTGCTGGCTGCTGGCTCCCAGCTCAGCCTTCCCCCAGGCAAGTGGCTGGTTCCTTTCTGGTCAACTCGCCCAGCCCCTCTGGCTCCCTCCCTTGCACCTCTGGCTCCCTCCCTTGCACCTCT
>JAAGEH010000143.1:1420420-1442556 GCA_011751065.1 Lasiurus cinereus
GAGAGAGAGAGAGAGAGAGAGAGAGAGAGAGAGAGAGAGAGAGAGAGGGAGAGGGAGGGAGAGAGAGAGGGAGAGGGAGAAGAGGGAGAGGGAGAGGGAGAGGGAGAGGGAGAGTTAGTTAATGGGAATAAAATAGTCATTTTCTCCCACCCAAATCCATGAGCCTGATTTCCATTCCTGTAGTCGTTGCGGGTCAGTCGACCCAGGGCTGAGATGCCCCATTCTGCCGGGAGCCTTAACCAAGATCTGTCAGTGTCCCAGGCCACATGGCCCCGTTGGAGATCCCTCCCTGCCCGGGCTGGTTGCCATGAGCCAGGGAGGTCTGGGGGAAATGCCCTGGGGTTCCAGGCAAGGGGGAGGCTGAAGCTGACTCAGCCCCAGCCGTGCGAGGCCCAGTCAAGGAGGAAAGGATGTTACCGGCATCTGAGACACAGTGTCGCCAGGGCCACCAGGGGCTGGGGCTCCTTAGGGCGGGGAGGCAGCGTCTCCGCTGGGTTGCAGGGAAACGTCAGGTCGACGCTGGCCTGTGAGAGTCCAGGGGGACGTGCAGGTGGTGGAGGACCGCAGGGGCATCCCAGCAGGGGGCACTGACAGTGTGATGGGGCGGTGGCCGGAGGTCAGGCAGGACTGGGCTGGAAGGAGCTGGTCACCGCAGGCCCGGAGCAGAGACCTAGGCCCCAGCTCTACCACCCTAAGCCCTCAGGCACTTCCTCTTGTGCAGGCCACCAGCAGAGCGGGCGCAGCTGCCACTGCACATCTTGGCTTCGGGACAGCTCGACCCAGAAGTGCCAGCTGCCGCCGGGCACTCGAGCTTGAAGTCGCTGCCCTCATGGGTTGGCATGGGATCAGCTGCTTTGATGCCCAATGGCCCGGATGTCTTAGAGGTTTGTAAATCATCAGATTAAAAAACGAATGGCAGCGTTAGCCCCAAACCTGGCTCATCCCTGTCACTTCTGGGGGGTCATGGAAGCTGCAGGGACAGCTCCACAGGGCCATGAGGGATGGCGGTAGGGGAGGTCCGTGCCCTGTGGCTTGGGCTAGGCCTGCCTGGCCCCCTGTGTGTTGGGCAGTCCCACTCACCTTGGCCACACTTCCCAGGAGCCTTTGGAGAAGTAGGAAAAGAGGGTAAGGGGTGGGGGAAGGGGGTTGGCTGGGGCTGGGGGCTGGAGGCTCAGCCTCCCTGTGGACCTCATGGCGCCCTGGGAGGAGGCAGGACAGGCTCCAGGGCTGCAGAGGAAAGCTGGGCAGTAGCAAGGCCCAGAGGCGGGCCTGGGTCACCTCAACCAGCCCTGAGCCCATGAGGCTCACTGGCCTAGGCAATTCTTAGCATCTCAGCTCTGCCCCTGGGTTCTCCACACCCCGCAGCCATCCCAGGACCCTGCCTCCTCCATCCTCTCTGCTCCAGACCCCACTCCTGCCTCCAAGTCTCCCCACAGCCTGACTTCCCGCTGCCGTACACACAGGGATGGGCCCCTCCCCTGCCCCCACCTTCCAGGGCTTTCTTCACTCTCCTCCTTCTAAATGGAAGGCTCTCTTCCTGTAGTTCAAGGTCTAACCTGCTCCTTCACCCCGGTGTTTCCTGAACACCTCCTCCTTAGCAGCCCGGGCTGGGCTCTCGAGCCGCCACCACCGAGTGAGACAGCCCAGCCCCTTTTTCCCCCTGAGAAGTGCCCCGCATCGCTGTAACCCAGTTCATATGTGTGTGACACCTGTTCCGTTGTCACGTGTGAGGTCGTAGATTACATACACATTGTTTAAGTAAACACTCTGGCTGGCTGGGTTCACATGGCTTTTGAAGCCCGGCCTCTGTCAGGGCTGGGACAGCTCGAGAAAGAGTCTGCCACCGAAACCGGTGTGGCTCAGTGGATAGAGCGTCGGCCTGTGGACTCAAGGGTCCCAGGTTTGATTCCGGTCAAGGGCATGTACCTTGGTTGCGGGCACATCCCCAGTAGGGAGCGTGCAGGAGGCAGCTGATCGATGTCTCTCTCTCATTGATGTTTCTAACTCTCTCTCCCTCTCCCTTCCTCTCTGTAAAAAATCAATAAAATATATTAAAAAAAAAGAAAGAGTCTGCCCACCTCGGAGGAGGCTGACACCCAGAGAGGACACGGAGGACCCCAGGCCCCCAGAACGCGGAGCAGGCCTGGGCTGGAAGTCGGGCTTCTTTCCCCACTGCTGCAGGAGGGGGCCAAGGACATGGTCCTGAGCCTGGGCTCCCACCGGAAGGCCCCCCCTGCAGGCTGCTGACGCTCTGGGCCATCGGACATCCGGGCTAGTGGAGAGCGATTGCTTCGACTATGAGTGGATGTATTTCATTTATTTATTTTAAATATACTTTATTGATTTTTTAAGAGAGGAAAGGAGAGGGATAGAGAGTTAGAAACATCGACCAGCTGCCTCCTGCACGCCCCCTACTGGAGATGTGTCCGCAAACAAGAAAGATGCCCTTGACCAGAATCGAACCTGGGACCCTTCGGTCCGCAGGCCAACGGTCTATCCACTGAGCCAAACCTGTTTCAGCTATGGGTGGATGTAGAGCCCATGAGATCTGGCTGCCCTGGAGGATGGCTACACCGTTTCTGTGGAGGTGGCCGGGCCCCTCAGCACCCGAACACCACCCTCTCCCGCCCTGGCGAGGGATGGCAGGGGGCATGTGGGAGAGTAACCAGCGCCTGTCCTCCTTTCAGGGCTGAGGCCTGGAGGATCCATACCGGGCAAAGCGCACACACTCCACCCTCTTCACTCCCACCCAGAACCCAGTTGCCTAACTGCCTCTCCTGGAGCCAGAGGGAGCTGGAGGTGCAGGAGAGGGTTAGGTGTGTCCCAGGGTGGAGTGCTGTTTCTTGCGGCCAAAAACCCCAACGGGAAGTGGGGGAGGGTGGTGAACCCACCTCCCAGGGGGCCTCTTTCCTAGGCCTTGCCTGTTGAAATGTCAGTTTTGCCGAAACCGGTTTGGCTCAGTGGATAGAGCGTCAGTCTGTGGACTGAATGGTCCCAGGTTCGATTCCGGTTGGGAGCATGCCCCCTCGGGCACATCCCCAGTAGGGGGCGTGCAGGAGGCGGCTGGTCGATGTCTCTCTCTCTCATCGATGTTTCTAACTCTCTATCCTCCGGCCAGGGAGGCATCCACAGTCTCACTGTATCCCCAGCAAGGCTGCGGGGAGGGAGCGCTGCCTTTCACTTAGCACAACAGTCCTCCAGGGGTATCTACTTCGCAGCCTAAGTCCGTTTCCTTCCTTTTTAAGGCTGAACATCACCGTCCATGGTGTGACTACCCCACATTTTATTTATCCAATTACCCACCGGGGATGCTTGGATTGTTTCCCTATTTTAGCTATTGGGAGGTATGCTGCTACCCTATTTCCCCGAAAATAAGACAGTGTCTTATATTAATGTTTGCTCCCAAAGATGCGCTAGGTCTTATTTTCCGGGGATGTCTTATTTTTCCATGAAGAAGAAGATGGTACACATTTATTGTTGGACAAAAAAAAAAAAAAGGGAATGTATTACCTGTATACAGTACGGTAGTGGTTGTCATCACAAATCAGCTCGCTGATTGGCCGCAGCGCAGCCGGAGCTGTTCAGGCAGTGCGAGGTCTCTTTAAATCAGGAGTCAGATGCCTGACGGTAGCTTCAGGGGGCCTTCTATTCCGGGGAGGCCTTATGTTCGGGGGAGGCCTTATTATCTGGGAGGTCTTATTTTCGGGGGGATGCCTTATATGACAGTGAGAGGCAAAACTGGAAGTAGGTCTTATTTTCGGGGGATGTCTTTACTTTCAGTATTAACATGGATGTACGGATATCTCTTCCAGGAGCTGCTGTCAATTCCTTTAGATCTGTGCCCAGACATGGGAATGCTGGATCCTCTGGTAATTCTGTTTTTAATTTTTTTAAATATATATTTTATTGATTTTTTACAGAGAGGAAGAGAGAGGGATAGAGTTAGAAACATCGATGAGAGAGAGAGACATCGATCAGCCACCTCCTGCATGCCCCCTACTGGGGATGTGCCCGCAACCAGGATACATGCCCCTGACCGGAATCAAACCTGGGACCTTTCAGTCCGCAGGCCGACGCTCTATCCACTGAGCCACACCGGTTTCGGCCTATTTTTAATTTTTTGAGAAACCAGCCTACTGTTTTCCCTAGCAGCTCTCCCATTTTACATTCCCACTAGCAGTGCACAAAGGTTCCAGTTTCTTCACATCCTTGCCAACGTTTATGATCCTCCGTGTGGTTTTCACAGTAGTCATCCTCCTGGGTGTGAGGTGATATGTCATTGTGGTTTTGACTTGCATTTCCCTAGTGATTAGTGATGGGAACAGCTTTCATGTGCTAAGTGGCTATGTGTGTATCTCTTTAGAGAAATGTCTATCCAAGGTCTTTGCCCATGTTTGTGGTGGGTTTTGTTGTTGTTGATTTTTAGTATTTCTCTACATATTCTTGATATTAATCCCTTACCAGGTATGTGATTCGTACATATATTTTTTTACAATTCTTGGGGCTGTCTTTTTACTTTGAGGAGAGTGTCTTTTGCTGTTCCAATTTTCAGAACTCTTTACGCAGTCCAATTTGTCTAATTTTTCCTTTGTTGCCTGCACCTTCGGTGTCATATCCAAGAACTCAATGCCAAATCTAGCATCGTGCAGTTGTTGCACCTATATTTTTCTTCTAAGAGTTTTAGGTCTTATAAGTAAGTAAACTGGAACACTTTTAAATCTATATATATATGTATATATACACATATATATATACACATATATACATATATATATTTATTGATTTCAGAGAAGAAGGAAGAGGGAGAGGGAGAGAGAGAGAGAGAAACATCCATGATGAGAGAGAATCATGGATCGGCTGCCTCCTGCAAGTCCCCCACTGGGGATTGTACCCATGTGCCCTTAACCAGAATCAAATCTGGGTCCTTTCAGTTCCCAGGCTGACACTCTACTCCCTGAGCTGTACCAACTAGGTCTGGGACACTTTTGAGAGCGGAAGAAAATGCTTTAAATAATGATATACTTAAATTTTATTTAGATATGGCCAACAAACAATTGTTTTATTAATGAACCTATGAAACATTTACATTTACTAATTACTTTCAAATATAAAGTTCTTTCTAACACACAAGCAACCTATGTCCGTGTGCATCACAACTAACGTTTTCTAGTGGTTATTTGACCATTAAAGATAGCATACCCAAGAACACCTGTCACCACTCCGCTGCAGCGGTGGGACGCTGGAGTGAGCGCCCAGGTGGAAGGTGGGAGCTCTTCCTGCTGGAAGTGCCCTTGGAGAGACGAGCATCCCCTCATGGCATGCCCACTGCCCCTCATGGCGCGTCCATGGTGAGCGGAACGGGTTTAGGACCTGAGTGTTTCTGGCACTTACCCCACGCAGAGGTCGGCCCGGTGTGGAAACAGCTTCCTGGTGTCCAAGGACGACCAGGCCAAATAGTGCCGATGTTAACTTCCAACCCTGGAGAGGGCCCCCCGCCGAAGTTCACGGTGTTGAAACTGACATTTTTTTAAAAATATATTTTATTGATTTTTTTACAGAGAGGAAGGGAGAGGGATAGAGAGTTAGAAACATCGACGAGAGAGATATCGACCAGCATCTTCCTGCACGCCTCCCACTGGGGATGTGCCCGCAACCAAGGTACATGCCCCCAACCGGAATCGAACCTGGGACCGTTCAGACCACAGACCGACGCTCTAACCACTGAGCCAAACCGGTTTCGGCAAAACTGACATTTTAACAGGCAAACACGTGAAGGATATGTGCCCTTCTACTCACAGCATGGATATTCCAAATATTCAGAGACATGATTATCAAACACACTTAAAAACAAAACACCCCAGAAATTATGAAGAGGAAAAAAAAGGTAAATTTAGAGCGGAAAAATCCAGCAGATACCACCTTCGCCAAACAAGTGATCAAAGTTAGCATCATCAGTAATGGGACAAATGGCATCATCTCCCTCCTGAGGTGATATTCAGAGACGGATAATTTATGTGGTGTTCCTGCCAATAAGTGCATTACCTGAATCACGAGGAAGTCATCAGACAAATCTGAACCAAGGGACATTCTACAGAAAGGTGGACCTGTACTCTTCAAAAACGCCAGTGTCACACACACAAAAAAACGAAGAGAAATGACTGCTCCAAATTAAATGAGATTAAATGGGCCTGGCATCCAAATTAAAATAAGATGTGATTCTGAATTGGATCTCAGAGTTGGGGAAGAAATTGTTCTAAAAGATGGAAATGGACATTTTTGAGAAAAAAAAATTTTTTTAATGTATTGCAGGAAGGAAGGGAGAGGAGAGAGAGAGATGGAGACATTTATGTTGAAAGAGAATCATTGAGGGGCTGCCTCCTGCACACCCCCTGCTGGGGATGGAGCCTGCAACCCTGGCATGGGCCCTGACCCCATCTCAAACTGTGACCTCCGGGTTCATAGGTTGATGCGCAACCACTGAGCCGCACCGGCTAGGCTATTTATTGCTTTTTAGAGAAAGTTGAATGTATGCAGCATCTGTGGAAAGGAGCAAGATTAAACAAAGAGTTCAGTCTCAGTTGCTCTGTTCTAAAGTAACTTATTCTTGCTTTTCAGAATAAGGAGAGACAAATGTGAACAAAGACACTGAGACACATTTTTCTCTTAACACTACCTCCCTGTGACATAAACAGCCTGCATTTGAGGAAATGAGCAGAGTAAGTGGAAGCAAGCTGTCTCAGAAATTCCTCCCCAAAGCACCTACTTATTATTTGTTAGACTACAGGTAGGAGTGTGAGCTTTATCTGGGAGAAAAAAAAAATCGAAGAAACACATTGTTAACTGATATTTTTCTAATGTAAGTTAGAGCAAATTGACATATTTACATAACATTTTTTATATTTGAAAAAATTTTTAATTGAATGTTTTATTTGAGATAATTACAGATTCACATACAGTGGGAAGAAATGATAGAAAGAGAGAGATCCTGTATACCCTTTACCCAGTTTCCCCCCACCTTACCACACTATGTAGAGCGATATCCCCATCAGGATACTGACATTGGAACAATCAAGACACAGAACAGCTCCATCTCCATGAGAATCTCTTCACTGGTCCTTTTATAGCTAAGCCTCACCCCTCCCCTCCCCATCCCATTTCTCATCAGCATCCATGGCAACCACAAATCTGTTCTCTATTTCTATAATTTTACCATTTCAGGAGTGCTATATAAATGGAATCCTACAGTATATAACCTTTGGGGATTCTTTCCCTCCTCCCTTCCTCAGAGTAATTCCTTGGAGATTCATCCAAATCGTTGAGTCAATCAAAGATTCATTCTTTTTTAAAATTGCGGTGGAGTATCTCTCTATATAAAAGCTCAGCAACCAAATGGCAGAATGACCCAAACAAGGAGTCACTATGACACGCACTGTGGCGGCCAATGTGCCCGATCCAGGCCCGGATTGGGACCCCAATCACCGGCAGTCCCTCCTCCCGGCCCATGCCCTCCCCTGTGATTGGGGGTAGGGCTGACTGGCAAACCTCCAGTGTCTCCTTCCTCCCCCTACCCCGCCAACCTGGCCCAATCGTCCCCCATCTGGGTGTGCCAGCTGGACCCCAACCATGCATGAATTCATGCACCGGGCCTCTAGTTTGAAAATATATGTGTAGCACTGTTTGTTTATGTTTTTTCACTTGTTGAGAAACATTAGGGCTGCTTCCGATTAGGGGCAATTACGAACAAAGCTGTCTGAACATTTGTGCACAGGTTTTCCTGTGAACATAACATTTCATTCCTCTGGGATGCATGCCCGATCCTGCCACTGCTGGGTCTTTTTGTGGTGAAAGGGTTAGAAGTTGGCAGGCCGCTTCCCAGTGTGGCAGTACCATCTGACACCCCCACCAGCAAAGTCGGAACGATCCAGTTTCTCCACATTTAGGGGTGGGGCTATTTTTTCCTTTCAGTCACTTTCTTGCCAGTGGCTATTCAACTGCTACCGCATCATTTGTTGAAACGACTTGTTTGTTCCTTTTTCTTCCAGATTGCTTTTGCACCTGTGTCAAAAACCAGTTGGACATAAGTGTGTGGGTCTATTTCTGGACTCTCTATTCTGTGCTTTTGATCCGTGTGCCCATCCGACTCTGTCATCACGAAGCCTTGATTTGGGGGAGAGTAATTCCTCCCACTACATTCTTATTTTTCAAAATTATTTTTAGCTATTCTAGGACCTGTGCCTGTCCATATGAATTTTAGAAAAAACTCTTGTCTGTGTTTACAAAAACACTTGCTGGGAAATCTGATAGGAATTACATGAAACCTTTCTTTACGGAGTTGAAGTTTATATTTATGAATATGTTAGGTCTCTACTTGTCTGGGTTTTCTTTAGTTTCTTTTATTAACATATAAAAGTTTCCAGCATACATCCTATACATGTTTTGTGAGAGCTCTATATACTAAAGTATTTTCTTTTCTTTGGGATGAATGTAAATAGCATTGTGTTTTTAATTTCAGTTTCTACATGTCATTGTCAAGATACAGAAATACAGTTGGTTTTTGTTTATTATCTCATTCCTGTGACCCTGCTGAAGTGACTTGTTTGGAAGATTGCTTGGGATTTTCTACATAGATAACCGCAGGAACAGTTTCAGTTCTTCCTTTCCAATCTGTATGCTTTTACCTCTTTTTCTCGGCTCACTGCAGGGCTAGCCAGTCTAGTTAGTGCTATCTTAGACAGCAGAGGTGAAAGGAGACATCCTGATCTTGTTCCGGATCTAGGGGGAAAGCGTTTTGTCTTTCCGAATTAAATGTGATGCCAGCTACCGGCTTTTTGTAGGTTTCTCTATCAAGTTGAGTACGTTCTCTTTGAATTGTAGTTTTCTGGGAGGTCTTCTTTTAAAAGTTTTTATTTTTATTTTTATTGATTTCAGAGAGGAAGAGAAAGGGAGGTAGAAATACCAATGATGAGAATCATTGATTGGCTGCCACTTGCACGCCCCCTACTGGGGATCAAGCCTGCAACCGGGGCATGTGCCCCTGACCGGAATGGAACACGGGACCCTTCAGTCTGCAGGCGAATGCTCTGAGAGATTTATTTTTATTTGAAATTATAAATGGGTGTTGGATTTTGTCAACAACCTTTTCGTGTCTACTGTTATAATCATATGATTTTTTAAATTTAGCTGATGGATTAATTTTTTGAATGTTGAGCACTTGCTCTATGCTTGGGTCTATTATGGGGGCTGAGACCTACTATAGTCAGCAGAACTGATGGCATCTCCCCTATGCATGAGATAATGAAAGCAAAACCCATCACCATTATTATGAGAATTAAAATCAGAGACCCCCAATATTCTGCTAAAGGATAATTTTCCAAAACCGGTAAAATTATGACTGATACAGATATAAAAAGGAACACGTTCAAGATTTTTATTTTTTGCTCATTCATAAGAAAACTTAAACATTTCACAGCTCAATCAAAAGAGAAACCAGAAAACGAATCCATTTGCAGATAGATTAGGACCATTGAAAGGAAGGTAGAAATGGATGCAAATTGGCTTTTCCGAGAGAGGAGAGCAGCACCCTTCCCCTGCGCAGAATTGATTTCCGGGTCTCTAGGCCAGAATGAGTTTGCATTGCTCTGGGCTCCGATTTGAGTTGCAAATTAGCTCCCATAAAACCAGGATTAGATAAACGGGGCCCCAGTGTGCTATAAACAATGCACTGTTTTCCAATGAAACTCAAATTTCTCAGTTTTATTGGCCAAATGGTTTTCCCTTCTAAACTCAAAGGAATGCTCTCACTGTAAACCAAAAAGTACATGCTAGGAAGGAGCAGGCCAGGAGCAAGGATGTGGCCTGATCCAGGACTGGGGGAGGGCCCTTTAGAATGTGAAGTCCACAGAAGAGTTCCTGTACCTTGAGAGGGGCCTTTCGAACCTCTGCTGCTGTTGGCGGAAGGAGGTGTGGGCTCCCTGAGAAGGGATAGCTTTGGAAGGTTAACAGCCAGCACAGCCCAGGGGTGACAGGGGCACCCACTCTGGGAAAGGGCATCTGTCCTGGACACCACTGAAATAGGACCTTAAGAGCCTTCATCTCCGGGAAAAACTGCTGTTTGACCCGGAAGCTCACATAAATCCCTCCCACAGCACAAAGGTTATTCTCCTGGGCCTGAGGACCAGAACCATCAGAGATTGATTCCTGTGGACTCAGGGGCTCCAGGAGTGGAGACTCCACATTCCAACGTCTAGCAGGGGGTGGGTGGGAGATAAGGAGCATCAACAGGAGCAGTTGCAGCCCACTGAACTCCCCCTACCCCCTCACTCCGTGGCTGTTTGCGGAATTTAGAACAAAGAAAAAAAATGTGGTTTGGATCTTTAAAAAGGGCTGCATACCCCTGAGACAGCGCAGTCGTGAGTGAGTGGACTCCCTCTGCGTGTGGTGCCCTCGTGCCATCGCTGGCTGCCCAGCTCAATAAATCCTTGCTTGCTTATTGCCAACTTAGCAGCCTCCATGGTCATTTGCAACTGGTTGTGGGAGTCGCCCCACAACACCATAGCAAACCGTGTAGGCTGCCACCTACTCTTCCTTCCTTCCTTTCTTTCTTTTCTTTTTTTTAAAAATATATTTTATTGATTTTTTACAGAGAGGAAGGGAGAGGAATAGGGAGTTAGAAACATCGATGAGAGAGAGAGACATCGATCAGCTGCCTCCTCCATGTCCCCTACTGGGCATGTGCCCGCAACCAGGATACATGCCCTTGACCGGAATCAAACCTGGGACCTCTCAGTCTGCAGGCGGACGCTCTATCTATCCACCGAGCCAAACCAGTTTCGGCATCTTCCTTTCTTGATATCTCAGCCAACCTGAGTATGGAATCTCCTGTCCATCTCGTATGTTGAGAAGGGGGGCTCTCTGATCAGTGACATTTGATTCTGGAGCCCACACCACCAGACCAATCAACGATGGCCTGGAGGCCCGGTGAGGGTCATGAAGATGACTGGGCCCCTCTTGTGTGGATAGCAGTGAGAGTGGTAGGCATTCTGCCCAGTTGCCTAAGCCCTCAGAGGCACCATTCAGGTAAAGGATAGAGCTGTGTCCCTGAGATGCCGCTCACACAGAACACAATGCGTAAGCTATGCATGGAGTATGTACCATGTGGGTTTTAGTGCTAGGGAGTGGAGGGGTTCCAGAATGTGCCACCCCAACATACGCCTCTTTGGCATACATGCTGTTTTGAGCTACAGGCCCTTGAGACCCTGCAGATGCAGGAGCAGCTCTAGCAACAGGGCACACGTTTTCCTTCGGTGAAAGAAACTTACCTTTATGATCAAGGAAATTTCCATTGGTAGGGGTGTCTCTGTCTCCTGCTCTTATCAATGGGAAGGTAAGTCTGCGACACAATGCTTGTCACCACACTTTTCCTGATCACCGTCCTGAACCTGCCTCCCCCACCCAGAAGTCCCCTTTAGCCTAAGATGGTTTATAAGCCCGAGTTCTAAACTGCCCTTTGAGTTACTCATTTCTGTGGGCTCTTGAGTGTTCCCTGTGTGATACACATATTAATAAACGTATGTTCATTTTTTCTTCTGTTAATCTGCCAGTTTTTACAGAGCCCCAATCAGGGACCTAGAAGGCAGAAGGAAACATATTTTTTAAAAATCCCTTACAGGGATGAAGATTATTTCCCAGAAGTGGGATTTTGTGGAGTAGCTGGGGATAGCTATCCAACAAAACTGTGGAACCGTCCAAGTGTGTGAGGTGGGGTAGGAGACACAGGGTCACAGGTCACAGGATCCATAGCACAGAGGACTTTGTGTTTCTCATTTCGCATTTTCACCCACAGCTGACACCCAAGTGGGGGAGTTGGCAAAGGCCAAATGGGGACAGAATTAGAAAGGGGGCTCTTACTTCAAGGCTCCCCCCACATCTGCTCTTCTGGGGTGAGGCCCAGGCTTCAAGTCCTTCTGAATTGTTATCTTTTCTCCCAAAACGTGCCCATCCCGTGACTCATTCCCTGGACCCTTCTGTCTCTTGCACAACGGCTAGCTAATTGGCAAATGACTGACGGTGATCTGTGTATATAAAAGGCTAATATGCCAAGTGTCGCTCCCACTCTCCGACCGGTTGCTATGACACACACTGACCACCGGTGGGGGGGCCAGAAGCTCAATGCAAGAGCTGCCGAGCTGCAGTGATTTGGAAGCAGTGGTTCTCAGGTGATGCACCCCAAAACCAGAGAGGAGGGAGTCTGATACCACTTGGGGCTGCGAAGTTCCACCTTCGGCTGTGGGTTATGTTGTTGCTGGGGCACAGTTGGCCCCGAATCTGGTTTACTGTACATTTGCATTTGTGTTCCACACCCTGTACGACAGCAACTTTGCAGAGTGCCCTCTCACACTTTGGGACCCCTTGGGGGATGTCGGAGAGCCAGTTTCAGCCCGATCCCTGCAGGCCAGGCCGAGGGACCCCACCTGCCAGAGGTACCCTGCTCACTCTACAGACACCCTTGGAGCCACAGTGCCAACCCAGGTAGGGCCAGCAGGGGAGGGACCGAGGGAGGTTGAGTCCAGGGTGTGTCTGGCCCATCTCACCCAGTCCCACCCCACCAGCCACCTTCTAGTTAATTTCCTTTCAATGTGCACAAATCCATGCACCGGCCACGAGGGTGTTAATAACAGAAACTTGGGCAAGCAGGTATCTCTAAGTGCCTCACCATCAGGAGAGATGCTGATGGTGAGTCCTGAGCCCTCTGAGGTCAAGGCCTCCAGAGAGGCTTTGGGAACCTGTGGCAGGGATTGGCCAGGGTGTGTCCCCTGTTCTGAGGACGGCTCCCTCATCTCTGTCACTGTCTTCAGGGGGAGCCCCAGCCCGGGGCCATGTGACAGCAGCACCACCAGGTGGCGGTAGCGCCATGTTCCTGGGGCCTCAGGACACCCTCAGTCCCGTGGTTGACTTGAGGGAAATAAAAGTGGAGGGAGAGGGGGTGTCAGAGATGGAGCGTGGGCTTTGGAGCCGCCCCGATGAAACAGGGTTTCTGCTTTGACCCTTAGCAGTTCCAGGCCTTGGGGGAGGGACTGGGGATTTGTGCTTCCATGTCCTCCCCGAGAGTGAGAACTAACTGTGTCACTGCAACAGCCTTTCCACAAAACCCCCATCTTCCAGAACCATCGTTGATGAAGGGCTTATCGTGTGTTAGGCGCGCGTTAAGATCTTTACCTACATTAACTATGTCCCAGGAAAGGCTGCGAAGCACATACTATGATTCTCTTCATTTTTTTTTGGATGAGGAAACATCCACAGAGAGGCTCAGGAACGTGTCTACATCGCACAGTGGGGCTGGGCTTTGAATCCAGGCAGACTGGCTTTGAGGCCCTCCCGCCTGACCACTGTGCTATGCCTTCTCAGCACCAGGGTGTGCAACCATCGGCTCCCGTGTCACCGTCCCGAGCCACAGCCTGTGGCAGAGACTGCCTGTTGGGAAGACAGCAAAAGCAGAAGAAACACCAAGATGCTTCTAGATTGGGTCACTCAGATCCCTTGTCTGTTTTCCGGAGGTCATGACCTGTGGACCAAAGACTCCATTGGGAGAGCCTTCCACAGACAGGGATGTCTTTCGCATCTGGGATGAGAGACAGAGCCCACCCACCCTGCAAATCCTTTGTCCTGGGGATCAGTGGGGCCCTGCCTCCTGGCTTCTCACAGTATGTGGGGGTCTTGTGAAGGGGGAGGGGGGCGTTGCTGGTTCTCTTCTGGGTCCATTACTTGTTGGGTGCCTCCTCCCCAGTATCTAGAACTCACCTGCGAATCCCCTTTTATAGATTCTGATGCACCCCGGCACTCCTGGGGGGCCAGTGTTGACAGGGAGGGTGGCAGCAGAGCCCCAGCATCTTCGGTGGGGGGCTCTCCACTCCACAGTCCCGGCCCTCAGGTGACACGGTGTGCGTGGTGGCCTCCTGCTCCAGAGTCCCTCAGCCCCGCCCTCCCGGCCTGCTCCCGCACAAGCAGCCCTGTCCCCGCTTCCCAGGCTGGAGGGCCACGTGTGACCCCGGGGCCTCCAGGTCCAGGCGAGGACAGGGTGCCTCTCTGAGGCTCCTCCCTGGAACTCTCCCCATGGAGTACCGGCCACACTCACACCTGCTGGGGCGAGGAGCTTACAGTGCTGTGGCCACGTGGCTAGCTGCTCAACAGTTATGTAAACAGTTAAATGTCTATCTGGCCTTGAACTCAGGTCCATCTGTCCTGTAGCTCCACTCCTGGGTATTTATATATATTTTATTGATTTTTTTTTTTTTACAGAGAGGGAGGGAGAAGGATAGAGAGTCAGAAACACCAATGAGAGAAACATCAAACAGCTCCCTCCTGCACGCCCCCTACTGGGGATGTGTCCGAAACCAAGGTATATATGCCCTTGACCGGAAACGAACCTGGGACCTTTCACTCTGCAGGCCGATGCTCTATCCACCGAGCCAAACCGGTTAGGGCCAACTCCTGGGTATTTACCCAAAAGCGATGTATGGCAAGGTCCACAAAAAAGCCTGTGTGTGAATATTCATGAGACCTTTACTCATAATAGCTCAACATTATGGACAGACCAGATGTCCTTGCCCAGTGAATGGACAAGCAACTTCTGGTTTGTTTTTTCTTTCTTTCTTTCTTTCTTTCTTTCTTTCTTTCTTTCTTTCTTTCTTCTGTTAAAAAAATATTTTTATTGATTTAGAGAGGAAGGGAGAGAGAGAGAAACATCAATGATGAGAGAAAATCACCGATCAGCTGCCTCCTGCAGCTGGGGATAGAACCTACAACCTTGGCCTTGACTGGAATCGAACCAGGGACCCTTCAGTCTGCAGTCTGAAGCTTTATCCCCTGGGCCAAACCAACTAGGGCTATTTTCTTTTTCTTTTTTAACTGTGCCCTGAGCAAGAATCGAATCGCAACCTCCTGGTTCACAGGTCAATGCTCAATCACTGAGCCACACCAGCCAGGCTGGTCCCTGCTCCATAGCAAGTGCTAAAATGAGGGCTTTTATTGTGTGAGTGTGTTATCTATCTATCTATCTATCTATCTATCTATCTATCTATCTATCTATTCTATCCATCCATCCATCCATCCATCCATCCATCCATCTATCCGTCCATCCACCCACCATCCATCCATCCACCCATCCATCCATCCATCCATCCATCCATCCATCATCTAGAAACCTGGTCTGGTGACACCCGGAGCCCACACTTGTGCTGCTGAGGAGAAAGCTGCCTGCAGGTGGCAGCGGTGTCCTCCTCATTGGAGTTATGAAACCGCCACCAGAGGCTGGTCTCTCGGACGCAGGCAGCACAGACGTGGCCTGGCCGCCTTCCTTGCCTTTGATCGGGCCAGGGCACCTTTCGGCAAACGTTTCCCCAGGATGCACGCTGAGCGGCCAGATTTAGCACATACAAATCCCAGGCGCCTCGTTCACTTTGAACTTCTGGTCAATGATGAGTGAGCTGTGGTTGTGTGTTAGTGTAAACCATGTCCCAGGAACCGGATTTTATCTGGGGCTCCCACGCCCACTCCTCTGAGGTTCCTGTCAGGCTCCTCACCTCCTGCGGGCTCCCTGCAGGTGGGCTGAGCAGCAGGGCCTTTTTTGGGGGGGGTCGGGGGGAGGGGGAGAAGGAATCCCAGGGTCCATGTCCCTTGTGACTTCCAGAGGCGCCCCCTCCTGTGTCCTGGGGACGCCTCCTCCGGGGCTGGGAATCTGGCTGTAACCTGGCCCAGGTCTTCCATGTTTCTAGATTGTCTGTAAATTTCCTGCCTGAGTTTTCGGTTTCCTAGGCCTTAAGTTCATTTCTGACATTTAAAAGCCCGGCCAAGGGGTAGGATTTGAGGAGGGATTCTTTGATGCTCTTGTTCGCTGTCCCTGTGGGAGGTCGGAGGTCGGAGGTCAGAGGTTGTAGCTGCCAGGCTGAGAGGAAGCAGGGCACGGAGGAAAGGGCCACAGATGCCTCCACATGTCCCCTGGCAGCACACACAGGTCTCCCCGCATCTCTCCCCCTTCCGGTCCCCCTTCCCTCCCAACCCTGTTCTTTGTTTCCGTGGCCCCTATCGGGGAAGGGGTGTCACTGTTACTAGTGTCAAGCCATTAAGGGACAGGTGTGCCTGGTCCATTCCCCTCCCTTCCCTGTCACCTGTCAGAAAACGCAGCTGTCAGCTCTGCGTGCTGCTTCCCGAAAGGGACCGTCACCGTGTCTGTTCTGCCAGCCGATGGCAAAGGCATCGCAGCAGCAGAGGATCTGCTGCGCGCTCAGGACCGAGCCCAGAGGACAGAGGGGGCTGCAGAGACGTGAAAACTGCGAAGCGCTTTACTGAACCTTCTGGAAGATGCGGCCACAATGTCCAGGAGGCCCCGGGTCCTCGGAACCGAGCCTGGCTGCGGGATAAGCTTCCATGGAACGGGCTTGGCCAAGTCCCGGCGGCAGGTGTGTGAGCTCAGGATGGTACCTCCTGGGCCCAGTGAACCCGAAGGCTGGGGGGAACGGGCACTGAATCCTGAGGAGTGTGGCTCCTCAGCCCCGGGGCTAAAAATGTGCCCGTGTGTGTCAGACACAGGCCTTAGTCACCGGAGAAAGTGTGGCAGAGAGAGGCCTCTGCCACTTGGCGAGCCCGCGGAGCGTTCACACTTCCTGAATCAAAGCCACTGACATTTTGGGAAGAGCCAAATTTAATCGAGAGGCGTCTTGGAGAGAACGAAACCGAATCAAAAAGACATGAGGCCCCACTGGCGGCAGGAATCTGGATGACGCCTTAGAATTGCGTTTGTTATGAAGCACAGCTTTCACTGCCAGTGAGGGCAAAGCCAATTTTGCAGGAAGTGAGGAAGGGGGCCTGTTTTAATTCACGTCATTAGGACCACACTGGGAAAGAGCATGCGTGCCTGAGGCGCCACGTGTGCCCCGACGTGGAGTTTGGGGTGTCTAGAGAAGAAAATGGGTCAACGTTTTGCCCACTTGAGGATCATGGGGTTTTGAGCTTTGAGATTATGGTTCAAACAAAACCTCATGGAAAGGCCAATATGCCAGCCTGGCCGGTATGGCTCAGTGGTCGAGCGTGGACCTAGGAACCAGGAGATCACGGTTCGATTCCCGGTGATGGCACATGCCTGGGTTGCAGGCTGGATCCCCAGTGTGGGGCGTGTAGGGGGGCTGCCGATCCATGATTCTCTCTCATCATTGATGTTTCTATCTCTCCCTCCCTCTCCCTTACCCTCTGAAATCAACAAGAAAAAAAAAATATATATATATATATATATAAAGGCCAATATGCCAAACCTGGAAGTGAGCTGCTTTGAGGAGAAGGCCAGCAGGCTGCTGTGCGCCCCTGAGAGCCGCCACGTCATGTTTATTCTCCCCTCACTGGAATGTGGGTCCACGTGGGCAGGGTGTTTCCCCGACTTGTTCCGTGTCTCCCCTGTGTCTTGAATATTGTCAGAGGCAGCCCTGGGTCTGTATTCAGGCCATACATGGGCGAAGGGAGCCCGGGCGGTGAGAATGTTCCAGGTGTGACCATGGTTTGCGAAGTCCCTTACTCCGAAGCCCCGGCAGGTTGGAATCTGTCGCGCTGTTCTCCCTCCATGTGCCGGAGCATCCCCAGCTGTGAACAATGATGCAGATCGAAGCGACAGTTGACATGGGTAGAGTGAATAAGTATCACTCACAGAATCAGAAGGCAACGTTAGTTTTTGGCCCAGAGAGTCCTTCGAAACATTCTCAGGCTTTCTCCAGCCTCTGAACAGAAGCACTGACCACTTGGGTCCTGCTCAGACTTGGTACCAGGCAGTCTTACTGCCAACCTCAGAGGACTCAGAGATGCCTCCTGATGTGCCCCTTGGAGCCCATTGGCTCCAGATCTGAAGCAACGAAGGCAGCATTCTATCCAGCCACCCCTCCCCCCTTCCCCAGGTCCCTGCACAGTTTCCCCGAAGAATCCCTCCTCCAATCCTCCCCCTTCCCCTTCCAATCTTGTTTCTCATCCTTGAGCCAGCCGAGGGTTCCCACTTCCTGGTAAATCTGCGAATGCGGAGGCTGCGTCTCGGATTTTCTTGGCCACCCAATGGGTAGCGTAGGGAAGCATCCTCTGAACCAGAGGTCAGGAGTCCTGATGTCACATCCTTTTCAAAGGGCATCAGGTCCTGCACCTGCTCAAGGCTTCCTTCCTCTTCTCTTCCTGCCCGGATGCTGGGAGCTTCGTGATTCGTTGAACGAAGCTCCACCTCCTTAGAGTAGCATAGGGTCCCCAGTAGCAAGCTGAGCATCTTCCTGAATATATGGAGACATGGGTCTCAGGTCCTGTGAACGCTTTTGTCTGCCCAGAGCTGCTCGCTCAGGTGATGAGCCCTTCCAACTGCCTTCCCCCTTCCCCGGCCCTCAATTTATTGACTAAAAACACCTCCTCTGCTGAAGGAAAGCTCCAGAGGGCTGAGGGGGTGGCCAGGCGGAGGGCAGATGGGTTGGAGAGGGATCTCTGGGATCAGAAGTCCTGGGTAGAACGGAAGTTTTTACTTGAAGATTTTGATCTGTACCCCAAGAATCACGGAGGTCATTGGGTTCGAGGTTGGAAGCCTGCACTTAAAGTCACAGAAGCAGATCGCCGTGGGGCTTTCTAGTCAAGAATTGTCGGAGGGAAAACGAGGGGGCACTTGGAACACATGTTTCAGAGACTTGCAGTCCCCGGTAAGAGTCAGTTCAGATAGTCAATTCTCGACTTTTCCAAAGCTTTACGGTCTCTCTCTCCCCCTTCCCACCTCCCCAGAAGGATTTTATTTTATTTTTTTAAAAATAAATTTAGTCTATTCTTTTAAAAATATTTTTATTGATTTTTTACAGAGAGAAAGGGAGAGGGATGAGAGAGAGACATCAATCAGTCACCTCCTGGACGTCCCCCACTGGGGATGTGCCCGCAACCAAGATACATGCCCTTGACCGGAATCGAACCTGGGACCTTTCAGTCCGTAGGCCAATGCTCTATCCACTGAGCCGGTTGGTCTCAGCGAGGATTTGATTCTTGAAACCCAGCCCAAGGCAGGATCTTAAACACATCTCGAGTTAGGATCTCAGTGGCAACGGGCTCCCACTGGCTTGAGTTCTGTGAGGCACTTCATGAGCGATGCATCAAAGCCACAGGAGCGCGCTCTTTGTACACAACCCGCCCTCCTTCCCCCTCATCATCTGCCGCGGCCCTGGGGGAGCAATTAGTCTCCGCAGCACGGAGAGGCTTTCCGGTTGCACTCCCAGCGCTTTCATTTCCATGAACTGTCCGTTTGATCGGCCTCTAGATTAATTTTGGCGGCGCTGGAGGTATTTTATTTATGAGGACCCTGTAAAACAGCTGTGCTGCCACCGAACCTACGGCGAGATCCGTCCATCGGGGAGTTATTTTACTAACAAGCCGTGCCCCGCTGGGCTGGGGGAAGGATGCCAAACCTGTGCCGGCATCACCCTGGGCGAGAGCTGGAGGAACGCACAGAGACGAACACGCCCAGAGGTCAGCGGGGACGAGGATGGCACGGAGGCTATGGCACCGGGCACCGGCCGTGGCCAGGACCCACCGGGGCTTTCAAAAACCATGTTTCTTTTCTTCTTCTTCTTTTTTTAAAATATATTTTATTGATTTTTTACAGAGAGGAAGGGAGAGGGACAGAGAGCTAGAAACACCGATGGGAAAGAAATATTGATCAGCTGCCTCCTGCACACCCGCACTGGAGATGTGCCCGCAACCAAGGCATGTGCCCTTGACCGGAATAAAACCCGGGACTCTTCAGTCCGCAGGCCAACGCTCTATCTACCGAGTCAAACCGGCCTTGGCAAAAAAACCACGTTTCAAAAGGCTTGGGCCTGTCAGAAGCCCATCCACCCTGAGTCCCTGTTAGAATAAAAAACAAAGAGAGACCCGCCTTTAAAAGCCAGACGCAACCAGGGTGGTGGGACAGGCGAAGCTGAGCTTGGGCCTGGGCCCAGCAGTTGGTAGAAAGCCTGGGAGGCCCTAACCCCTGTGTGTTACCTCCGCTATGACAACTGATTGACGGCAGGCATAGAGCCCGCCCACATACTGGAGCAGGGAGCCTGAGTCTTACTTTTTAAATATTTTATTGATTTTTTTACAGAGAGGAAGGGAGAGGGAAAGGGAGTTAGAAACATCGATGAGAGAGAAACATCGATCAGCTGCCTCCTGCACACCTCCCACTGGGGATGTGCCCGCAACCAAGGTACATGCTCTTGACCGGAATTGAACCTGGGCCCCTTCAGTCCACAGGCTGATGCTCTATGCACTGAGCCAAACCGGGTAGGGCGTTGACTCTTATCTTTTAAGGGAGGCCTGCCAAAGCATTTGTCGCCATTTGTAGTCTGCTCTGCGCCTCGCTCCCTGCCCCAGACCCAACCCCAGTGAGAACATAGGAACCCCGAAATAGGTCTGTCGGATCTGGGAGCCTGAGGAAGAAGGCAGGCTTTCTGGACCTGCTCCGGGCCTGTGACCCAGAAATCTGCATTTTGGCACGCTTCCCCAATGGGTGCATTTGTGTGTCTAATGAAGATGACTTCTAAGGGACCCCCCAAAAGCCCCCCACTCCCTTCTTCCTCACCCTGTGATTCAGCACGGAGGAGAGCGAACTGAGGACTGGGAAGGAACAGCAAGACGCTGGGCTTGAGCTTGAAGGAGCTGGCTGAGACACTTTCCCCACGGCGGGGTGTGTGTGTGTGTGTGGCGGGGGGGAGCGTTCCATGAAGGGGCTGGGATGAGGCCAACTTCCAGGACCGCTGAGAACCTACCAGAAGACCCGTCTGCTTGTGTATAGGAGAGCAGGCTCTGCAGGTGGCGGGGCACAGCCTGAAAATGCCCACCTTCTCCAGCTGACCACACTCAGAGGCCTCCCAACGGCCCGGAAAATACCATTTGTGTTCTTCTTTTGAACAAAACGCATTTTTATTTCCTCCTTTGGGGCGCCAATGTCTTCTTTCCTCTCTCTCGCTCCCCCTGCCTATTTCTTCTGCTTCAGTTCTGGCTGTCAAGGCTGTTTTGCAGCCCGTTCCCGCTTGTTTTAATTGCCACATCCCTTTTTTTTTTTTAATTTGTTATTTTTGAGGCAAAGGGGAAACTGAAAATTACTGTGATTTCTGTCCTCCCTTCCTCCTTCCCGCTACTTCCCACCCCCACGTCTGTCTTTTTCAACAAGAACTTCTCGCTTTGCTCTTTCCCTGGGGGCTTCGTGGCTGTTTCTCTCGTTTTCGCTTTGCCCACGTTCTTATTATTTATCCGTAAGAGCAATTAAGCCCGGCATAATGATACTTGCCCACGATGGGAGAGATGGGTATCGCTGTGCTCTGTTCTCCTCCAGGCTGTCATGTATTTTTAAGAGCTGTTCAGGAACGTGTCTTATTTCTCTAGGATCTCTCCAACAACACAGCAAGGCTTTATGCGGCTCGAGCTTGCGGGGAACGGGGGGCTGGGGACAGGAGGGATTGCTGATGGCGCCAGTTGAGCGCCCCTAAGTGTACAGCACAGAGGTTCGCATAAGATATGAAGTGCCATCCCGTCTGTTTAGCGGCTACCCATCCCTTTATTCACCACCTGGTCCCTGAGCTTCCAGCGAGGGCCATACAGAGGGCCGAGCCACAGTCTGGATCTCAGAAGCTCACAAACAAGGACAGTATCTCCCGGGGAAGGACGGCGGGGGGGGGGGGGCGTTGTAGGGTGAAGGGGGTGCCAATCAGAGGTGTCAACCAAGCTGTGGGAAGCCTGTGGGGTGGGGTAGGCTACTGCTGTCCTCACAGGAAGAGAGGAGAAGTGGAGTGAACGCTGACCCTGCCCCCCAATCTGAGGATTGAGGAGCAGCCACTGGCTGGGGTAGATGCTGAGGTTTGGGGCTCCTGGCAGGCGAGGGGCGGGGATCAGGAGCACCAAATAGGTTTTGTAGGCAGGCCTCGTAGAGGGGATGGGGAAGGAATCAGGTAATGGGAAATGGATGTGGGAAAGGGGCAAACTGCTCAGCTGGGGAGGTCCAGGGTGGACCCCAGAGGCCTTGGAAGTATCTTCCGGGAATGCCTGGGAGACCTGAACCCCTGTGTGTGTGTGTGTGTGTGTGTGTGTGTGTGTGTGTGTGTGTGTGT
>JAAGEH010000143.1:1442566-1488993 GCA_011751065.1 Lasiurus cinereus
TGTGTGTGTGTGTGTGTGTGTGTGTGTGTGTGTGTGTGTGTGTGTGTATGTATGTATGGGAGAGATGGGAGAGGCCGAAGTCTGGGACGAGGCGCTGGGGGGCTGTGGGAAGAAGAGGAAAAGGCCTGTCTTTCATTCCCTCTGAGTCCGGCTGGTGTGGAAGAGTCCCCGTGCCTCTCCCGGAACCAATCGCCGTGGCCCGGGGAATGGGCTTCTTGTCTCCGTCCCAGGTCACATGCTCTGACCGGGACTTCATATCCATACTGCCTGCTTGAACGCCTCCAAGAGAAGATGCAGAATCCGCCTTTGATGATCCAAACTGAGATATTAGCCGAAACCGGTTTGGCTCCGTGGATAGAGCGTCGGCCTGCAGACTGAAAGGTCCCAGGTTCGATTCCGGTCAAGGGCATGTATCTTGGTGGCGGGCACATCCCCAGTAGGGGGCGTGCAGGAGGCTGCTGATAGATGTCTCTCTCTCATCGATGTTTCTGGCTCTCTATCCCTCTCCCTTCCTCTCTGCAAAAAATCAATAAAATATATATATTTTTTAAAATGAGATAGTAAACACTGGCTGGAATGTGGCTTTACATCATCCCTTCAGGTTCTAGAAGCCCTAGAGCCCCTTTTTCTCCTGAGAAAGGCCCGTGTCTTGCGGTCACACCAGAGGTGGCCCCCAGCTCCGTCACGGAGGGCAAGCTCAGGCCCCTCGGGGGACCCCGCCTCCACCTGCTCTCCGAAGCCCCTTTGCCAGGGACAGGGAGCTGCTCACCTGGGAAGCGGTGCCTGTAATGATCCCAGGCCTCGCCGGCTGCTCTTTTCCTGCCGATTCCCGACGGCGCGCTGTTGACACCGGATAATGCCCGGCCGCGGGCTGATAGAGCGGCGGGTGAGCAAACAGCGGGCTGCTGGCAGAACCCCAGCTTCCTGAGTGGCCACCGCCGCAGACTCATTGAAGTTTAAACACACACCGCCTCGCCACCCTTGCCCTTTGCGTTTGCCAGGAGATGAGGTTATTGGTGTAAACAGCCAGCCCTCTCTTCCCTGGCCAGCTCAGCTCAGCTCAGCTCAGCTCGCACTTTAGATTTTAATCAGGTTCAAAGCCTGCCTGGTCGGTGGCCTCTTTCCCACCTGTAGGACCCTCGGGTCAGCCCAGGGGTGCTTGCATGCGAGCGAGCACATGAATCACCCGGGACAGTGGTCATTAGTCAACAGAGTGAGTCGCATGTGGCTCTCGAGCAGCAGTTTGCCGTCCACTGACCCAGGGATCGTTTTCAGATGCAGAATTGCATTCAGCAGGTCTGGATGGGGCCTGAGAGCCTGCATTTCTTACAAGCTCCCAGGGACCCCCCCTCCCCATGTTCTTCCAAGGTTCACAAAGGGGCTAATCCCCTCAAGATCCATCCAGGATGGTGTCATGTTAAGGGAAGTAAGTCAGACGGAAAAGCACAAATACCTTAGGATTTCACTCACATGTGGAATATAAAACAACAAGACAGCCGAAACCGGTTTGGCTCAGTGGATAGAGTGTCGGCCTGCGGACTGAAAGGTCCCAGATTTGATTCCGGTCAAGGGCATGTACCTTGGTTGCGGGCACATCCCCAGTGTGGGGCGTGCAGGAGGCGGCTGATCGATGTTTCTCTCTCATCGATGTTTCTGACTCTATCTTTCTCCCTTCCTCTCTGTAAAAAATCAATAAAATATATTAAAAAAACAACAACAAGACAACAATAACAAGACAAAAGGAAGTAACCAAGCAAAACAAAATCCAGTCAGAGAGACAGAAAACAGGATGGTGGTTACCAGAGAGGCAGGGGTCGGGGGGGAGAGTGAATAGGGCAGACTTTCGGCGGTAAGCATGCCATAGAGGACACAGATATTGAATTATAATGTGACACTTTTGAAATCTGTACAATGTTATGCATCAAGGCTATCTCACTACATTGAATTAAAAAATTACCAGCGGACCAACAGATAAATAAGTAGAAGCAAGGGCGAGGCCCATGGCTTTCAACCCCCGCTGCACCATCTATGGAGTTCACCGGCAGCTGCAGAATACCGGGGCCTGGGTCCCCTCTCAGAGTTCAGGCTCTCTGGTTGGGGGGTGACTACCCAGGTGATTCTGATGGGCAGCCCCCCAGCTCTCAGCTTCCACTTGCTTGCTCCTTGTCATCACATCTGGCCCGCTCAGGCATCCTCTGCACTGCACTCCAGGACACCCCTCTTCCTTGTCATTCGTGGAGAGGCTCCCACGGACTGGAACTTCCCACGACCCCCGGTGAGGTCAGCACTGTCGATGCCATTCTGTAGGCAGAGAAGGATGTGGTCCTCAGTCACTCAGCTGGTCAGCCACAGCCTCAGGACCCGGCCAGGCCTCTGTGCCTGGACCAAAAGCAGCAGAGCGTGGGCTTCAGATTGACATGAGGACCAGCACTTCCTCTGGGTGTGACCTTGGCTGGTCACCTAGCTCCTGTGAGCACCACACACACACACACACACACACACACACACACACACTGTGAGATAGGGGTGATGAGAGTACCCACTTCTCAGGGGTATGAGGAGCAGGAATGGCCCCGGGAAGCCATGCCCCAGAGCCCGGCCTCAGGAGAGGTTGGTGCCACCTCCCTGCCACTTCCCATGGGCCCCTCCTTCACTGGCACAGGCTCCTGGATGGTCACTCGTCTTTTCTGTGCTCACAACTCTCCCAGCGGAAAGCAACTTCCTGCGAGGCAGAAAGGTACGGGTAGGAAATGCGTGTGCCATGTGATAGTTTTGATTTCTTGCCTCCGACGGGTCGCTTTTACCCCTCGGGCCCAGCAGGGAACGTGGTGGATTCCCCAGTGTTTGTCAAACGGGGGAATTTCTGTGCGTCAGTGGAAAATAGTTGTGTCAGAAACGGAACTGTCGTGTAAGTAGTTACACTCTTGAAATCATCCGTCCATCCATCCACCCATCCATCATCCCTTCACTGTCTTCTCTTTCGTTTCACAGACCCCGTGGAGTGATGGTAGACACCTCGTCCTGAACCCGCCGGCCCAGGCCAGGCTGGTGCAGCTGCTTCTGTCCCTCTGTGGGTGGGTGGGTGAGTGGGTTGAGCAGACTCTATGTTTAGAGTCTCTACACCCCAAACCTTCCCACTTTTAACGACCCAAGTCCTGCATCCCTGAAAGCCCCCCAGTCCCAGACAAATGGGGACCTCGGGTCACCCCACCTGCTGTTTTCTCTCATCCCCTTTGTGAGTTGGGCTCGCTAGCCCTGCACCCTACCCCCACACCGGGGACGAGGCTGCGCCTCCCACATGCGGGGGCTTGTGGGTCGTGATGGGTCCCTGCCCGCTCCCCGCCCAGCAGGTGTCTGGGCACAGCCTGAGGTCTTTCTCTGCCCTCTCCGCACCCAGTGGGGAGCCCTGGAGCCTTTGTCTGGGCTCAGTCACCAGGAGAGTGTCCATAAAAGAGCACTGCCCGCACGTCCCTGTCTCAAGGCGGCGAGCCCCCCCTGTCTCAGCCAGCTCCCGGGGACTAAACAAAAGCGGGGCGCTTTCTCCCTGATGCCATTTCAGAGGAAGCCGAATATTTTTAAACTCAAGCAGCAGCACAGCGAAACATGCTTGGACTGGAAGACAAACGGGCGGCGGATTTACACAAATCCCAGCACCAGTGGGAGGTGTTTTCAGCGCAAGTACAATCCGTGACTGAAGGGGGGCCAGGCGGCGGAGCTTGGCGCTTCTTGCATAAGCAGTCTGGGGGTGGCAGCGGAGAGACTGCCTCGGGGAGCAGCGGGGCTGGGTTCTGAGTTGACATCCATGCCATTCTCTGGGCCCCTTCACATCAAGAAATGGCAGCTGAGCTCAGAGGGGCAGCAGGGGTCTCTGACCCAGGGGGAAATTCACCCCCAACCCCCTCTCTCAGTGCATTCCCCGTGCATCTCACTGGCCAGAACTGGGACATGCACTCGTCCGTAGGCCAGATGCAGGTCCCACCTTCTTTGCAATCCCTGGTTCTCTGCCCAAAATACTATCCGGGTTCTTTTAGAAAGGGCTGGGGGAGGGGAAGCTTTGACTGGACCACCCAAAACTCCTTCTCTGGGTGTCAGAAGCCCTGAGTTCTCATCCTGGTCCTGTTTCTGTCTTGCTCAGGTGTGAATAACTCGATGAACTGGCCACATCCTCCTCAAGTCCCGATATGGCTCCTATGGACCACTCCCAAGGGAAGGAAGGAAGGAAGGAAGGAAGGAAGGAAGGAAAGAAGGGAGGGAGGGAATGAGGAAGGGAGGGAAGAGAGCTAGCAGCGAGGGCTTCTGCATGAGTTTGCCTTTCATGGGGGGCTCCACGGCCAGCAACAGCTTTATTCAAAGCAGGTGAACTAGCTCATTTCGAAGCGAACTTCTACCTCAGGTGTTTCTGAGCGTCAGGATTGGCTGGCCAGCATCTTGTCCGATCTCCAGGCTTTTCCCCCCCAGACACGGCACAGATAGAGATGCAGATACGGACACAGATACGAGTGTAATTATAGACTGTGCTATCTGGTCGTGCCTGCAAAGCAGATGGAGGTCCATCTGTTGGGAAAGAGCTAGAGCAAGGGCTGGGGCAATCTGAGGGCAGCTGAAGGCACATGAGACTCAGGTGTTCAGGGCACGCACGTGTGTGTGTGTGTGTGTGTGTGTGTGTGTGTGTGTGTAAAACTTCCAGGATAAGAGCAATGATTCAAAGTCTACTTCCTCCTCTACCATTAAAACCTTTTAAAATGTTTTGTTTAATTGTTTAATTTATTTACTTGTTTTAAAATAATGGTCAAGCATTTCTTGCCTATTTTTCCATATATGTAACAAGCAAATAGACATTATTACCGTCCTGCAGAATGATAGCATACCGAGCTACTGACTTGAGTCCCCTTAGCATTTAATAGTATTTCATAATATATCTTTCCCTATTAGTATGTAGACAGCTGCTTCATTGCTTGATAAAAAAAAAAAACTCTGTGCCCCAGCCAGAACTCATATTTAAGGAAAGGTCATCTCTAATGATTATTGAGCAATTGTGCATTTATGGGTTGAAGTTTGTTTTTATGGCCTGGCATTTCCCCCCAATCCTGCACTTTATCACTTTTAATTAATCAATTAATTACCAGTCATAACTGAGTCAAGCTGGAAGGACTTCTGGGTTTTCAAAAGGCCAACATTGATCCTCAATCATCTCAACATCTCTAACCTTTTTGGATCATAAAGATAACCTGCTCGCCTAACTGGTTTGGCTCAGAGGGTACAGCGTTGGCCTGTGGACTGAAAGGTCCCAGGTTTGATTCCGGTCAAGGGCATGTATCCTGGTTGCGGGCACATCCCCAGTAGGAGGAGTGCAGGAGGCAGCTGATCGATGTTTCTCTCTTATCGATGTTTCTAACTTTATCCCTTTCCCTTCCTCTCTGTAAAAAATCAATTATATATATAGAATCTGCTCTGATGCTTTTATGTCACAAATGAGCTTGCCTAAGCTCCAAGAGAGGATGTCTTTGATTATGTCCCCATTGGGAGTAGACAAGCGAAATAAGGGCTTCTCCCACTGCTCCACACTAGAAGGAATTTCTCTGGGGGCCCAGAGAATGCGGGGATAGGCAGAATAATGTTCCCCACAGATGTGCACGCCCTTACCCCCAGAACTTCAGAATGTGTTATTGATATGGCAGATGTGATTAAGGTTGAGGACCTTGAGATGGGAGATTATCCTGGATGGTCAGGATGAGCCGATCCAATCTCAGATTAGAGAAGAGGCAGAAGGTGGGTCCGAGAGGAACAATGGAAGAAGAGGCAGGAGAGAGTCAAAGTGTGGGAGGATTTTGACCCATTCTTGCTGACCTTGAAGCTAGAGGAAGGAAGGTCCAGTCAAGAACTGTGGGTGGCCCTCGCAGCGGGGATGGTCCTCAGCTGCCAGCCAGCGAGGAAAGGGGATCGCAGTCCTACAGCCATAAGGAGCTTTGTTCTGCCAATAGCTAGAATGACCAAGGGAACAGATCCTCCTCGAGATCCCTCAGGAGCCTGCTAATACCTGATGTTAGCCCATGAAATCATCTCTGATTTCAGACCTACAGAACTTTAAAACAACAGATTTGTGCTGTTCAAACTGCTACGTTTGAGGTCACCTGTGACAGCAGCCATAGAAAAAGAATACCAATGCTATGGTGACAGACTCCTCTGTGCTTCAGAATATTCTGGTGCAGAGCAACTGATGTCATAGAAAAGATTCTAGAAGGACAGGTAGTGGAGAAGGACATAAGTTTTAGACGCTCTTGGGTGAAGGCAAAGGGGTATCAAGAAGTGGCATCTGAAAAATCCAGGGAACTGAGTGGAGGGAGAGCATCTTTCCATAATAAAGACTGAAGCTGCCACAGGGGCTGTTCCTCCCCTCCCTGAGAAGACACCAGGACCTGCAGAAGGACTGGTAGACTGGTAAGCACGTACATGGTGGGCAGGAACCAGGACAGGTGTGACAATACCCAGTTGCAGGTGACACTTATCAACAAATTCACTCACTGCTCATCCGACGACAGTTCTGTTGGGAAGAGTAGGTTTTTGTTCCTTTATTCATTCCAGAGAGATCTATGGAGCGCCTGCGATGCACCAGGATCTGTTCTAAGTTCTGGGGATAAAGGGAAGAACAAAAGATACCAGGTTTCTGCCTCTCTGGTGCTTACACTCTGGTGATGGGAAATAGACAAGTGAACAAATAAATAGACAAGGCAATTTCTTAAGTTGACTTATGAAGAAAACTAGAGGCCCGGTGCACACAGTTTGTGCACGGGTAGGGTCCCTAAGCCTGGCTGTCAATCAGGGCCAATGGGGGCCTTATGGCTGCTGGCGGGGGCGCACATCATGGTGAGCAATCGAACTCCCGGTCTCCCGGTCGAACTCCTGAGGGGACACTTACCCCCATAGTGCTCTTCTGTCCCTTCAGAGGAGCCCGTGTCCCTGGGACTTGGGTAGAAGCTACGTGTGACTCCGCCTGCTCACCTGGCCGCTGTGGCCCAGAGTTGCAGGAGCCTGGAGACGATGCAGGCATCAGCCGTCCTCTCCCTCCTTGGCTGCCTGGTGGTCCCCAGTGGCGCGGCCATCTTGGGACGCTGTGTGGTGGCGAAGAGGCTCCACGACGGAGGCCTGAGTGGTTTCGAGGGCTACAGCCTTGAAAACTGTGAGTAGGCCCCTCTCCGCCCCCCGTCCTCCTCACCCCTTCTCTCTGCACCTTACCCAAGCACCCCCAACTCCAGCCCTCCCTCGGAACCACACACACACCCCTCCTGTTCCATCTTAGGGGTGTGCCTGGCTTACTTTGAGAGCAAGTTCAACCCCATGGCTGTTTACGAGAACGTGCATGGGCTGTACACGGGCTTCGGACTCTTTCAGATTCGCAACCCCGACTGGTGCGACAGGGGGAGGAACCGCTGCCACGTGTACTGCTCGGGTAGGTCCCCTCCCTCTGTTCCACACCGGGGCCCTCGGGGGCACAGCTTTGAGGCCAGAAGTCTGCCTTCCTAGTGGCCAGAGATGAGAAGTTTGGGGCAGGGGAGAGGAGGGCTTGGCAGAAAGGAGGACTGTGAGCCAGGCACAGTGGGGGGCCTGGCACAGAGCGACGGACACCCACATCCAGGTGGGCAGAGGAGGTGTCTGATGTCGAGTGGAGGCAGGGAGGATGCTGCAGGCATGAGCGCTCACTGAGCCTCACGGTGAGCGTAAGGGACTCCGGCTGGGCCTGATATTACCCACACTTGGCGCCACACTCATTTCAAGGGGACAGAAGCTGCCACTGTGGCAGGCAGACGTGGTCCCTGCGAGGAGGCGGGAGTGGGCCAACCCACAGAGAGCTGGCCCTGTGTAGCAGGGTCCAAGTGCCTGTGGTCAAGAGGAGGCGGTTCCTCAAGATGGACTTGTCCTGTGAGCGTTTACTGAGTACCCACTGAGTGCTCCTTGAATCATAATTGACGACACTCTTTACCCTTGTCCAGGTGGCAGGCGCCCAGGACAGGGATTTATCATGTGGGTCATTCTTCTTCCACTACTCCTTATGTTGCCTAACACAGAATGCTCACTGTACGCATATATTTTCAATGAAGATACTGTGAGAATTACAAGAAAAAGTGGATAGATTTACTCAAAGGTGACCACATCCTGCTTAACCCCCCTCCCCCAATGCTGTCTGGGAAACATCTCGGGGTAGACGCGTTCTTGGAACCACACCGAAGCGTCTCATCTGGGAGCACCTTGGGCCTCCCCTGCCATGCTCTGATGTAGCCACATGGCGGTTTGGTATCATTCCGCTTCCTTTTCTCCGCAGCTTTACTGAATCCAAATTTAAATAAGACCATCGAGTGTGCCAAGAAGATTGTAAGAGGAAAGCAAGGGATGGGAGCATGGTAAGTGGTGCCTCTTTAAATGTTCTGTATTAAAGACTTTTACCTTTATTAAGATCTCATCTTACTCTCAGTCTACGACTTTTGGCTGCATATCTGCAGTCCCAAACTGGCGGGACCCTGCTCGCCAAGTTAAGCGAACAACACTTCGCATTCTACAAGCCCAAGGCCACAGAAGGACGGAGATAGTTACCAATCAAATCGTCTTAAGTTGAACACCCCTCCCCCGCACTGCCTCAAAGCTTGTGTAGGGCTATACAGGATGCTAGGATGAGCATCCCTGTAATAAATCTCTGTGTATAACCCCTGATTTTTTTTCTTTCTTTAAAAAAATATATTTTATTGATTTTTTACAGAGAGGAAAGGAGAGGGATAGAGAGTTAGAAACATGGATGAGAGAGAAACATCCATCAGCTGCCTCCTGCACTCCCCCTACTGGGGATGTGCCCACAACCAAGGTACATATCCTTGACCGGAATCAAACCTGAGACTCTTCAGTCCAAAGGCCGATGCTCTAGCCACTGAGCCAAACCGGTTTCGGCTATTTCTTTCATGCATATTCCCACAAGGGTTATTGAAGATGAGTAAGGGGACTCCGCCTTACTGATTTAGTTTGGATCTTTCAAAGATCCATGATGCATGTTGCAAAGTGACTGTCCAGCAAGCCTGTACCAATTTACACAGATGTTACTAGTGGAGTAAAATACCCATTTACTGCCCTCTCTCTCACCAATGATCAAACCCTGGCCATTGGAAAGGTGAAGAGCGATTTTGTCTTATCTTCTTTGGCATTTTATGATATCCCCTTAGGTGTTTGCTATGGGGTTACCTGTCTTTTTCTTATAAATTTTCCAGGAGTTGCTGAAATTCTGGCCACAGTGCTAGAATGGATGCTGACTCTGTGCTTTCCCAAGCTGCAGCTTCTAAAGAGATGGGGGTGGTCTGCAGAGAAGACCTAGGCTCAGGTCACGCAGAAGGCAGCCGGAGGGTTCCCTGCTGTTCCTTGTGGGGCCTACTGGCTCCTGAGCAGGGGCAGCAGTGGAGCGGGGGCAGACCTGCAGGTGGACTTGTTGCCCTTGTAGAAGCCTGCGTGGTGTTCCTTCCCATAAGCCAGTGGTCTGCAAACTCCTTAGTCAACGAGCCAACATCAACAGTACAACGATTGAAATTTATTTTGAGAACCAAATATTTTAAACGTCTTCTAACACCACTTCTTCAACATAGACTCGCCCAGGCCGTGGTATTTTGTGGAAGAGCCACACTCCAGGGGCCAAAGAGCCGCGGTTTGCCGACCACTGCCATAACCCACAGGCCCTGTCGGCTGTGGAGATCTCGTCTGGTCTCTGGGAACAGATGGGTCCATCTCAGAGGTCAGGGCTTCTGTTTATGCTTTTTAGCTTTTTTTCTGTCTCTCTGGGAGCTGAGTTCAGCCAGAGACGGTTGCCTTCTTCCTGTCTCTGTCTCTCTGGCATCTAGCTCTGCGCCTGGCACTTCATAGGTGCCCCCCAATGCCTCTTGAAAGACCAAAGCTGCACTCAAAGCCGTTATCCCGAAGGCATGTTTATTTTATAAACATAAAATAATGCAGACATATTTTAAATTGAACAAGAAACTTAGCAGCGGCCTCCCGAAGGTCGCCCGGTGACCGTGTGTCTCGTGAACCAGAGAAAAACGATCGCAAAGATATTTCAAAATACACGTGGAATCCCAGCTTTTCCCACTTGTGAACAGAGCCTGCCAGTCCTGGTGTACCTCTCCTCGCAGCCTCTGCCAGCCCTGAAATCGCTGCTCCGGGCTCGTCTGCCAGTCTCTGCGGGGAAGCAGTGAGGTGGCTCCGTTATGTCCCCGCTGCTGTTTCCAGCAAGTCTACATGGGCATCTCGCTCTTAGAATGTTTATGTTCTTTTCAAGTGCGTTCTGCGGAAATCCCTCGCGGGAGATCAGCTGGGACCGGGCGGTGCATTGAAACGTTGGAGACAAATTGTTAAACGGGCTCCAGAGAGGGTGTACCTCCAGCTCATTAGCCTGCACGGTTTCAGCTGGTGTGGTTTTCGGCAGTTGCGGCTTGTGAAATAGCGTTCTGTTTGGCTTTGCATCCTAAGACGTAAAATAAAGTGGGCATCTTTTCGGTCTTTCTTAGCTGTTTCCTCTGAACTGCGTATCCATGTTCTGAACCGGTTTTCCTATTGGGATAATAATGTTTTCTTTTTGTTTTTATTGCTTTTCTGCACAACCTTCATATCGGTGGGAACTGTTTTCTTCAGGTTTGTTATTTATCTTTTAACTTTACCTAGGGTATTTTCACCACCCAGGAGGTTAACATTTTCACGGAATCAAATCCCTCCATCTTTTCTGTGTGTGTGTGAGGCTTGGATTTTTGCGAGCTGTCCCGGTCAGAGAGTTTCCCATGCTCCAAGACTGCAGAGAAATGAGGCCATAGTTCCTTCTGTATTAAAACAGTGGCTGGCACAGACCAAAACGCACATTAAGTTTTTGTTAATTCCGTTACAGAATAGAATTGTCATGGTTTTTATTCTTCACTTTCGGCCTTCTTGGAATTTATGTGAGTATAAAAAAGTGAGGCAGGGATCCTGCTTTATATTGTCCAAATGGCTAGTGGGGGTGTCTCAACACCACGAATCCATGATTTGGTTGTGTTTTAAGGGGGAGTCCCCTTACCCATGTGAACTGTCTTCTGAGTGTTGACAATAGCTTGCATGCCTCGGCTGGACTTTGCAATGAACTTGGAAGCTTGGCTGACTCTCCGGGGTGAGCCCCAAGGAGCTGAGACCATCTGTGAGGTACAGCACTAAGTAGAGAGATGCCGGGACTGGCTGGCTGGTCAAGGCCTTCTCGCTTGCTCAGGATTCCCAGGGAAGTGAGCTCTCCTTTCGCTAATAAGCAGCCACGTCTTTCCCAAAGCTCAGGTCGGCAGCTCTGCAGAGTTGGGGCAGGCAGGAAGGGAGGGGACCAAGACCCTGCATGCCCCAGGGGTCTCTTCTGCCAGGCCCGCCCGGCTCGTGGCGAGCGTTGAGGTTTCTGAGAGCCTGTGTGTTCTCCCTGCTGCTTTCTGAGACCCTGAGAGGCCAGGAGCCAGAGTCTCCTCCCGATTCTGGGACCAAGGACCCTGAAAGACGCATGGAGGCCTGCCCAACAGGATTTCCATTGACCTGCAGCTGGCCTGGTGACACCCCCAGCTTCTGGGTTGGGATAGGAGGGCCTGGGGCCTGGGGGCTGGTGCAGGAGCTGGGAATGGGGGAGGGATCACTTCCACGGGTGCCAGGAGAGCGGTCAGAGAAGCTCAGGCCAGCTGACCTGGGCAGGCGGAGGAGCCGCTAGGGGTTTTGGAGGGGGAGGTAAAGCGGGTGCCTGGAAGGCGAAGGAGGTTCCCATTTCAGATCGCGGGTCTGCCAAGTGCTCCATGAACCCGGGCCAGTCCCAGAACTCCGATGCTCCCTTCAGAGAAGCTCCGGATCCTGACCTTGCAGGGGCGGGGGGCGGGGAGAGCTTTTCAGTTCACAGCTCCTCCTCCCCATCTCGTGGGGTGAGATTTAGGGAAAGACGTGTGCTTGTGCCAAAACCGGTTTGGCTCAATGGATAGCGCGTAGGTCTGCGGACTGAAAGGTCCCAGGTTCGATTCTGGTCAAGGGCATGTACCTTGTTGGTGGGCACATCCCCAGTAGGGGGCGTGCAAGAGGCAGCTGATCAATGTTTCTCTCTCATGGATGTTTTTAACTCTCTATCCCTATTCTTTCCTCTCTGTAAAAAAAAAAAAAAAAGGCAATAAAAAAAATATATTTTTTTTTTAAAGAAAGAAGTGTGTTTGTTGCAGGGTTTGGGGGTTCGGGGTGAGCATGGGGGTAGAGGGAGCACCAGTATTCATGTGAGGGTGTGGTGGAGGCAGCAAGACACACACCTGAGATGCACAAGAGCCTCGAGAAATATGCCCACAGCTGGAGGAGCCTGCTCCATGCCCCAGGGGCCAGGGCGAGGGGTAAAGGGGCCTGTGGGGGCTGGGTCCCTGGGGAACCTGAGCTCCGCCGACCCCCTGGCTGTCCTCTCCGCAGGCCCTCCTGGACCCTGAACTGCAAGTTCTCCGACACTCTGGCGCGGTGGTTGGACGGATGCAAGCTGTAGCTGCCGGGGCGGCCCTCGCCACACTCCCAGCGGAATGCTCTGAATGAAGACGCCTCCCTGAACAAGGCCTTCACTCCATGCTGCTCGACAGCTCCGGGTGGAAAAGGACAAACGTTTGCCTCCTTCCGGGATGCTGGATGCAGAATAAACCAGCCCCTTCCTCCACGCGGGCCAAAGGTCTCCCCTGGTGTGGTTGTACTGTGATTGTGTCTATGCTAAGCATCGTTGACCGTTATTATGACTTATATTAATGAATCTCAGATGGAGGAAGGAGAGGACCTGGAAAACAAGATGTGTCTATGAATATGAAGTAGAAAAAGGGGGAAAGAGGCAGTGGGAGGAAAGGGGAGTCAGAGAAGAGCCGAGGAGAGGCCTCCAGTCCAGCACGTGTCCATGCCGAGACGCACAGGTGGACGGAGGAGCCCACAGGATCCCCTTTACACGGAGAGAACTCAGTGACCGTTGCTCTTTCTTATAAAGGGTTAGGTTTTTAAATATATTTTTACTGATTTCAAAGAGGAAGGGAGAGAGAAAGAGAGAGATACACACATCAATGGTGAGAGAGAATCATTGAGTGGCTGCCTCCTGCACGCTCCACATTAGGGATTGAGCCCCCAACCTGGGCCTGTGCCCTGACTGGGAATCAAATCGTGACCTCCTGGTTCATAGGTCAACTGATGCTCAACCACTAAGCCACGCTGGCTGGGCAAGCGTTAAGCTTTAGAAAGTCATCAATAACACATACTCGCACTCGAGGAGTTGTGAAAGACACAGAAACATAAAAAAGGAGCATCTGCCCCCAATCATGGCACCCAAAGGCAGCAGTGCCCCGCTTTGATGGCACTCCATTTCAGCCTTTCTCTGTAGACGGGGTCATAAAGCCGTCGGTAGAGTTCTGACTTCTCTTTGTAGAAAGAAAACCACGGTAACCCATTGTTCCCTGTCATATGTTTCGGTTTTAAGCAGAAAGGGGTTTATGTCCGAAGCTGAGAGGCTCTCAGGGTTTTGCAGAGGAAGGAGCAGCCGGGGTCAGTTCACCTGCCGGAGACAGGCAAGCGGGAGCAGCAACATCTGCTCCCCAGGAGCCAGGGCGCCTGCGGGAACCCGAGCTCTGATGGGGTTCAGCCCAGTAGAGGAGGGGAAGGACTGGAGGGCGTCGGAAGGGCTTATCTCAGCGATGTCAGAGCTTCTTCAGATGACATCTCAGTGCCGGCGAACGTGCCATGGTGTGGACGCACCGCACTTATGACCTTTCCCCCACACTGCCAGCGCGTTAGAGACCCCGAGAGGACGCTGGAGTGCTGCTTTTACACTCTTACAGTGACACAAACAACCCACAGCGGGTGGAGAGAATGGGGGGAGTGCAGATAGTCATCAGGAAGGAAAGTGAGCCGAAGTCGGTTTGGCTCAGTGGATAGAGTGTCCGCCTGCAGACTGAAAGGTCCCAGGTTCGATTCCGGTCAAAGGCATGAACCTTGGTTGCGGGCACATCCCCACTAGGGGATGTGCAGGAGGCGGCTGATCGATGTCTCTCTCTCATCAATGTTTCTAACTCTCTATTCCTCTCCTTCTCCCTTCCTCTCTGTAAAAAATCAATAAAATATATAAAAAAAGAAAAGAGAAGAAGGAAAGTGAAGACTCCCACGATCCCCTTCCTGGAACTTGTTCTCCTTGTCATGCATGAGAGAGGATCTGGGCGCAGGGATGGGGGTGCCAGTCCCTGTGGGTGCACCCTCCCCACTTCAGGGTGAGCGTGTGCACATTCTCGTCCTCACACACATGGACTGCTACCGTGTATACTGTTTTGTAGCTGTGTCCGTTAATGTTTTGTGGTCTTAATAATCGATGGCACATCACGACTGCACCGTGTCTGTTTATAGGGACAAACTATAATGCATATAGTTCTCCGTTAATCTCTTCAATCTAGACAAGAAGTCAGCGACAGGAGCAAATCATGGCCACGCAGAAGGCAGGCAGCACCCTTCTTCTGGTTATGATCTGGCCACTTCCAGAAAGGAGAAGCAAGAGCTATGAGCCAGAATTCCCGGGGCTGACCTTCTGCTCCAGATGGATGACCACTGACCAGCCGACTCAGTTGCTTTTGTGTGGCTCTCCCCTCTGTCTGGATAAACAGGCATGCGCAGCACGAATGGGACAATAAAACGCTGCTGCCGGTGGCATTTGCTGCTGAGGCCAACAAGAAGCAGGTGCGACCGGGCGAGCAACTTCCTTATTGAGCTGGGTGGGTCCCGCAGTGATAATGGCCCTGCGCTCCACCCGGCCGTACCCCCGACGTTAATGCAGCCTGCAATCGACGTGAGCCCGTCTCCTCGGGGGGCACCCAGCGTGCTGCCGCCTCCTTCCAGCCCATTACTTCGGCCGCGGTTCATCGTCGTCCTCTCTAATGGCCACTTGTGTCAACATGGGGGGGAGGCTTGAGGACAGAGCAAATGTTAGCGGATCGATGGGAACAGCCTCTCTGGGGTTTCCCCGCCGGCACTCATTCTGGGCCCTTGGTCTGGTTTACAGACGATCAAAACTCGGTTAAGAAATCTCAGCGACTCCTGTCACTGTTACTTCTATCACCGGCAGCTGCCCTAGTAACTCCAATTGTACAAACATTGCACGGTTAGGCCTTCACGTACAATATTTTCAAACCTTGAAAAAACCTGACAAGATCGGTATTGATTATAATCATGAGTCAGGGGGAGACACTGAGGTTCGGAGGGACTAGATAACCTGGCTTTGCTCCAGTCTGATGAGTGAGGGAGATGGATTGGTATCTACACAAAACCTATGGGACTCTGTCGGTGCTAATTTTCCATTCTACCCATGAGGTAGAAAATTGGTTCTCCAGCTTTTTTTTTTTTAAGTATGTTTTTATTGATTTTAGAGAGAGAGAGGAAGGAAGAGGGGGAGAGAGAAGCATCAAGGAGAAACATTGATCGTCTGCCTCCTGTATGCCTCCTCCTGGGGATCAAGCCTGCAACTGGTGACCTCTCGGTGCACAGGAGGATGCTCAGCCAATCAAGCCGCACCGGCCAGGGCCTCCAGCTTCTTGATGAAGACTTTGCATTGAAGAGGTTTTAGGCAACTAGCACCAAGCAATGGGTCATTATTCTAGTGGCCAATTCGAAGCCCTACGAGATGAAGCACCTTTCTCACCTACATAAAATGAACCAATAGAGAAGGCAGTTGGGGTGACCTGCACCGTTTCCAAACCGGAATGATAAAAACCACCTGAGGTGGCTCTTAAAATGCTGAGTCCTGGGCATGCCCCGTATCTACTGAGTCCCTAATTCCAGGTATGAGGTCCAGGAATTTTTTTAAGTGTCTCCAGACACATCTGATCTTTGGGAAACAGGAGGAAGTGGTCAGTGGAAAGAGCATGGGCTGAGAAGAGTCAGAAGACATGGGGATCGTTCTTGGCTCTGTTACTATTGAACAACCTGCATCCCGTCTGCTTCTACTGAGCGGCCCAGGTGCCTACTGAAGCTGCCTTCTTTATTTTCTCTCTCCCTCTTTCTAAATGTATATTTTTATTGATTTCAGAGAGGAAGAGAGAGAGAGAGAAACATCAATGATGAGAATCATTGATCCGCTGCCTCTTACATGCCCCACACTGGGGATCAAGCCCACAACCCAGGCTTGTGCCCTGACTGGGGATTGAACCATGACCTCCTGGTTCGTAGGTTGAAGCTCAACCACTGAGCCACGTCGGCTGGGTCTGAAGACTCCTTCTTGCTCTTCCTCCTGTTGATACGTATTCCTTCCTCACCCTTGTTTTCTCTGTGAGAGCCGTTGCCATATCTCCACACCAAGCACGTCCAACTGTCGGCTCTTGTTTATTTGGCCCATGTCAGCCTTTGAGTCTGACGTGCTTACCCTACACTGTGCCTAAGATAAGACATCAGTGCAGATCCACAACAACCAAGTTTTGTGTTTCACTCTTACCTATAGAGGTGATATTATTATTTTTTAACCAGAACAGAGAAACAAACGGTTTATAGTACATCTCCCTCCAATAGATCTGTGTCTTTCATTATGCATGCCTCCCCACCCCGCTACCTGACCAGAATGCACACACAGTTGACTAAAGCAACGGGCTGTATCTATGAGGAGAGAACACGCGCTTGTCTGGTAAACAAATTCATTTGAGCTAAATTAGAGTCATTTTAGGGAGGTGGTTTAGAGCAGGGACCTTGCCATTCGGGAGACCTGGGTTCCAGTTCCAGCCCATGACTCGCTAGCTCTGAAAGCCCCTGGAAGTGGGGGTCATTTTTCTAGCCTCAGTTTCCCGATCTATAAAACCAAGGAAATTGGCAGGAAAGTTGGGAAAGTAATGACTGGGGATCAATGAGGATTAAGTGAGATGTACGTAGTGCATTATTATTCTAAAGAGTGGGTGAATTCTAGCTAGTATTATCTCCCTGGTAGCAATAACAATTTCCTTGATAATGATACATCGGTGCAACACAAAAGCTTGAGTAAAGTAAAAGCCTGGTGAAGGATGATTTGTCCATGACTTTCTCTTCCCTGGACCAAAAGATTACACACGCCCACACACCCACACACGCACACGCACACACACACACAATGTCTATATTGTCTGTCTGCTGTGGGCTAATTTAGTGCATTAAGTGAGAGAAATGTATCAGCCCTTGGGAGATGGTACAGCCGCATCAGACAAGCAGTCTTTAAATACTTGCTTTGCTGTTGGTAAAAGACTGTGTATCTGCTACATGGGGCGCACACAGTAGGTGATCTGTACGTGTTTTCTGCATCTGGATCTGTTTTCTTATTCCCTCCAGAACGCAGTTGGCTGGTTCTGTTTTGCTGTCACTGACACTTTTTAAAGTTTCAAAGTGCTTGTTAGGGCACAGTGTATTCCCAAAGGTGCCCCTTTTCCCTCACGGAGAGCCGCGGCGTTCAGCTCTCCGTGCCCTAGAATAAGTGCAAAGCGGAGTGTAATCCATTTGGATTCTTGAAGAAGCCAGTGACCAGAAAGCAGCCCGCAGAAGCTTCTCCCACCGGGTGTTTTGAAAGGCAAATGTCAATAACGGTTCCTGTGACTGACTTGTTTGGGCAAAGGCGGTTTCTGTAGAATTTTATACTGCACCCAGTGAAAGGGAACTTGACAAAGGAATCCGTAAATCAATCGCAGGCGCTTTCCCCCGAGGCTGGGTCTGTAAAATACTTGCTGTTTTTGGGGTCACTTTTTTGTCATTTTGGCTAGATTTTCCTTCCAGAAAGTTCCAATGTATTATCCCAGCAATAAATTCTGGCTCCTTTCAGATGCACTGTTATTTCAGTGCTGGCTTTCATTTTCTATTTCCCCAGCTTCTTTCAAAGTTCAGAATCATTTTTAAGCCAGCTGGCTTCAATCACTTTACACCACCAACAAAGAATATGGCCAGCCCCTCTCTTCGTTTTTTTAAAATATATTTTATTGATTTTTTACAGAGAGGAAGGGAGAGGGATAGAGAGTTAGAAACATCGATCAGCTGCCTCCTGCACGCCCCCTACTGGGGATGTGCCCGCAACCAGGATACATGCCCTTGACCGGAATCGATCCTGGGACCTTTCAGTCTGCAGGCTGACGCTCTATCCATTGAGCCAAACCGGTTTCGGCCCTCATTGCTTTTAAATGAAATTCTTAGTAAACTCATTAAAAAACTTTACTTAAATGAATTAAGGAAGATTGAAATAAAGACAAATTTAAGATTTTATTCAGGCCAAAACCGGTTTGGCTCAGTGGATAGAGCATCAGCCTGCGGACTGAAAGGTCCCAGGTTCGATTCCGGTTAAGGGCACATACTTTGGTTTCGGGCACATCCCCAGGTGTGCAGGAGGCAGCTGATGGATGTTTCTCTCTCATCGATGTTTCTAACTCTCTATCCCTCTCCCTTCCTCTCTGTACAAAATCAATAAAATATGTTTAAAAACAAAAGATTTTATTCAGGTATTGGAGTAGGCACTTATAAAAGCGTCAAGGACAGGAAAGTTCCAACATCGTTACTATATCAGTTAGCTCTTGCCACAATAATGCTGCATAATAAACTATCCAGCCCTCAGGGGGCTCCAAAAGTAAGCATTTATTTTTCTCTCTTATGTCTGCGGGTCATCTGGAAGTCACTGGATCTGAGCTGGGCTCACCTGGACTTGGCTGGAGCTCACCATTAGCTTTAATGTTGCTCCATTAAATTTTCCATTTTTCTGGAACCACTGCGCTCCTTACCCGGGGGTGCTCTTCTTAAAAAAGCCCAACCTCATAAGCACATTTCCAGCCTCTGCTCATGTCATATCTGCTAAACATCCCATTGGTCACAGCCAACAACATGGCCAAATATAAAGTTGCAGAGCAGAGAACACACCAACCAGGAGGTCAAAAATAAGTCACATGACCTGGCCCAACATCAGTGGGTTGGGGCAGTACACGCCTCCTATGGAGGGGTGAGGTGGAAGTGAATACTTGCTAAACAGTCATCTTTGACCAAAGCAATCGGGAAGCTCCAGGAAAGGTGAATCCTCTGGTGAGCAGAAGGTACATGGTGTCATTTTCCGGCCTAGGCCTGAAGAAACTGGCTACTCACACTTGCTTTTTCATGGATGCTTGCTTTGGGACCCGGCCGCCATGTTGAGAGGAAGCCCAAGCTGCCCATGGAGAGGCTCGTTAGAGAGGAACCCACAATTAGCACCATCTCAGCAACGTGTCAGAGCCCTTTGGCAAGTGGATCCTCTCGCCTCAATCCAGTTGCCCCAGTTGCTGCCACCTGGAGCAGAGACAAGTTGTCTCTACTGAGCAGATTTCTGAGCAAAACAGAAGACTGCTGTTGGTATAAGCTGTTCAATTTGGAGCGGCTGGATAAGCAACCATAGAGGAACAGAGCAGCCAGCTAGAGGTGTTTTTGTTGTTGTTTCATTTTTTTCTCTTGCTTACACCAAGAAGAGCTGTAGCACAGAGATTAAACATTTAGATCTGGATTCAGGTTGTCCTGGTCCAAATCCAGTGTCACCACTTGCTAGGTGTGATTTTGGTGCTGTTTGTGACATCTCTCTGCACTTCAGTTTTCTCACGTGTCAAATGAGGGGAAGATACAGAAAAACAGTCACATTTTCCTCGGGTTGCTGTGAGAATCGAGTGAGATTGTTCATGCAAAGTATCTAGCAGAGTCTGGCACAGAGAGCACCGAGTTTGCTGGCCGCTCGCATTCATGCACAAATGAGCTTTGGGAAGGGACTATAAGGTACCAGAGCTGTTCACGTGGAACCAGCCGGGTTGAGCTGGGGTGGGAAGAAGCAAGAGTCCCTGGGCCTTAGTATGAGATGCTGGTGAGCCTTTTACATCGAGGGACAGATACAGTCCATTAATCTACCTCTGGTTGTCAACTTGAAGTCAGGCCACGTGGCCCATGATGAAGCACTTGGGGCAGCTCAGCAAAATGCCAGAGTTTTTCAGGGGTTGAGGAGCATCTAGAGACCTTAGTGCAGCCTCAGGAAAGGGACAAGCTCCAGGTAAGCTGGCTCGGCCACCTGAATACAGACTGACAGCGACAGAACAGATAATACAAGTTTGGCAACAGATATATTACTTGCTGCTGGTGCCCTAAGGCCACTGGGTCAAACAATCATACATTGGTGGATTTCAGAGGCCACATTCTCTGCTGCCCTGGAATAAACGCCCCAATAAACACGATAGGTCCCTGGGACAGAGATGCGAGGGAGAAACCCCAGGAGACAGGCTGTTAACTTTGCGTCTACCCCAGGAGGAGACCCTGCCTCCCTGGGACCTGCTCACCAATCCTGCATGGATGAGCCTCGTAGGTTTTGTCTGCCCTGCGTGTTTCCACCCCTGTGACCATTCCTGATAGCTCTAGGGCAGAACCCAGTCTGGGCTGAATCCATCACATTCTCTGACCTTGAACTGAAGGACCTCGACCTTGGCTTGCTGAGTCATGGTCATGTCAGTACCCCCGAGAGGCGGTTAGCAAACTTGCTGCCAAGTCCACAGACCTGCCCTTGGCTCCTGCCCTTCTCCAGCCTCGGGTGGGCTGGCTTTCCTTTTCCGATGCAGCAGGATGACACAGTTAAGTGCTGCTTTTGGTCTGAGCTAGCCAGAATGCGCTCCTCTGGTTGGCCACTCTAAGAAGCTTCATATAAGGGAGATTAAAACAAAAACACAAAACAGCAAATGGTTGACCAGGGGCACCTGGTGAGGTTCAAAGAGATGTCAAGTAGTCCAGGTGACCAGTCCTGGGCTGCACCAAGTGGGTCGTCAGTAGGCTTGACACAGACCTGGTCTCCCTTCCCTGCTCCTGCTCTTCTCGGACTTGTGCTCAGATACGTACCCGGCACCACCGGAAGCCAGCCGGCTCTGCAGCATCGTCCTATGGCCTCCGGGGCCGGCAGCCCTCCGCCCAGTGCATCTACATGCTAATGCAATTGCTGAGCATGATATATGGTAAGCGTGGCTACAGATCCCGGGAGATTTATGATGTCCCCTAGTTTCTATAGCTCAGAGACAATTTTTTATAAGTTCTTGCTTTTGCTGAACAATTTAATATGCCATTGTCTAGGCAACAGAATTTGCCTCAATTCGATTTTACGGCTAATGCGGGGAGGAACTTTTCCCCCTTCCTCTCCAGCAATATTAGAAAAGGCCATAAGTCCCGATCAAGCGCGGAATTTGCTGGTGCCTCTTGGGGAGCCTCAAACCTGATTCTCTTTGGCAGCAGGACTGCACCCAACCTTCTGATGTCCTGTCGAGGCAGCTGAGGCCGCCAGGGGGAAGAACCCAAGTCTCTGTAGAGTCTGGGTACTGACCATGCAGAGGGGCCCCCATTAGGGGATGCTGACCTTAGAGAACGAGTCACTCTTCATCCCCATAAGCTCAGAAATTCCATCTTTGGGGCTTATGCGGCTGAGTTCCTGGATGCTTAAAGGAACATAACCACAGAGGGACTTGAGAACAAACCGGAAGGAGAATTTACTCATTTCAAGCAGTCTGGAGAGTCACGCCAGGAGGGTGAGCACATGTTCTTCTTAGAGGCCTGGCTCCCCTGGAAGCCACGGTGCCTGAAGGTGGCGTGGTGAACGTGAACTTGGCATGCAGGGCTGTCGCTGTGTAATGGGCGCTTGGGATGGCTGCAGCTCCTCCCGGGCAGGGGGTGGGCAGGCCTCGGCCAGGTGCAACCACAGACCTCCTGCAGGCTTCCCTGGTTCCTGAGCGTCCATCCAGGGACCCCATCTCCAGTGAAGACCTGGGGCTTGTCCTCCAGCCCGTGTTCTCTTGGTCATGAGCTGAGGCCTGGCTTTCCTTTCAGGAGACTACTCATTCCCTCCTCTGCAGACTCTTTTTTTAAAAAAATATATTTTATTGATTTTTTACAGAGAGGAAGGGAGAGGAATAGAGAAATACTGATGAGAGAGAGACATCCATCAGCCGCCTCCTGCATGCCACCTACTGGGGATGTGCCCGCAGCCAAGATACAGGCCTTTGACAGGAATCAAACCTGGGACCTTTCAGTCCGCAGGCCAATGCTCTATCCACTGAGCCAAACCGGTTTTGGCCTCTGCAGACTCTTGGAGGGTCTCTTTCAGTCACCTTTCTGCGGGCAGATCTTGGTTTTGACTGGACCTAAGGATGGGGCAGAGGAGGAGTGAGTGACTCAGGTTGTAGTTCGGTGACAATCTGGGGGGCGGTGTCCTTCCGAGTGCAGCAAGCGTTGCTGTTGACGAATGCTGTCCAGGGACCTTCGAGTTGTTAGCTCACTTAGTGCTCCGCACGCTCCTATGAGTCAAATCCTAGTGTATTTCCCAACGGGCTGAACGGCCACTTGGAAAAATTCCCTTGTTTTGTGTGAGTGTTTAGTTTTCGTTTACCAGTTTTTATTTTGTCTTTGAAACAGCCACTGGAAGCCCAGTGAGTCTTGTTCCGTTTCCTGCTGCCGCCACGGGAGCCAAAGGGTGGAGCGAGGTGAGAGAGGGAAGAAGGAAGTGTTATATGTTCTTTCATAAGGAGGGTTCTTATGAACATACTCTTCATTCATGTTTCCTTGGTCATAAGGATAACAAATGTTTATGAGTCTCCAGAACCCAGAGCACAGACTCATGAATGTATTCTCCTATGCAGCCCCCCAACCTCCCTTGACCTTCAGCTTCAGCAGGGGGACCTGGGGGAGACAATAGTTGAAAATTCAGTAAAATCCTGTTACGGAGACGAGATGAAAGCTGGTTGAGGAGCATAGAATACTTCAAAGCATCGAGTCATTTGGTGGACTGTTCATTGGGCAGCCAGGCTCAGCCTGCTGGGTGAACTGGCCATCGACTCACTGTCAATCAGTGGCTAACTGTCTAGGTGCCTGAATGACCCGGAGACCTTTGCCAGAGGAGGAAGCGGAGGCCGGAGACGTGGAGGGAGTTGTCTGAGGTCGCAACACCAAGTGTTAGAGCCACAGTTTGAAAAGGCTTGTCTGCAGGTGAGCTGGTGTCTTCAGCCCGCCAGCAGGGTAAGAGCTTGAGCCCTGTGGTCCCCGCGGTGTCCCCAATATTGACCATTGGGGAGCAGCAGGGATTGCAAAAGACTAAGCTGTCTGTCTCAGACCACTCTGGGGTGGAGGGGAAGAGGGGTTGAAAGCATTCAGCTTCTTATCACGCTTCAGGGTGGGGGAGCGAAGCTTCCAGATGAGGCCGCCCCTGAAGCATCCCTGCCCCTAACTCAGCATCTGCTCTGGACACCGAGCTTACACCGAGCTTCCTCTGGGAGGACCTCTTGGCTAGTGCCTCTCAGTAGCGGCCGGCTCTCTAGTTCAAAGCCAGCACTTTTCATTCCACTCCCGGTTTTTCTCTCCCGAAGCGTCTGTGTCTATAAGCAGAGGCCCGGTTGCTAGGTGACATCCTCCCGCCTGGCCTGGAAGCGGCAGAGGCAGAGAGGAGCCGAAGAGATCTGACGCTTCCCCTTTAAAGACAGAAATATGAAGCCTAAAAGAGGAACCGAGACCCTACATTAATTGGAAGCTTATGTAACAGCCAGACACGGTTCTCACGTCCTCCCCGCCACCCTGCCAAGACCAGCGAGATATATTTAAATGTATTTTTCAAAATAGGGGGGGAACAAAGTAGGAAGTTGAAACCGATAAATATAGTGGGCTCTTCTGATTGGGAGAGGAAACTTCTAATTACGTCGCTTTTTCGGAGCCGAAGCAATCAGACCTACACCTTCATTAGCCTCTGAGTCACTCGTGGGACTTATTGAAACAATTAGATCCGCGAGAACTGCAGCCATCAGCATGGTGGCAGCTGTGCCCAGGATTTAAACTTCTCATTAAAACTGGAGGGAGGCTCTTGCAAATCAATAAGGAATAAAAGAACATTCCAAGGGAAAAAAGAGCAGCGATTGCGAATAGGCAATTCACAAAAGAACCACCAATGGCCAATAAACAAGTGAAAAAAAAATTTGCCAACTTATTAGCAATTGAGGAATTACATAAAAACCGTAATGAGAAAGCATTTTTTAAAACCTATTAAAGAGTGAATATTTTTTAAAGGGCGATCTATAAGATGAACAAAGATGCCGTGGATGCTATTTTTAGACATTGTTGGTTGGGATAAGGTTATTATTATCATTTTTGTTCATCTTCACCGGAGGATAATTTTCCCTTGATTTTTAGAGAGAGAGGGAAAGGCAGAGAGAAATATCGAGGCTGAGAGAAACACATCCATTGGTTGCCTCTTGCACACGCCCTGACCAGAGAGCCCAGCCTGGGAAAGAGCCTGCAACTGAGATACCTGCCCTCGACCAGAATCGAACCTGGGGCCTTTGGTCCGCAGGCCAGAAGCTCTATCCACTGAGCCATACCAGCTAGGGCTGGGGCATGGAGTGAGGTTAGAGAAGACCTTACCGGAGAGCAATTGGGCCACAGATGTGTATAAACATATACGCACCTCTTGGCCAAGCAATATCTGCAAAGATACTTACCCAGCATTATTTATAAAAAGGGAGATGTTTGAAAAAATATCTAATAAATAGCTAATCAGGGGCTATTTGTTAAGCAGCCCTGCGAGTTCAATGCAGCGCCTGTGTGGACTGTCTTCACGGTGCTGGGGGGCTCTCTGGTTGCTCCTGCTGAAAGTGCGGGGTGAGGGCTTGATTTCTACAACCGCATTTCCAACTTTTTATCGTTTAAAAAATTAGCACACCCGGAAAAGCTGAAAGAAGAGCAGCCTCTGTCTGCAGCGGCCAGGCCTGGGTACCAGGGTTCCTGGCAGAGGTGGCCGTGGGAGGAGGAAGCAGGCTGGGTATGAGCATCCGTGCTGAGCGGTGACCAACCGCTGGGCCCACGGCTCGGGGGCCTGGGATGAAGCTGGAAAACGATTAATTTATATAATCTGCTAATTAAGCTCTTTGTCTGAACAGGCTTTTCGGGATAGTCATCAAAAAGAGGCAGATTGAGCATCAAGACAAAGAGACCTTTGTTTTTCCATTCATGTCTTAATCATCACTTCACGCATCCCTGCCTGGTTCTGTAATGATAGGCTCTGGCGAAGCTGGTTCCCCGGAGGACGAGGAGTTCAGGTCCCTGCCCCCCGAAAGCCGCCCGGTCCCCTCTGGAGCTGGAGTCAGGGACGCCTCCCTTCCCTCTGCCTGCAGGTTCCCGTGGTGCCTGTTGAGCACAGGAGACGGACATTTCAGAACACTCGGGACAGACACCCGGGAAAGGGCCCTCCCTCCCTGCACGACGGGGGAGAAGTCTAATTGTGGCAGATACACGTGGTGCCGGAGTGGAGGCCACTGGGGCTGGACACCATTGTCCCCTCCGGTGTTCATCTGAGCCCTGACAGAGCCGAGGGGGCCTGAGTGCCCCGGAACCCCTGGTGAGAGGCCTGCTGGTGGGTGGTGATGGAGAAACTAGGCAGAATGGACCCCTCAGCTGCCCCCACACCCATTGACAAGGCCATGTCTCCACGGTGCTCCCAGAGTTCACCCCTGAGACAGACCCTTCTCACTTCTGGGCACCATGTCGGCCTGACTTCCATCAGCCACCTCGGTTACAGGGCTGGCCTTTCAGAGTCCCCAGACCTGTGTGCGGGAGGGAGTGGGAGGAGCCAGGGAATTAAGCAATGACTGACAGGTGTGAAGACCCTGGTTCCCTAATGGGCCACATCCCAGATTTCTTCTCCAGAATAGGCTCCAGGTGCTTGGCTTGACGCTCAACTCCTTGTCATGGTTCCGGCCTCTGTCCCCAGCCTCATCCAGGTCTCGAAATAGTCAACAGGGTCCCCAGCTCCCACAGTCCCAGGCTCCAGGCTTGCTCCTGGGGCCTCCAGACCTTGCTGTCAATAGACCCAGGTTTTCCCTTTAGCCACCACTGGGGCAGGCTGACATTTGAAAGCATTTTTTTTTTTTCTAAAAACAAAGGGGAAAAGGGAATCAACTCTGGAAACACAAACACGAGAATAATTAGTGACACATACTCAAGTTGAGGCCTGAATTCTAAACATCCAGGAGAAGCTGCAAAAAGGCTAATTGGAGACCTGGGATTTTCTGCTTGGAACCAGCCCGAGGCGCTGTCCTGGCTGTAGAGCCTCCTCCTCCTCCCTGCCTGGATCTGCCCGTATCTTGCTCGCCTGAGGGTCTCGGCCAGGAATTCCCAGTTTTCCCTTCCCTTGGGAAGGCTTCAGGGACGCTTATCTGCAAAGTGACCTTGGGATCCTGCAGGTCATCCTCTCCACGGGGCGGTAGGAAGCTGTGCAGGGAAGGGAGGGGCGGCTCTAGGCAAGCGTGGAGTGCACACTCGTCCCAGGTCAACGCCAGGCAGGATGGAGTGGGGCTCCTCGCCTCCTGGGGGGCGGCTGCTTCCACGGGTGCTTTTATTTTTTGCTAAGAAACCCCGGAGACTGTGGAACATCAGGTGATAACCCAGGTGGAGTTTCTGCCCTCCGCCTCGCCCTGGGACCCGAGTCCCTGAAGATAAGCCTGCCTCTTATCACAGATGCGATTTTTTTTTTTTTTTACTGTCTTGCCAGCACTGGACAGCAGCTGTTAGGAGGTGGGGGCCGAGCGGAGCATTGATTTTGCGGTGCAGGAGCCAAAGTCCCTGCAGGGTGCTCGTGACATCTGCATCCATAATGGCCTGAGGCTGGACACCCAACGTGGACACCCGTGCGGTGGCCCGTGGGAGCCGGCGATCCGTACAGGAGACACGGGGAACATTCTCTCCTGGAAGAGACAGCATTCATCATCACTCTCTCTTTTGTCACAGCCCAAGGCTTTTATTCCTATGCAATTTGGTACCTTTCAGATCTTCCTGGTTAGAAATGAATCAAAGCCAACTCATCAGACCAGCCGGCAACAGCGCCCGCCCAGGGAGTCAGCGGGTGGGCGGGGGGTGCGGTGGGGAGAGTCCTGGTGAAGAAACGGGGAGATCCAGCCTGTCTGCAATTTTCTGAGCGTGCAGATGTGTGTGTATGCATGTGTGTGAGTGTGTGTGTGTGTGTGTGTGTGTGTGTATGCATGATATGCATATAGGATAATATAGGACCAGCTCTTATTTTTTTAAATATTTTATTGATTTTTTACAGAGAGGAAGGGAGAGAGATAGAAAGTCAGAAACATCAATGAGAGAGAGACATCATTTAGCCACCTCCTGCACCCCCCACAGTGGAGATGTGCCTGCAAGCAAGGTACATGCCCCCGACCGGAATCAAACCTGGGACCTTTCAGTCCGCAGGCCGACTCTCTATCCACTGAGCCAAACCGGTCTCGGCCAGCTCTTATTTTAAAGCCATTTCCCTCTGAGGGCAGAAAATTTGTACACTTACTCATTCATTCTACCTCTTCTAGTTTGAATGTCTCTTTTGCCTAAATATCCAGCTCATTCTGAGTTCAGAGAGAAATCTCTGAAATGATGCTCACCTCTCAAAGGATTATTCCTGCCCCTTTGGGACATTTCAGACAAATGAAATCATACAAGACATGGTCTTTGGTGACTGTCTAACCACAGGACCCGGAAATTTCACTCCTCAGTGTCTACCCGAGGGAAGTGAAAACGCATGCCCGTGCAAATGTTTACAGCGACAGTCTTCATAATGGCCAAAAATAGAAACAACTCGAATGTTCCCTGACAAATGAATGTCCGACATCCCAGTTTAAAATCTAGGAAATATCCTAAATAACAGGAAGTATTATTAGTTGATAAAGAGGCATAAAATACTGATAGATGCTACAGTATGGATGATTCTGGAAAACCTTACGCTACGTGAAAGAAGACAGTCACCAAAGACCATGTCTTGTTTGATTTCATTTGTCTGAAATGTCCCAAATAAGCAAATTGGTAGAAACAGAAATTAGAGGGGTTGGTGTGGTAGTTGGGGGGAAATGGGGAATGACCGCTATAGGATGCAGGGTCTTGTTTTGGATGATGAAGATGTTTCAGCTGGACTGTGATGATGGTTGCCTAGCTGTGTGTATACTAATAACCACTGGCCTACACAAGTGGACGAACTTTCGGGTGGCAAACTGTTTAAGATGTGAATTGTATCTCAAGAAAATTCTTACCCCAAAACAAAACCCAGCCCTAACCAGTTTGGCTCAGTGGATAGAGCGTCGGCCTGCGGACTGAAGGGTCCCAGGTTCGATTCTGGTCAAGGGCATGTACCTGGGTTGCGGGCACATCCCCAGTAGGAGGTGTGCAAGAGGCAGCTGATCGATGTTTCTCTCCCATCAATGTTTCTAACTCTCTATCCCTCTTCCTTCCTCTCTGTAACAAATCAGTAAAATATATTTAAAAACAAAACAAAAACAAACAAACAAACAAAAACAAAACCCAGAAAATAGTAAGAGTTTCTCTTTCTTGTTAAGCTGGCAGGACAAAAACTTGAAACTGCTCACGGTCAAGTTTTCCTGTTTCTGAAGGAAGCCAATGAAAGGAAATGAATTCCCCTCCATCTTGTCCTATAGGGCTGGGACCCCTGCCTAAAACCCCTCCCTTTTCTGGAAGGGGCCACAGGTGTGCCAGCAATGTCTTAACTTCCCCGACCCCCACCCAAATGGACCAATGAAGCTCCAGGGACACAGCTAAGGTCCTAATTAGGCTTAACCACAGAAAGACCCCAATTCCAGTGACCAATCTCTGTAACCTTCATCACTTTCCCAAGCCCCCTAATTATCCTACCCCATAAAACTCATTGTTCCCGCCCTGTCCGCTCTCTCGCCTCGCTGCTGCATCAGAAAGAGGCTGAGAGCCAAACCCGGGTTTGAATAATGACTCTTTGCTTTTGCATCGGAAAAGGCTCCTTATTGGTGGATTATTGGGGACCCCGAACTCTGGGCACAACACCAACACCCAAGATGAAAGGCAGAGAGATTTCCTGCAGATGTTATTTGAGCCCCCGATTCAACCAGGCTGGGAGCCATGTTCTCTCTGGACTTTCTGGTGATGGGAAGCAATGAATTCCTTTGTTCTGTGTGATACATTTTCATTGGAGCTTCTCTCACAACTAAAAATATCCGGCTTCTCTAGCAAGATGGGCAGCCTGGTTTCACAGGGTTTGCTTGGTTTTCAGTCCAACTCTACTTTGGAACATGCCTTCCAGAACTTTCTCAGCTACATACACCTGTGCGGGTAAGAGGTGCCCAACTCTGCACACAGGTGTGCTGGGTCTTGAGAACATTCTCTATGGAGCCCCCTCCTCATCCAGGGCTGAGCAGGGCGAGGCACCCACATCCTGGGGACTCGTAGTCACATGGGGCTCATTCCATGTAACACGAGGCTGATTTTTGCAACCTCAAAATGTGGATTCAATGACAGGAACATCTGTCACAGGCAGGCGTTTCTGTCTGGGGGAAGGGGGAGGCCAGTTTGTCTTGCACCCCGATCTGGCTCTCCCGGGGGCTCTCTTCCCTCCTGGACCTGGCCCCACATTCAGAAGATAGCCTCTGACCTTCAGAACCGCTTCCCGGCCTGACAGCTCTGCCCTCCATAACACACCCAGAGCTGGGAGCCCGAAACCCACCACTGCTCCTGGCAGAGCTGGGCCCAGACTTCCAGGCCAGAGTCCCACCCACCGACTGCAGGAACAAGTTCAGGCCTGATGGGGAGCTGTCCCGTGAACCCCTGAGGGCTGGCGAGAGAGCTTGTCATTCCATTTGTGCAAACACCTTCCCTCTCCACCCGAGCGGGCCCATCTCTGGGAGCACTGCGCTCCCAACTCTTTTTTTTTTTTTTAATATATTTTATTGATTTTTCACTGAGAGGAAGGGAGAGGAGAAGGATAGAGAGTTAGAAACACCGATGAGAGAGACATAGATCAGCCGCCTCTTGCACACCCCTTACTGGGGATGTGCCCGCAACCAAGGTATATGCCCTTGACCAGAATCGAACCTGGGACCTTTCAGTCCGCAGGTCAACACTCTATCCACTGAGCCAAACCCGTTTCGGCATGCACTCAACAACCCTTATGCAATGGCTGCTCTCCATATCCATGCCCCCTAAATGTTTGCGCTGCGTGAATTGAGGCCACTGAGTAGAGTTTGCCTTTTAAGTGGCTTCCCAGCCTGATCTCGGGAGGCTTATGCTAACAAGCTCTTCGCAGTCATTTGCATTGCAGTATTTGGGGTTACTTGCCGGGCTGTTGGTACAAACAAAACCCAAGGATGCCTTTTAAGTGGAGGACCCAGGGTTTGGAGTCCGCAGTGAAAATAAACTAATGAATACCCTGGAGGGAGCGTGAAGCCAGGGCTGGAGTGGCAGATTTGTTATAATTATTTCCGGATCCAGCTTGAGAGCTCTGGAAGTAACTCCGAATGTCCCTTGCCATGTAATAAACAACCTCCAGTAAGGGAACAAAGGACTGGTCCTGGGCCTGAGCCATGGGGAGAGGGGGGGGTGTAAATAAGGACACAGCCCCCAGCTGAGGCTGAGATGCTTTACCTGAGGGGCCGGGATGGGGGGCGGTGCTGCTTCTGGGCCAGGAGAGGGGGAAATACAAGGCTTGTTGTTGTAAAAAAAAGTGCCACTTACTAAAATAAACCAATAAAACTTGAGGATATTAGGTCATTATTGAGAACTTTTGGATGTTGATAATAGCATCGTGGTTAAGCTTCGAATAAAAGAGCCATTTGCATTTTGGAGACATCTACTAAATGATGTACTAGTGAAGGGATAACTGCTCTGAAATTTGCTTCAAAGGATGGCCTGTGGCTCAGGTGGCTGGGCCTCGTCCAGTGCACCAAAAGCTTGCAGGTTTGAGTTCTGGTCGAGGCACGCACCTGGGTTGCGGGCTCTGTCCCTGGTAGGAGACATGCAGCAGTCAGCTGATGGATGTTTTCCTCTCACATCGATGCTGTTTCTCTCTCTCTCTCCCTCTCCCTTCCTCTCTCTCTTTCTCAAAAAAAAAAAAAAACAATTTAATTTTTTTTTTTTAAAACAGCGAAGTATGGATGCAAGTAAAGGGTAAAAATGAGAATTTGTTGTATTTGTTATACAGGTTTCTCTACTTTTGTATGTGTTCAAAACTCTCCATAGTAAAGAGTAAAAATGAACAATAAAATCAGCACAAATGATCCCAACTTGTTGATTATTTATGGTTCACTGCTCTGGTTGCAGAATTTCTCCCTGAGCTGACTGGGGATAGGTTTTTGGAGGAAAACCTAAACTCTGCAACCATGTATTTTTCCTTAAAAAAAATTATACACAATTGAGCAGTTAACTCAGCTCAAGATCCTGAAGATACAACGTGAGCACTAGTCACTTATAAATATGGAAGATGTACACATAAAGGCCGACCAGGTCATTTCCTTATCCACAAGGAGATCTGTTGTTTCAATTTGCATATGCTTATACTTCTCACTCCACTTCCCAGGACCAAATAGTTTCCCCAAGTTCTAGGTCTGCATTTTGCTGGTCTACCAGACATCTCTACTCTCCGGTTCTCAAACATTTGTGATGTTGAATTTATTTTCCTTCACACTTGGTACCTGAGTTGGGAATTGGCCAGGTCAGAAGCTGGTGTCATCACTCTGGCCCTGATGAGTCCATAGTGAAAATAAAATAATGAAGACAGTTGTGGTCCTCATTGCTCAGTTGATTCTGACTCCTGAAAACCTCGAGAATCTACGGATTCTTCAATCTGCTGACCACTGATGGTTAACACCTTCATCATCTCTCTCCTGAATCCTGACACCAGACTCACAGCCTAGATACTTCCAAGGGAATGGATGTAGGGTATTTCCTTGAATGACAAGAGGGCAGACAATCTCAGGCAATTAGACAAGGGCCAGGTCGCAGATGGCTTTTGGTGCCACGATGGGAATTGGTTCTTCATCCCATGCCGTTTCCACTATCTTTGCAGGAGGATGTAAGGTCCTTAGCCAAGAGAAGGGCACTGAGACACCATATTAGATATTAAAGATAATGGAAGGTCAAGTAGACCACCTTGGTCCTTACTTTCAGATAGCTTTAAATGGGTACAATCGCTCTGAAAAAATGTCAAAACCCTAGCCACTGTGACCTTCTACAGGGTCAGGAACCAGACAGGTGAAGCCCATGGATGGTGGGAGATGCTGTCTATTGCTCCTTCTGAGAGGGACCAGGGAAGGCAGAAAAAGAGCAGTGTGGGTACTCTTGTTATCTGTACTGCTTTTCATGGGCAATTTCTCTTGTACCGCACAACTCCCTATCAGTTTGCAAATAAATTCAGCCTCTTTCCATAATGGTGACTACTTTAAGCTCTTACCTGCAAAACATTTAACAGCCTTATTAAAGCTTGTTTAAAGATGTCTTCCTTTGATAAAGTGGCAATTACTAGGTAGAGGGCGTGTGCCCCAGGATCATTTATCATCTTACAATCAATGATATTGATTTAGCTTCTGAGCGCTGTGCATCTGAATGCCTTCCAGCCAATGGTAGCATCACCAAAGGACTGAGTCATTGTCATCGCGATGGTGAACCCTCGACAGGAATGGGATTCAAGAACACAACCTTTCCCCAGAGTCCCTCCCTGGAGTCCTAGGACCGTTCATGGGAAATAGGCTGGATGCTCATTTTGCAGTTTCCATATCTCTGCTCTGTGAACCCAAGATGCTGCCTAATTGTCTGGTTATACTTTTTTACAAACGACATTTCCTGAATCAGGGGAACCATATGCATCCACTGTAGTCTTCCCGCACAAATCCCTATAAATTTGAGAAAATGTATTTTAAAAAATTCATAACTATTGGAAAGTGAGAGAGGGTGCCATTGGTGAAAAATGGACAGGAAGGAAGGACACCCCATCCCATAACATGCAAAGGAAAGAACTCTTAAAAAGGAAGGGTTATCGGAGAGCGAGCTCCCGTGGGGGCAGCAGGTAGAGATCTGGCGGGTTCTGGCTGGGGTACGGCAGGAGGAGCAGCCAGGGGGCTGAGGTCCTCTACTGCCCATCAATCATGCCGGCAACCGGTGACAGCAGTCTCATTATTCAGGTGGGAGCAGGGAGGGCTTGACCTAACCTTCGAAGTATTTTTCCAGCCAGCTAGAGAATTGGGGGGGAAATGTGTGGGGGGGATTGTGTAAAAGAAGGGTAGATTTGGAGAACAGTCAGCAATGGAAAAGAATCGTGTCAGGAGTGTAGGTTGCCTGTTTTGGGGAAGACAGGAAATACAGACGGAGGCCATTCAGGACAGATCACAGAGACCCCACAGGCTGGGCCGGGGACCTTGGACTTCCTTGTGTAGGTGCAGGAAGCCACAGAAAGGTTTTAAGAAGGGGGGTGGCCTGGTTAGACTTACATTTCAGTAAGATTCATCCGGGGACAATGGCTGAGGAATCCCACGGACAAAGCTTTTCAAGCATGACTGCCCATCAAACCAGACACCACGCCACTGGAGAAGCCAGGAGGAAGAAGAAGTTGGTTCAGAAAAAATATTGCTGCCTTGTCACTTAGGGAGCAGTAAGCAGGTCCACTTAGAATTAAACAGGAAGGACTTTTTCTATTTTTTTCTACTTCCAAAACCTGAGAGGAAAGATGCAGGTCCAGGAACAGTGCCAAGATCTCACTCCACCCCCTGGGATGGGGGGAGGCCTGGGTGGACATATCTGGTCGGAGGAGGTTTACCTTAAGGAGGGCCCCCCACAACATGGTAGGCAACTAGGGGGGCGCTTACAGCAGCCCCAGACTCGCTTGCATTCACAGAGCATCTGCCTCGCTTCCCCCCTTTTCCTGTTTTCCTGAGTTGCGTGCTGGAAATAGTCGCGCACAAAGCACAGCTCCGTGGACAAAGAAGAAGATGTTTGTGTTCATGCAAAATTCAGCCCTAATTGCGCCTCTGGGAGCCAGGGGGAGTATGAGAGAGCATGCCCAGGATGCTCCTCTTGTTCACAGATGCCGGCCCCGGGGTGCTTCTATCTCGTGCCGTTTATAAAGCCTTGATGGACATGAACGAAGCCGCTTTTGTCCGTCCATAACGTTAAGTGACCTCAAGGGCATGATGGGAATTGTTTCGGGTGCTTTTCATTGAGTGTGTGGTCTCTGAGAACGTTTCTCTTCCTGTCAGGGCACTATTGCAGCAGAGGGAACCACCATCAGCTTAGCGGGAGCTCACAGGAGTCCAGGCACTAACTTGGGAGGCATTGGCTGCCATTTCGAGGTTCATTAAGGAAATGGTTTGAACATTTTATTTCTGACTCAGTTGAGGAGTGGTAATGCCGCATCACACAGGTCGTTTGATCCAGCCCAGACGAGGAAAGCTCGGAGGTTTTCGGTGACTAAAGCAGCCGGGTCCCCGTTCCCCTATGTGACAGCTGGTTTTCTTCCTTCCTTCCTTCCTTCCTTCCTTCCTTCCTTCCTTCCTTCCTTCCTTCCTTCCTTCCTTAATTTTCTTTCTTTTTTTTTTTTAAATATATTTTATTGATTTTTTTACAGAGAGGAAGGGAGAGGGAGAGTTAGAAACATCGATGAGAAACATCAACCAGCTGCCTCCTGCACGCCCCCTACTAGGGATGTGCCGGCAACCAAGGTACATGCCCTTGACCGGAATGGAACCTGGGACCTTTCAGTCCACAGGCTGACACTCTATCCACTGAGCAACACCGGTTTTGGCTACAGCTGGTTTTTTGAAGGCAGTGAGCACTCCGCCAAGGGGACACAACAGATGCCAGCTAGTCCTTTTGTTCGAAGGACAGAGATCATATGAGCAAGATTCTTTAGCCTGAAGTCCAGTTCAGAAACTCACACTTGAGTGACTTCCGTCATTATTATGGAGGTTGAACCATAGAGACACCTGACATTCTACTGCTCCTGACAGTCAGCTGTTCACATGGTTCAACCTCATCCTGCCTGTACCCTAGAACTTGGCATAGCCTGGGCTTGAACGCCAAGGCCTTAAAATCTCAGACTGTAGCCTCCTGTCCTTCCAAACCCCTCCTGTCCTTCCAAACCTCTCCTGTCCTCACTCCGGTCACCAATCGATTCCGAAGCCCAGCCAGTGTGCAGAGCTTCGGGCCTGTAGGCCCCCTGGGCACCTCCACCAGGAACTGCCAGTTACCTCAGTGCAATCATGTTTGAAATACCAGTATGTTCCCCAATTCTTTAAAACATGTTCTTTCGAAGGGTGAAGTCTTAATCCTCTCTTCTTTGAGCATGGATGAACTTAACGGCATGCTGCTAAAGACTAGAATGAATAAGAAGGGTAATTTGGTATAAACAGCAATAAATACTAGTAACTCATACCCCGGGAACAAGAAGTCCACATTTTAATTCACCTTTGTGCTGGTTTCGCAGGGGTATGGTAGCAAATGACCATCCATTACCCTTCAACACAGCCAACCATTCCAGGAATGTTTTATACCCTTCTGTTTTAACCACTTGAAGCATCAATTGGTCACTGACATTTGTAGACTCTCCCTGCTAGACACCTCTGGCCTGTCCCATCTTGGCCACTTCCGTAGTCCCTGCCTCAATTCAGGTCTTCGTTCCCTGGTAGCTGGGTGGCTCTACTTGCTTCCCAAGTGATCTCCTTCACTTCCACCTCGCTCTCCCTCTCTCTGCATCCAGGGTGATTTTTCTAAAGCTCGCCATGTTGCTCTCCTGACTACAAACCTTCAAGGCCCTCTTGCTTCCTCAGAAGCAAACTCACCCAGGATCTAGACTTCCCTGCCTCACCTCCCGCCACCTTTCATAAGCATCTTTGGCATTAGTGATACCAAACTTGCCTTCAGACCTCAGAAAAGCCAGGCTGCCTCACCCTCCTTGCATTATTAACAGCTGGTATTTTTTCTGTCTAAAAGGCCTACAACTCTCTCTCTTCCTATCTTTATCTAGAGCAGTGGTTCTCTACCTTCCTAATGCGGGGACCCTTTCATCCAGTTCCTCATGCTGTGGTGACACCCAACCCTAAAATTATTTTCATTGCTACTTCATAACTGTCATTTTGCTACTGTTGTGAATTGTAATGTAAATATCTGTGTTTTTTTATGGTCTTAGGCGACCCACAGGTTGAGAACGGCTGCTGTAGAGCCTAAGACCATCAGAAAACACAGATATTGCTGAAACCGGTTTGGCTCAGTGGATAGAGCATCGGTCTGTGGACTGAAAGGTCCTAGGTTCTATTCCAGTCAAGGGCATGTACCTTGGTTGCAGGCACATTTCCAGTAGGGGGCGGGCAAGAGACAGCTGATTGATGTCTCTCTCATGGATGTTTCTAACTCTCTATTCCTCTCCCTTCCTCTTTGTAAAAAAATCAATAAAATATGTTTTAAAGAAAGAAAACACAGATATTTATGTTGATTCATAACAGTAGCAAAATTATAGTTATGAAGTAGCAATGAAAATAATTTTATGGGTGGGGTCACCACAACATGAGGAACTGTATTAAAGGATAGCGGCATTAGAAAGGTCGAGAACCACTGCTCTAGATGCATCCAAATGTGTTTTAAAATCCAGCTTACGTGCCTTCCCCTCCTGGCAGCTTTCTCTGCACCCCCAGGGACATTCTTTTGCTTCCCTCCAGCCTCTCCCCTGTAGCGGTGCCATTCTGAAGCCATCCTTCCCTTTGAAAGCGTGCTTTCCTGAATCTGGGTCCCTGTCCACATCCACTCACCTTTTATCCCTAGGATTCTGCCCTTTGTACAGTTCCTGAGGGGTGAGTGGGTGGCAATCCCACTGTGCTCTGTCTCCTTTGTGTCATTCCACTGTCAAGGGAGAGCTTTTAGCAACACGTCTGCCCAGCAGGGGTGCCTTTTAAAAAATTTTCTTGTGTGTGAACTGGGGCCCTGCTCACACCTTTGGCCAGAGGGGAAGGAGACCGGTCATCATTATCTCCATGCCCCTCGCCCAGGAAGCTTGGGGTTAAGTTTTCTCACCCATGAAATAGCCAAGGACAAACAGACTGAGTTTGAGAGAATCCAAAGATTTTCCTCTACTCAAATGAAAGTGGAGACTGTTTTTGGAAAAGGAGGTAGTGCGTCGTCTTCTAGCAGATGGAAGGCCTCCATGGCCTGGGGAAGAGGGAGCAGGTCCAGGTCCCCTGCCCGGGCTTCCCTTCCAGCATCTCAGGAAACAAAGGCTAGGATCACGGAGACCTCCACCAGAGGGCAACCTGGGATTTGCCACGTGGGACCACCACACCCTCGATGGAGAAGGCCCCGGAAGAGAGGAAGGAGGAAGGGCTGGTAGAAGAAAGAGAGACCTAAGAACTAGAAATGCCAGCAGAGGGAACCATCACCTGGCCTGAATGAATGAACGCCAGCTTGGGGGAGCACGCTGAGAGATGGGAAGATGGCTTGAGTGACGGAGGAGAGGTGGGCAAAGTCACTCAGCAGGAGGCGGCAGGCTAAGAGGTGGCCTCACACAGTGAAAAGAGAGGCCAGGAAGGTGACAAGAGGCCAACAGGGGAAGACTTGGCCTGGCAGGACCACAGAGTCTCGGGATCTTTATGACCTTGGCCTTCTAGAGGTCAGTGTTCTTCATTGGCCCCGATAAGAATGGCCACAAAGGATACCCCATGTCTGAGCATTGACTTCCCGCTCATTTGACATTAATTCCCAACGTCATTGCAACGTGGTTTTATAGAAGATAAACAAAATGGCTTTTCCAGTAGCACATATTGATCACCTGGAGCCCTAAAACATGGAAAGGTCCGAGGATATGGGAGATGATATTTGTTCAACGATAGAATTGTATCCGTTAAGTATTAATGGCTTGAGAGAGGATGTTTGAAGTGGGAGTGGAGGTAGGGGAAATGAGCTTGATTTATTTATTGATGTAAATCACATCAGTTTTTAATTATGCCTTTTTTTATGTCCCAGGGGTAGCAACCTCACATCCTACGTCAGAGGACCTGCTCATCGCCGACTCTTCTCGACAAAAGACTTCCTGCCCATAGTCTCAAAGTGGTGCTGGTCAAGTTAGGCTCAAACCCTTTTTAAAATATATATATATTTTTTTATTTATTTTTTACAGAGATGAAGGGAGAGGGATAGAGAGTTAGAAACATCAATGAGAGAGAGGCATTGATTAGCTGCCTCTTGCAAGCCCCCTACTGGGGATATGCCTGCAACCAGGATACATGCCCTTGACCAGAATCAAACCTGGGACCTTTTAGTCCGCCGACCAACTCTCTATCCACTGAGCCAAACCAGTTTCGGCTCAAACCCTTTTAAATGCCCATGTGGCAGGCTACTCTTCAAAGCGTGCTTCTCTAGAAAACACTTTAAAACTTTCTTTATGGCCGAATAGACCTAGATGAGAATTTAGCACGTCTTTAGTCGATTCCTCTGCCTTCAGGCTGATCCATGGCTAGTTCAACTCATAAAGATAAGAATATTATTTTAAAAACCAGGGACCAGAACAATTGCCCCAAGGACCTATTTCACTCTCTCTGCTACAGACTGGCTCCATTGTTTAGACACTGGCATGTGAGGGCCTCCTCCTACGTGCCTTGTGCTTCAGTTGAAACTTGGTGCCTTTTGCTTCTAATCTTGGCTAAGATGATTGCCCTTGGCCTTCAAGATCAGTGCGTTGGCCATCTCATCCTCCGCTCTGTCCACCTGAAACCATTGGCTTCACTTGGCAAACTCTTACCGCAATGTTTTGAAGTCCCATGCCCCCACCTGGGCTAGCCTAGGGTTCATTTCTCCAAGGACAGTGAAAGCAACTTCTAGGAATGTATGGACGGGTCCAGGGGCCTCCACTCGCACCTGGACTAGTGCAGGGAAGCCACTCCACCTGGTTTAAGAAGGCAGCGCTATCTTCTCTGGACATCGTTTCCAGGTCGCTTTAAAACTCTTATTAACAATTTTAGAAAATGGGGACAAATCTGGAGGGACCAGACCAGATCCGTGGTGACAGGGGAATGGAGAGGAAATCGGGGAGGGGCACCAGGAAAGTTTGCGGGGAGAAGGAAATGTTTGTTATCTTGATTGTGGGGATGGCTACAAGATTGTATACATCGGTCAAAAGGGATCAGATAGTACATGCTAAGTGTTGTTTATTGTACTTTATACCTCAATAAAATTATTTAATAAATTCTTATTAGCCGAAACCGGTTTGGCTCAGTGGATAGAGCGATGGCCTGCAGACTGAAAGGTCCCAGGTTCGATTCTGGTCAAGAGCATGTATCCTGGTTGCAGGCACATCTCCAGTAGGGGGCATGCAGGAGGCGGCTGATCAATGTCTCTCTCTCATCGTTGTTTCTAACTCTCTATCCCTCTCCCTTCCTCTCTGTAAAAAATCAATACAATATATATATTTTTTTAATAAATTCTTACTAGCTGTCAGTTCACCTTCTTTCAGACGCAGGCCAATCTCAGGAGCCTGGGTTTAACATTTCCAAAGCCAGTCTCTGGTCTCCTAGGCCCCGGAGCTGGGATCCAGAGCAGAACGCCCTAACACGAGCCCTGCTTTGCAAGTTGGCCTTAGTTCCCTGTAATCATGTAACCACTTCAGTGTCAATGAGACTCAGAAATTAGCTCGGTTGCAACTTGTTCCTGCCAAGAGCATCGTGCCTGCCGTTCAGCCAGGTGTGGGCCGCGCTGTGGCACTGCAGAGGCGGGCCCTGCTCGGCACAATGGCCATTTCACGGGGGCGCGTTCAGAAGAGGACATTCAACTGCCTGGAGGTGGCCCACCCCACCCCCACCAGCACCTCCTCGAGGTCGTGACTAAGCCCTTTCCATTCTGAATGGGATTGGTGGGGTGCATTGGAGTTCGCCCCGTATGGCCTCAGCAGCCCCCCAGCTCTGTTTTGAAGGAAAAGGGGATCTACGATTCTTTATTCCAGATCAGTCCCCATCAGCCCCTTCTCCCCAGCCCAAGGGGGTGGGGGGAGCAGTGAAGGGAGATGGTGAGAACACTGAGGGTTGGAGAAAAACAACAGAACCTTCCAGAGTAAATGCACCAATTGACACACAAGGGAGATGATGAACACAGGTACCCACATGCTTTTTTCCGAGGAGGCGTGATTCTAGTCACAAACAGTCTTTTTACGCCCAAGAGAAAACTACTTCTTCCTGGGAACATTTTAGGGTGTGTATTCCTATAAAGCGATCATTATTTCCACCTGCCCCTGAGAGAAGAGTCAGATTAAAATTCTTGCCCAAGGCCACGTAGCTAATAAATGACGGAGAGGGGGGCAGGGAGATGGGGCTCCGTGGTAAAAGCAGAAGGGTTCACCCCAGCCGAACTTGCTTGTGAATCCACAAAAATATCAGCCAAAATGTCCTATCCCTTTGGGGGACTAGCAACCGAATAAGGGAGGAGCAGAAGGAATCTCCACTGGTGGACTTTCTGAGGATTTAAACCTTAGGCACAGAACTGAAGGTGATGGATTATAGGTGCCTCTTTCGTCTCTGAGTATCTGTCACTCTGAGGCGAAGGCTTACAGGTCAAAGCCAATAATGATGACATTTCATTCATCAACACCTTCCCCCCTCAGAGTTCTTTTCTTCTCTGCGAAGGTCGAGCTTCTCTTGGCTCTGAATAAATTACCAGCCGGCACCTGCGATGGGGTGGCCAGTCCAGTGGCCTTTCCTCCCCCTGCGGAGGTGAGATAGCGCCGGCGGAGAGGCCGGGCGGTCGCCCTCCAACCGGAACTGCAGAACTTCCTTCCCCCCAGAGGCTGGAGGACCACCGAGGTCCACCTGGGAGAAGGCGCGTTCTGTGGCCCTCCGGGTGGCAGCAAGTGGACAGGGGCTTTTCCTTCAGACAACAGCCTTTCTGGTTGGGGAGCTGGCCACGGGAAGCCAGTTTAAATGACCCAGTTATATGCTCTCCCTGTCCCCGTGTCTCCTGCCAAGGGCAGAAATGGGTCTTTTATTAAAATTTTAATTATTATTTAAAATATATTTTATTGATTTTTTTACAGAGAGGAAGGGAGAGGGATAGAGAGTCAGAAACATCGATGAGAGAGAGACATCGATCAGCCGCCTCCTGCACGCTCCCTACTGGGGAATGTGCCCGCAACCAGGATACATGCCCTTGACCAGAATCGAACCCGGGACCCCTCAGTCTGCAGGCTGACGCTCTATCCACTGAGCCAAACCGGTTTCGGCTAATTATTATTATTATTATTATTATTATTTTTAATATATTTTATTGATTTTTTACAGAGAGGAAGGGAGAAAGATAGAAAGTCAGAAACATTGATGAGAGAGAAACATCGATCAGCCACCTCCTGCACGCCCCACAGTGGAGATGTTCCTGCAAGCAAGGTACATGCCCCCAACCGGAATCGAACCTGGGACCTTTCAGTCTGCAAGCCAACGCTCTATCCACTGAGCCAAACTGGTCTCGGCTAATTATTATTTTTATTATTTTTATTTTAATAAATCTTTCTTGTTCAGGTTATTACAATTGTTCCTCTTTTTCCCCCCATAGCTCCCCTCCACCTCGCTCCCACCCCACACTCTGCCCTTACCTCCCCTCCATTGTCCTCATCCATGGATGTACGATTTTTGTCCGGTCTCTCCCTACACCCCCCTCACCTCTTCCCACCTGAGAGTTATCAGTCCACTCCCTTTCTGTGCCCCTGATTCTATTATAAGAAATGGGTCTTGAATGAGATGTATGAGGTGGAAACAGACATGGACCCAGACCAAGGCCTGCTGGTATTCAGGCTCCTGCTTCAGCCAAGGCCCATTCCCACCTTCTCCTTGGCTTGGGGCAGACCTGCCAGGTCCGGGCAGCAAACACACCCTGGTCTCGAAGGGTTTAGTGGGGCAAGTTGGCTATCCTGCTTTTATTTCCACAGGTCAGCCATCACAGGGGCCAACACTGGAAGAAATCACATGTGAGAAGACCTTCAAGTGGAAAGAGCGCTGGAAAGAGTGCCATGCACTGGTTTTACGGGGGCTTTGGTATTTGAGGGCAGGGTGAGCACTGAATTTGAGAAGCCCTCTCTCCTCTCCGTGGTGCTAGCCCTAGGATCATTTCTCTCTCTCTCAGTTGCTGTCAAGGTCAGGGAGGTGGCTCCACCAGCCTGGGCTTAGGCAGAGACAGATGTCTTTTCTTGGATTGGGATAAGGGGGTCCCTAGACCCCCAGCGGTACTTTGGAGTGTTTGCTTGGTGTAGACTGGGGAGTGGGTGGGTGGTTTGACCCTTCCCTGGGGAACTTCCTTAGGATCAGGGACTCAGCTATAGATAGAATTCTATGCTGACATTTATTCTTCCTCAGCACTTTGAAGAGAGTAATCTATTGTTTGCTGCAATTCCTTAATAAGGATCCTCTCCTTATCCTTAATATTCTGCAGTTCTCCTCAACTGTGTCTACATGTGAATTTATCTGTATCCTGCATGGTTTTTGGTACCTACTGTCAGTCCAATGGTTTAAGATTTTTTTTTTTAATTTTAGGAAATCCTCAGCATCTTCTTAGAATATTACTTTTCTTTCCCTTCCTAATTCACTTCTTCTAGGAGTCCTTTCAGGTGTTCCTTAAAGACCCTCCATCTAACCTCTCTTCTTGTGGGTGTGGGTGTTTTTAATATATTTTTATTGATTTCAGAGAGGGAGTGATAGAAACATCAATGATACGAATCATTGATAGACTGCCTCCTGCATGCCCCACACTGGGGATTGAACCCACAACCTGAGAAAGTCGAGTTTCTCTCTGCTCCGAATAAAGGCAAAGTAAGGGCGTGGTCAAGATGTTTACAGCATTCTCGTGAGTTTCGATCCTCCTCAATTACCTGCACCTGAACTCTATCACGCAGGCACGTGGGGCCACGTGTTCGGACCACAGGTTCAAGCTCACAACCACAGCTGTTGGCTATCATTGTGCTGGGAGGCTCTGCCCTCCAAGCTGGGACTTGCACGTGGCCACGAGAGGACTGTGCCCTCTCATCAGTCCGAGGCTGGAACCTGTCCAGACACTGTAGCCGCTCTCCACAACCTTGATTGTTAATTTCACGAACTGCCTCTCTTAGAATTAGTTTTTCCTCTTGTGTTTTCAAATTTATTTGTCAGCTTATCTTGAATTACTCAGTCCTTTCTCTTTTCTCCTTCTCTCTCCACCACGTAAGTGCGTGTCTTCCTATTAACTGACTTTCTGTAGCCTCCACTCAGCCTCCCAGCACACCCCGCTTTCTGATGACATGAGATGTCACATATCCGTTTACATAGGCTTGGCCAAGTCCTGCCTCTGAAGCTCTGTAGCTTGAGTAAGCCTTGGCTCCAGGAAGTGGTAGCATGCGAATTTTTTCTTTTACCTTTTTTTTTGGGGGGGGGGGGAGTAAGAGAATCTCAGCCTAATCTGTCGCTCTCATTGGGGAGACTGGATCGGGTGCCTTGCCTCTTGTAGGACACACGTTGAACCTCCAGTCCCTTTTGCTGTGTCTCACTTCTGCACTCGGGGACATCAGAGTTGAACTCTTAGCCCCAGTCCATGGATATGTAGATTCTGTTTTTAACTGAAGCTATTTTTAATGTGCACTCTTCACATTTTATCTATTACTCTTTGGAGAGGAGGTACACCTTGACAAAAGAGGGAACAAATTCCCCCAAGATCACAATGCTGAGAAGCAAAACCAAGTGTTGATCTCCCCATCTGTCCAACTCCAAAGAGGATGCTGGAACCGGGCCAGCACAATCGCCCCTTTCTTGCTTTGAAAAAATACGGTTGTTGTTCTATGACCACCTAAACAAAGATGAACTTCTTAATTAATTACAAAATTACCCAGTCCAACATCTAAATTGCCATAATAAGTCTCTTTGCAGGTGAATCTCTTACATTCATATCCTGAATAAATAACAGTAATTACACTTAATCATGATAATATTCATAAAGAGATTAAGCTCACCAGTCGCACTAATGTTTGTATGCCAGGCACTCACACGCTGAAATAGAAAAGGATATAAAACAGGGTCCCTACTCTTAGGAGCTGGACAGACAATACCTTCATTTTAAAGGGCATATAATACATGAAAATATAGCGAAAAGCAAACTAGGTAAGCGCATTATAGGCTAGGGTAATTAGGAAAGCTAATTAGGAGTTGGTGGAAGTTAAACAGACGTCTTAGGACAGTGGCACCTCCACATCTGCCTGCACAGTTTATTTCATTATTCCCACTGGCAAACCTCCGCCTCAGTTGAGGAATACTACATCACCACTGTTGCTCCAGTAAACTAATGTTTCTGCCTGGCTCAACAGTCAGTAATTTTATTAAGATGTGATAAGGTGGCCTCATATTGTTTTTATTGAGCCTAAAGCCAGAGCACAGTCCCAGGTTACACCCTCAAGTGATGAAGAGTATAAACAATGGGACCAACTTCAATTCCAGGCACTTTCCTGGCCACCCAAGGTCACGAGAAAAGGATGTCAGTGAAACTGAGGCATTCACCTGGAAAAGATAATAACCACGGGTCTGGACAGCTGGAAAAGAGAGAAGCATTTGGATCTCTAGTTTAGATACTAAGCCCTCACACATGGAAGTGGATTTTAAATGTTTGGGTTTTTTTTTAATTTAAAACTAAGCAAAGGGGTAGACTCGGATTTTGTTTGTGGGTTTTTCCTTTTATCTTCTCTCTTGCTATTCCTTTATCACGACCACGTCCCACTAATCCCTACCCTCGTCTCTCTCCATGGAGGAAAACGAGAAGTTGAACAAACTTAAACCCTCTGGAAAAATTCTCCATGGGGATTTGGTCATTGTTTTTACTTTTCCTGGTTCAATCCATGCACCAGTAAGGCACCCGAATCTACTGTTTGTCCACTTAGAATCTACCCCCATGAGTGAGACACGAGGGTCCACAAACAGGACCCCAATCGCGGATGCAAGTTTTTCTTCTCTGAAGAATCAAAATCTTGCACTGCCTGCGATCTTGTGCTAAAACCAGTTGCCTCGTAGTTTTAGAATTGTTTACAGGGAGGTTCAAACAAAGGATGCATGTTGTGGGGTTTTTCTTGGGGAGGGGAAGTGCCTATTATTTGCTAAGCATTGTAATATACTGAACATATTTTCCAGGTATCGTCAACATTTTGCTGCTAATGAACTGGGTCTGTCGTTTCCAATAGACCATATTTCAGGAATTCTAACACTCTTTGATTGTAAGATGCACTGTTATTTTAAAAACACCGAAGCAGCCCTCATCAGCGTGGCTCAGTGGATAGAGCATTGGCCTGCAGACTCAAGGGTCCCAGGTTCGATTCCGGCCAAGGGCATGTACCTTGGATGCGGGCACCTACCCAGTAGGGAGTGTGCAGGCGGCAGCTGATCGATGTTTCTCTCTCTCTTCCTTCCTCTCTGTAAAAAACCAATAAACTATAAAAAAAAAATAAGTAAATAAAAACACCAAAGCAAAAACATGCCGTGGATTAAACATGATTCCTTCCTAATCATCTTGCATGATGCATGCACCAGTCACACCCGCCACCGGTGGCTTTGCATTTCTCTCCTCTGATCTGAGAAGCTGGGCCGCCTCTCCTGCCTTCAGTTGCATGGCCTGGAGGGCAATGAGCAGTCCTTTGTAAGTATCTCGACGCAAAATGCACTCCAGCTTCCTCTTCCTCTTTGTGACCTCTGTGAAGTTCCTGACTGCCATTTGCTGAGAGTATGGCCTTGCCATTACTTCTCCAACCATGAGTAGAAGCTCTACTGACAACCTCTCTAGGCTCCGCCGCTGTTTCTGGGCCTGCCTCTGCACACCAGGCCGAGTTGTGGTGCCACCTCCCCGAAGACATTTTATTTTTTCACTTTTTATTTTCTTAATGTATTTTATTGATTTTTCACAGAGAGGAAGGGAGAGAGACAGAGAGCTAGAAACACCGATGAGAGAGAAAAACATCCACCAGCTGCCTCCTGCACACCCCCCACTGGGGACGTGCCCACAACCAAGGTACCTGCCCTTGACCGGAATCGAACCTGGGACCCTTCAGTCCGCAGGCCGACGCTCTATCCACTGAGCCAAACCGGTCTCGGCCCCGAAGACATTTTAAATAGCTAGCATGTAAAGTCAGCAGGCGATGATACTCGTTTCTTAGCTGAAGCAACATCCGTGTGCACAACCACGGCCGAGTGTGTGCATCGGTGCGCAGGGACGACCACAGTCCTGCCGTGACTGGAAGATGCCATCGAGCATAACACACCGCCTGTTTCCAAATGTGAAAAATATCCACATCTTAGAACTGATAAAATATACAGGGACGTAAGTTACACGCACACATGCCAAAACCGGTTTGGCTCAGTGGATAGAGCATCTGTCTGCAGACTGAAAGGTCCCAAGTTTGATTCCGGTCAAGGGCATGTACCTTGGTTTTGGGCACATCCCCAGTAGGGGGTGTGCAAGAGGCGGCTGATCGATGTTTCTCTCTCATCGATGTTTCTAACTCTCTATCCCTCTCCCTTCATCTCTTTAAAAAAAATCAATAAAACATATTTAAAAAATAAAAGGTAAAATGTAATATATATATATATATATATATATATATA